>OY747704.1:51682500-52057500 GCA_963556495.2 Valencia hispanica
ATTCTGCTCCTTTTAGATGGAAGAAGCAGCAAGTTGTCTCAAAACTGTTTAACCTGAGTGCTTTTAAATTCAAATTATTGGGAGTGTTTGAGGCAAATTTGCTTTTCATTCTGGTGCTTTCAGCAATCTACTTGTAAATTATTATCATGTATTGTTCATTTGCACTGTTTTATTTCCATCCTGTGTTTTAATTATGTAGAAAAAACAAAAGTATTCCCAATTTGAGCTTATATCAGGATATTTTAATTTTATATTTTTTTATAAATGGGTTTTAAACTAATTACTTTTTTTACTGTCATGAAAAATGAACTTTTATACCAATTGTTTGACCGAAATAAATATTTCTGTTTACTTTTGTGTATTCACATTATTGTAAATGTTGTGTTTATATTTTTAAAATTGTAAAAACAATGTTAGAAATGTTTTCTCTACCTTAAGCGACTTCTCAACATCAAAATTACAACCCATATCACCTCTTACGCACATTTTTGTACATTTCTTTTCATATCTTGCTTGGCATTGATTCACTCATGATTGATTCTCTTGTTGTTTTTCATTGCCTACAGTGTTTATCACATGTTGATTGACTGAACTTTTATGCTCTTGCACTCCATTCTTCTTAAAAAAGCTTCAATAATGTGAGCAAAATCTGACGTCAAAGTGGCCCTCTTCACATGTAATGTTTGAGGCTGTAATAAACAGTGTTCAGAAATTTAATACTACATCCACAAAATCCCCATCTGTTCTTAAAAGCTGTTCAGCTGAACAGTGTTGGCAAACAAAATTCATTCCATGGACCAAATATCAAGGGGCAGTTGTAAAAAAAAAATAAAAAAAATTTTAGAGCTGCATAAATGTTCCAAATGTTTAAGAGTGGCCTGTGGATCCCGAGGGGCTCGTTTGGTAACTCCCTTTGTACGTGGTACAGGATGTAACTTTGCAAGCTGGTTTTCATTCAGCCACATGCTCTAAAAACACAAAGTTCACCCTAACAGCTTCCCAAGCTTCTGTGTGTCTTTCTTTACCTGTAGGACAACAAGAGCAGTTCTAATGCACCAACTTGTCAAAAAAGTAAAGGTGTGCCTTTTGTTCAAACAACACGTTGACCTTGCGCGGTCTGAGTAAAAAAGGCGGCTGATTTTCTGGTTCGGAGGGCAGGTTAGCCACGGTCTCAGCAGCAGGTGACTCGAGGGAGGTCACGATGTGGTCACGGGAGGGGGGTCCACATGCTGAAACCCCTGAACAACTGCTGAGAGGGAGGTGGAATACATCAGAGGTTTGTGTCATTTCACACCGCGTACAGCGCCTCCTCTCTGGAATCCCCTCAATAACAACAGCAACAATTCGCTCCTATGTATAAGAGATTCTTACGACGACCCCCAAGCGGTGGATCTCCACGATGCAAGCTGAGGACGAAGGCTTGAACCACCTGTGTTATGTTTAAACTGCTTCTTATATTCTGGGTGTGTTCAATTTATCTGTGATATTGTAATTATAGGACCCACAAGTCCAAGGCCGCAGGTTTCATCTTTAATTTTGTGGTAAGTTTGTGGTACATTTTTGAGGTGGAAGGAAAACTTTGTATTCAGCTCCCCTGAGTCCATAATCTAATTTCTGCTGCTAGTCTTTTGGGTAATTTCTCAACCGCCTTTGCACACAAACTACTACAGACTGAAGATTTTTGCCTGTTCTTCTTTATAAAATATCTAATTGTCAGACAGATTGGATGGAGAACGCCTGTTAACATTGATTTTCAGGACTTGTTTCAGTTTGTTCTCAATTGTTCTCCTGCTGGAAGGTGGACCCCCACCCCATTTCTAAGCTTTTAAAAGGGTTTTCTTCCAGGACTGCCCTCCATTTACCTCCATTGATCTTCTCATCAACTCTAACCAGCTTCCCTGTTCCTACGTTTATTTTGGTGAGGTGCAGTGGTACTTTTCTCCCACAAATAGCTTTTAGTACTTAGGCCAAAAACCTCCACTTTTACCTGTTCACATCAAAGGAGAGCACCTTCTTCATCCTGGTTGCAGTATCTCCTGCATAGACTGATGTATAAAAACCAGGAGTCTTATTATAAAGCTTGGCTTACGCACAAAACGGGTTCTGAAAACTGTGTAAGTCTCTTTCTACGGCAAGTTTGGGGTTAATAGAAAAAAATGTGGTGGAAAAATGGGCGCAACTTTAGGCACATTAAGGACCATGCTCACGTACATTTTGATCTCTGAAGACACAGCCGGTGAGACGGCAAAATTGCGAATTTAAGCAACATTTTCAGACTTGTAGAGGTTCGCGCACTCAATAACACACAACCAAAAGTCTGCCTCAACTCCCGTCTCTGAACTGAGATTCAAAATGAGAATCTGAAGGAAAATATGTTGCATTTAAGAATTATGTCACAGAATGTTTATGTATGTCTTCAGATTATATATTAAGATTATATTAAGTGTGTGAAGTTCTTACTGGGTGAACTGGGCCAGCGTTGGCTCTACCGACCTGCTCTGACCGTGCATCCACATTCTGGCTTTGGCATGCCATCTCCCTCTTTGCCTCTTTTTAATGTCAGGCACGCTGCTGCATCAACACTATTCGCAGCTCTTCCATTTGTTCATCACCCACAAATAATATTTTGCACAAATGATACTTTTTAAAAGTTGACCTAAAATGCACCTTTTCTGTGAGGCTTTAAAATTGATAGGAGCGCTGAAACTTATTATGTTCTTTTGTAATTTAGTTTTTATTTGTTTTAATCGGATTTTATACTAATCTTATTGTTGCTACATAAAGGAATCATATAATTCAAACTTTAGATTTATTGTTCTTATTTGTTTCATCGCTTGTGCTGCTGCTTTTATTTTTTTTACAGTATTTTACATTTTTTACTCCTGTTGTCTTGTTACACATTTTCTTATTACTAACTATATTTTTTTCTTTTATTGTGAAGCACGTCGGTCGCCTTTTGGCTGAGTAAAGCTCTATCTGGATTGATTGAAATAAAATGGTTTTCCGTGCCTCCACGTTGCCCTTTCCCTGCCTCTCGGTTGCCTTGGTTAACCGTGATCGCCCCATATCAGCCAGTAAAAGTTGATGCAGAATATTCACTAGGTACTTTGCATTGATCATTTATGGCAGAAAGTGGGTGTATATTGGGTGGGATATGATCCAAAATCACCTGAGCACATTTCTAGGGAGAGTGTGATTTATAAAGCCAAAACTGCGTGCAGCTGCCCGTACTCCAAGTTTTATTGATCTAAGGTGAGCTTAAGTACGGTTTTAGTAAGGATTCTACGCAATGTTTTTTAAATGAGAACCCAGATTTGTAGAGTGCATGCTAACTCAAGTCCTTCACTGAAAATTTGCCAATCCACAGATTTTTTTCCAAGCGCATATCTAAAATACTCGCTAGGGAAGCTGAAACAAAAATGCGCTATACTACTTGCTATTGGCTGTGCCGTTTGCAAAGCAGCCAATCCACGAGTGTTTCAATCCAAAATAAAAATATTTAGTGTTTGAACTAATAAAATAAACAGTTATACATGCTTTTAGTGGGGTCTGAAATATTTGCGGATTTCATTCCTTTATTTCTATTCGCAGGCTGTTGGTGTCCCTAAACCTGGGTACTGTAAATCCAGTGTGTACCAAATTAATGAGGCCGTCTGACAGCTGAAGCCCAAACTGCATCATCAACAGATCAAGGATGAGTAAAAAATAGAAACAATTAAATTGTTGAAATAGCCTATTCAAAGTCCTGACCTACATCTGATTACTGTTTTGGGACCTTAAGAGAGCTGTGAAGAAAAAATGTTTCTGTAGAAACTGTCTTGAAGGAACATGAGATGAAAGTCCTGGATGTAAGAGGCTGATAAAGTCATACAGAGATCAAAGAATTTTTTTTTATATAACTGATAAGCATTAATACACACAAACACGAGAAAATGGATTAAACTAATTGTTTGGTAGGTGTGGTCAACAAACTAAAGTAAAAATATTTTTCTAACAGTAGATCACAGATAAGTTTTTAAGCATTTATATTGTATATTAATAAAAGCTAGATAAACTGCCTCGTCTATCCAAGTATAACATGAATCTGAGGCTGATGGTGGCACCCAGGCAGCTTGGCATGTTTCTGCAAGGTCCTTGCAACATGTTGTCTTTGGGGCAGTATCACCTTTCACTTTTTACCCTTTGTGTTCGCTTTGCGGAGTGACAGAGGCAACAAAGAGGCATAAATCTTCCAAACTACCTGTTTGATATTTGTTCTGAGGTATCTGATCACAGAATCACAGAAACAAGTACAATGAGACATTTGAGGAGCAAAGGGAAGAAGTCATGTAGTTATTGAGAAGTTCACAATCTGTCTGAACGACTTTAAAAATGCAACCCGTTATTTGATATGATTCATAGAGAGTGTGCAGAAAGATGAGCGTGTGTGTGAAATTTCCTCCGCTTGACGTTCCCGTCCTTTCTATCGGACAAGATGAATGAGCTTGATGAGCTCTTCAGTTTCTGTCTCAGCCGCCTCACATTTGGCCTTTACGCTTTCTTTCCCTCCCTCGCTGCCTAACAGCTTTACAGGAGTCATGAGAAACGCTGCCATCAAAGAATGACTTTGTTAGGGTATCATGAGCTGAAGAGAAGGCGGAGAGGGGAAGAGTGAGAAAAGAAAGAAAACACTGGTAATGGCTCATAAATTACGCTTTTTACGGAACGACGCGATTTGGTGTGGGTGTCAAGTCTGCTTAACTGATTGGTAAGATCAGAGCCAACATGTTTTATCGGGCTTTGGGTTCGCCAGATGAGGTAAAAAGTGAGAAGGAAGAGGAGTGTTGGCCAAAACAATTAGTCTCCAAGGAGCGGTACAGCTGCACTGTGCCAAAGATGTGCTTAAAGATCAAATGTCAAACCAGATTGACTCATTTGTGGACCTGGTTCAAATATGTAAGCATTTCTATCTGGGAAGAACTCAAGACTCTTTAAGCAAACTCCCTGCGGTCTTAACAATAACTAATGGTTTCAAACAGGAAGAGAAAGCCAGAACAAATCGATCCCAGATAGACCACTAATGTAGAAACACAATTCTAGTCTGTTATTCACTGACTTTTCCAGCCTTTTTAATACAGTTGGTTTCCTTCGCTTTTATGTTGTTGTTTTTTTTTTTACTAATATATTACACAAATTCAAAAGCAACTTTTATTTCCTCAACTTTTATGGGCACTCCTGGTAAATATGTGTATTAACTAAAACCTTTAATTTTTTTAATATACATTTTTTAATTTATATCTTTAATATTTCACTTTTTAATTCATGAGAGTGTTGTTTCCTATGATAGTGGCTATAAAAAGCATTCACCCCCTAGGATGTTTTGCCCTTTTTATTGCTTTTACAAATCAATCATAATTAAAAAAAATGGCTTTTTTCATAAATAAACAACAAAAAACAAAATCAACAACTAATGTCCAAGTAAAAACTGATTCCTACAAAATAATGACAATTAAATAAAAATATTTAACATAAAATAAATGTTTGCATAAATATGCATCACATTCAAGTCAGTATTTCAGCAATCTGCTGGGATTCCTTAAATAAGAAACTTTTTAACTGATTGGAGACGTTTGTATAAATGTATTGAAATGACTTCTTGTTAAGTGCCTTGAGATGACATCTGTTGTGAATTGGCGCTATATAAATAAACTGAATTTAATTTAATTGAATTGAATTTAGTAGATGCAGAGAGTCTGTGGATGTACAGGCATTCATGGAGAATTTCCTTAGGAACACCCTTTTTCAAGTCCTGCTACAAATTCTCTATTGAATTAACCTCTGGGCTTTGACAGGGCCACTCCAGAGCATTCATCTTGTTGTCTTCAAACCATTTCTGTGTACCTTTAGCTGGATGCTTTGAGTCGCTGTTTTGCTGGAAAATAATTGTTCTCTGGCAGATGGAGACAAATTGTCATCCAGGATTTCTCTACATTTTACCATCTACCTTTAAAAGCCTTCCAGGGTCTGTTGTTGAGAAGCATCCCCACAGCATGATGCTGCCACTACCAAACTTCCCAGAGAGGATGGTGTGTTTTGTGGTGATGTGCAGTGTTTGGTGTCCTCCAAACATGTAAACTCACCAAAAAAAGAAACGTCCCTTTTTCAGGACTGTGTATTTCAACAATAATGTAAAAATTCAAATAACTTTACAGATCTTCATTGTAAAGGGTTTAAACAATGTTTTCCATGCATGTTCAATTAACCATAATCAATTAATTAACATGCATCTGTGGAATGGCCGTTAAGACCTTAACAGCTTACAGAAAGTAGGCATTTAAGGTCACAGTTCTAAAAACGCAGGACACTAAAGAGACTTGTCTACTGACTGTGAAAAACACCCAAAGAAAGATGCCCAGGGTCCCTGCTCATCTGCGTGAATGTGCATTAGGCATGCTGCAGGGAGGCATGAGGACTGCTGATGTGGCTAGGGCAATAAATTGCCATGTCCGCAATGTGAGACGCCTAAGACAGCGCTATAGGGAGAGAGGAAGGACAGCTGATCATCCTCGCGGTGGAAGACCACGTGTAACAACACCTGCACAGGATCGGTACATCCGAATATCACACCTGCGTGACATGTACAGGATGGCCACAACAACTGCCCGAGTCACACCAGGAACACACAATCCCTCCATCAGTGCTCAGACTGTCTGCAATAGGCTGAGAGAGGCTGGACTGAGGGCTTGTAGGCCTGTTGTAAGGCAGGTCCTTACCCGACATCACCAGCAACAACGCCGCCTATGGGCACAAACCCACCTTCGCTGGACCAGACAGGAGTGGCAAAAAGTGCTCTTCACTGATGAGTCACGGTTTTGTCTCACCAGGGGTGATGGACGGATTCGTGTTTATCGTCGAAGGAATGAGCGTTACACCGAGGCCTGTACCCTGGAGCGGGATCGATTTGGAGGTGGGGGGTCCGTCATGGTCTGGGGCGGTATATCACATCACCATCGGACTGAGCTTGTTGTCATTGCAGGCAATCTCAATGCCTTGCGGTACTGGGAAGACATCCTCCTCCCTCATGTGGTACCCTTTATGCATGCTCATCCGGACATGATCCTCCAGCAGGACAATGCCACCAGCCATACTGCTCGTTCTGTGTGTGAGTTTCTGCATAACAGCAATGTCAGTGTTCTGCCATGGCCAGCGAAGAGCCCGGATCTCAATCCCATTGAGCACGTCTGGGACCTGTTGGATCGCAGGGTGAGGGCTAGGGCCATTCCCCCCAGAAATGTCCAGGAACTTGCAAGTGCCTTGGTGGAAGAGTGGGGTAACATCTCACAGCAAGAACTGACAAATCTGGTCCAGTCCATGAGGAGGAGATGCACTGCAGGACTTCAAGCAGCTGGTGGCCACACCAGATACTGACTGGTACTTTTGATTTTGAGCCTCCCTTCATTCAAGGACACATCATTCTATTTCTGTTAGTCACATGTCTGTGAAACATTTTTAGTTTATGTCTTATGGTGTTGAGTCTTTTAGTGTTCATACAAATATTTACACACATTAAGTTTACTGAAAGTAAAAACAATTGAAAGTCAGACGACGTTTCTTTTTTTGCTGAGTTTAGTCTATGAAAGCTGCATTTTGGTCTTATCTACGAAAGCTTTCTTCCATTCCGTGGTCCCACTTGCCTCTTGCCAAGCTCTAGTCCAGTCTTGATATGAGTTTTCTTAAACTGTAACGTTTTCATTGCCACTCTCTTTTAAAGCTTTGACTGGTGAAAAACCCGGGCAGCAGTTGCTGTATGCAGAGTCTCTCCCATTTCCGTTGCGGAAGGTTGTACCTCCTCCATCGTAGTCAGAGATGTCCTGGTGGCCTCTCTCACTGGTCTCCTTTCACGCTCACTCAGTGTGAGAGGATGATTTGATCTAGGCAAGGCGATTTTGTTTGTATAGCACACTTTCAACAACAAGGTAATTCAATGTGCTTTACATGATTAAGGGGTAAAATAAAAATAGCAGTAAAACACAGACAAAGCATATAAAGTAAAAACAGCAATAAAGCAAGAAGCAGACACAGATACTTCAAAGCATTACAAAGCATGTAAAATAAAAACAGCAATAAAGCAAGAAGTATTCACAAAACATATGATACGTCAAAGCATCAGTCAAAGGCAGCTCTAAACAGATACGCAAATTTACACATGGACCATATTCCTTCCACGCCTTGATGATGGATTTAACTGAACTCCATGGGATGTTCAGGGCCTTGGAGATTTTTTGTATCCATCCCCTGACTTATACTTTTCAGTAACCTTTTCTCTGACTGGTTTGGAGTGTTCTTTTGTCTTCTTGCTGTAACGGTAGCCAGGAAAACTGATTAACCAGTTATTGGAGACAGACGCTGCTGTCTGTATACTAAAATCACTGAAGACACACTCACTGCACTCCATTTCACTTATTGTGAGACTACTAGCACCAGCTGGCTGGACCCTTGTTGAATTAGTTCAGTCACTTTAATGGGGGGGCGGTATTTATGCAATCACTTATTCAAGTAAAATATTTTTATTTTATTGTAACTATTTTGTAGAAATCAGTTTTCACTTTGTCATTAAAGGGTTATTTGGGGAATATTTTTGTCAAAACAGCCAAATTATGTTGATCACGGTTGACTTGTAAAGTAAAAGGGTAAATCCAAGGAGGTGACTAATTTCTATTGGCACTGTATATGGAAACTCCCGTCTGGTGAAATGATCAAAGTAAGGTATGACCAAAAGAAAATAAATGAACAACAAGGAAATGACTAAAAAACAAAAGAAAACAAAAACTAACACCCATGGATCAAAACCTTTTTTCTGTTTTTGCTTTTTGTGTCACATTTAAATGTTTCAGATCATTAATTAAACATTTTTTAAATCCGAGAAAGATCACCTGAGTTAATACATAGAGTTTTTTTAGTATTATTATTATTTTATTAATAAAATGGGCATGGTTGCCTTTCAGCAAAAGGGTCTTAGATTCAAATCCTGGCCTTGGGTCTTTCTGCATGGATTTTGCCTGTTCTTCCTCCTCTTTTACGTTTAGGGTCATCGCGATGTCTATTTTTGAAGGAGCCCTGCATTAAAAGAAATGACAACATGGGACATGTTTTATTCCCCCCCGGTGGTTCTGAGATATGTGTCATTCCAGGATAGTTAAATTATATTTCAACAAACTAAACTAAGCTGTCTTATTATACGATGAATAAAGTTTGGATAATTTTACTAGTTTCAGATTCTTTTCTTTAGAACAGTCTAATAACAAGGGGGAAAAAAGCTAACAAACAGCAGACATAAATTTTATCTTCAACAAAACTTTAAAACACATTTTTTTGCCAATTATAATAAACTTTCAGAAGTAATCCAGCCCATCTCCCACTTTCGAAACTGACAGACAACCATGAGGAATGTTTTTGGCTGCACATTTTATACTGCAAAGTTTTATTTGATACACAGAAGAAATTTTATGATTCACGATTTGTGATATACTCCGAAGTTCCCATATATCTTTTATGCCTTTAATCATGTCCAAACCTAAGGAGAAAACTTTTCCTCTAAAAATTAAATGCTAAAGTGTACTTTCACACTCATCTAAATGTGATCTTTTTTTTTCAAATCATCAGCAACGTAAAGCGCTTTTCTTCAGCACTGAAATTCAAACTTGATGCAGAAGAATGGATCCTTTACTTTAAATCTTTTTGGTCAAATGCATTTTTCATAATTATGACCTCATTGAACCAAAACTCTCCGTATGGAAGGTGTCATATCTGCTGACAAGAAGAACAAAACGTCAGCCTGTTTGAGACAAGGATCAACAAGTGCAGCCGTCACATTCCACATTTTAACAAGTTTCTTACCCCGTTCACACTGTAACCAAGTCAAGCCACATGTAACAGAGAGGACACGGTGTCCAGTCGCAAAGCATGATCATAAGTCATGTCAAAATGCCTCAAAGGTCATCAGCTTGAGGACAATTACCAACCTGGATGTGGAAAAAACACTTGAAACCAGATTCATAATACTTTTTTTCATTTCCTGTTTACATTAAGAAGCTTTGAGTGTGTTAAAATCAGCTACAAGCCTGAATAGATAATTTTATCCAGTAATTTTTAAACCAATTTCTAAGTCTTTTGGGTGACTTTGGCTCCCAATCCTACCTCTCTTAAAAATCTTTTAAGAAAATAAAAGTATATAGATATGAAGCAACTTCCTAGCAAGATTTTAAATAAAATTGATTAATAAAGTTTTTTTGTTGATTAAAAAACAAAACAAAAAACACCATAACTTAAAATAAGCTAATTTTAATAAACTGACATTTTAGGCTTTTTCTCAAAATAAAAAAGAAATGTATCCTGTTCTAGTCAAGACAAGACATTGAACTCAAACCAGTGCTTTCTACTTTTTGGTTGTTTAAAAACAAAAGTTTTGTGACAGTATAACATTAACTGAATTCAGATGCAAACCGTAGTAATTTTTCTGATCCCAATGTTTTTACCTTAATTGAACAGAACAAAAGAAAATAGAAAGACCTTTAAAACATTTTTGAACACAAATACATAAAATACAAAACATAGTGTGAATCAAAGCAATAGCTTATAAAACTTGTGAAATATAAATATACATTCATGAAAGTGAAGCTTGAAATCTTGTTAAATTCATAACTAAAAATGAAAAACAATATTTCCAGCTGTTAGCTGTCAAAGAAAAGTCACATTAGCTTAAATACAAAGGTAACTAGAAACATATGTAAAAAAACATAAGCTAACATAACCGTTCATTGCACAGAAATCATGTCATTCTTTCACAGATTTAGTCATAGATATTAAAGGCATACTCCGCAAGTTTTACACCTTAATATAATCTTTTTTTGAAAAGTTATGGTGGAATTTTATCATCTATTATGTTCATTTTTAGAGTTATCACCACCTTACAGGGGTCCTTGGCTTTTTTCTGCACTATAGAACTTTTGAGCGGCGACCCGCCGCCGGAAGTACCAACTGAGTTCTGCTTTACGGCAGTCATACAGCCTCGCTGTTTAGACTGTTTAGAGATGGCTGATTCACCAAAGAGACCGAGAAATCCCATATCAGAAGAAGCTAGAAAAAGAAAAAGAAAAAGAGAACGTGATAGAGAGAGAGCCAAGACCAGAGTAAATATTGGGCCGGCTTTTCTTCCTTGGAGAGTTCTTTTGGAACGAACGTCATGTACTACGGACCCCGAGTTAGCCGTGCTGCTAATGGATAGGTAAGTAATCAATGATTTCACCTGGGTCATAGTGTTTGGTCGGGTATGATGTTGTTATACAGTCCTGAGAAAGCTATTTATTCAATGTGTGGAGGTGGATGAACATAGTTTGCACTGTATGCCTTACAGTAGTAATGTGAATTACACAACCGAGTCGATCTCCGTTAGCCATCTAGAGGCTAATGTGATGCTAACGTGTAAGACTCGGTTATGTAGATAAAGCTGCAAACTCTGGCGTAGTCGCTGTATTTCAGAATATAAGTCAAACTTTTTTCTTTTGGTTTTGTCAAGCTAGTGATTTATATTTTTCTCGTTTGATTTTTTCCTAAAAACACGTAAAGATGTAGGCTGATTCTAGTGTCGGGAGGTGTTTGCTATGTGGCGCTTAGACGTTCTCTGTATCTAATCCCACTGTTTTTCCAATTACCCCGACCTCCCCACAAGCTGAATACCTAGCTGTGAGATCTTTACTCAAAATTATTCCGATTGTTACAGTTGAATTGCGAACTGAAACGGTGCTTGTTTGTTGTTTGGGCAAGCGATTTGGAAAGCAGCCACTGAAACATGCCTCTTATGAGCGACAGAGAGATTTGATTTTACGACAGTGATGTTGCGCGGCAAGCCTGTAGAGGGCGACAGAGAGGAAATATCATGAAAGTTGTGGAGTATGCTTTTAATGCCTATGGTGTATTTTGGAGCAGCTTGAGGCAGTTCTTCATTTCTCATCAAATCCAACTTGCTCGTTATTTTTGAACATCTTGTTTTGTGGGTGTCCCCTACATGAAAAAAATCCAGCAACTGGTTTAAAATTATAGCTAGGTAATGAATATTTTCACCCATGACACATTTCTACTCTTTGTCATAAGGTTACATAGCTGTTGATTATGTTGGCTTTTAAGCTAACATATGTTTACCGTACAGTTTAGAGTTAGCCTAAAAAACAACAACAATTTTTTTACAGAATAAGAAATAATGTTGGTAACATATTTTCTATCCTCCTTTTTTTTTTCCATACTCGTCCAGATCTGTATATAAACACATTTCCAGACTTTTTTGCCCTGCATAGGAACCCTGTATGAAGCAAACAGACAGATGGCAAAATCTTGTGGCGTTTGAAAGCTATAAAAATTTAAGCCTTCTGTCACACATTTAGTGATAAATAGTAACACAAATAAAGCAACAGTTTTACATTATTCCTCATTTCTTATTTGTCTCTGAGGAGCCAATTTTCCTTGTAAATTTGAAAGTGGTCCTACCATTTGTCTGATTTAGAAATTATTTACCCACAAATTATCCTAAACCCAATCCCAAGTAGTTCTCTTAAAACAAATAAAATAAAATAAGTTTAAATAAATACTCAACATAAGGCAAAACCTAAGAAAATCAAGCAGGAAAATATTTAGCTATATCTATACAAAATTATTTTGATCATGTAGCTGATGAAGGCAAATAATCAGTCATGAAAAATGTCTAATGCTCAAAAGGATCTCTTTGTCAAAGTAAAGAAAAATACCTTTCATCAAAATTACCCAAACATTCCTCCAAGAGAGACATGCGAAACATGTTAGTTCTACACAGCACATAATGTTCAGCCACCTGGCCATGCTAGTTTGTTTTTCGTTTTATAATTTCTTCATGTGGGAATTCTGGCATAATTCAGCCAGGAATGTCAGATGTGTTCTCAAGACGATGCACCTGATACTAAAAAGCACTTCAGAAGAGCTCCAGTACAAAATGGATTGCTCCCAGGAGGAAGTTGCTGTTCTTTTTGTTTTTTCCACAAAGAAACTTGTTTTGACAGCCTGTCAATGTGTCTTTAAATATAGAAGATACTTTTCATCTGGTTGCATGCTATCTTTTTAAACATGCACAAGTAACAAATTGAACAACATACATAAAATAATTGGGACAGCAGCAGACCTGAGCTCAGTGGGGGCGTTCTAAATAGGAGGTGGACTTTTTGGCAGTAGCTTCAAAAAATTTTGGATATCTGAGGAGTGGCTTGACTTAGCTGTAATGCCTGTGTCAAAGTTTATGGTAACTTTTTTGCAGGAACAGACATTTGTTGGACCAGGTCGGTGTTAACTCTCCCATCTCTCTTTTATCTTAACACCAGGTCAGGTAGCTCAATAAGATACACATATTCACACTTGAGGATGAGCCAGCAGCTGTTCTTTAACTTAACGCAACGAGGCTCATTCAACTTTTGTTCAACCTTTCACATTATTTAACTGGCACAGATCTTAGAGCAGTACCTTAAAGGGACAGATGTTGCTTGCAACCTTTAAAAAGGCTGAATCAGAACAGAGTAAATTTAGACTTCCAGCCAGCAAATCCTGGCTTCACTTACAGGTGAAACTTGAAAAATTAGAATATTGTGTAAAAGTTCATTTATTTCAGTAATTCAACTTAAAAGGTGAAACACATATATCTTTACATGCAAAGAGAGATATTTCAAGCCTTTATTTGTTACAATTATGATTATTATGGCTTACAGCTTATGATAACCACAAATTCAAAATCTCAGAAATTAGAATATTACATGAAATGAGTGCTGTCAAGAGATTACATTCGTTTTTTAGATTAGTTAATTATAATTTGTAATTAATTAATCGAATTCATCTCTTTTTAATCACACCTAATAATTGCTGAGAAAAGCCCTCGTCTTGAAGAATTTTCATTTAAATGCATTACATTATTGTGGCAGAACAAATAACAAAAAAGTGGCTTTATGAAGTCATTTATTGTTTTTAACAGACTTGAACAGATCCAGTCCCAGCCATTTACATTTCTCTGTTTTTGAGACCAGTCCCAGTGCCGTCTGCCTGCAACGTCGGCTTCAAGCATGCACGATTCATTAGCATTCTGGACTCAGTGGGGTAAATATCTGCTCTGAGTCCAGATGGACCTGGAGGAGGGCGGAGCTGCAGCGCTAAGACTGCCTGCCTGCTGTGAACGTTCTGAGATGGGAGACGAGCCCACGGCTGTACCGCTGCTCAGTGAGAGTAACAAGGATACATGCTTAACCTAAAACTCTCCAATAACCCCAGAAAAAAAGTAGCTAGATATTTCGCTAGTTGCTTTAAAAAAAAATAAAAAATCGCTGTAGGGGTCTAAAAACTCACTAAATATACAGGGGCTTGCAAAAGTATTCGGCCCCCTTGAACTTTTCCACATCTTGTCACATTACAGCCACAAACATGAATCAATTTTATTGGAATTCAACGTGAAAGACCAATACAAAGTGATGTACACGTGAGAAGTGGAACAAAAATCATACATGATTCCAAACATTTTTTGTAAGTAAATAACTGAAAAGTGGGGTGTGCGTAATTATTCAGCCCCCTGAGTCATTACTTTGTAGAACCACCTTTTGGTGCAATTCCAGCTGCCAGTCTTTTAGGGTATGTCTCTAGCAGCTTTGCACATCTAGAGACTGAAATTCTTGCCCATTCTTCTTTGCAAAACAGCTCCAGCTCAGTCAGATTAGATGGACAGTGTTTGTGAACAGCAGCTTTCAGATCTTGGCAAAGATTCTCGATTGGATTTAGATCTGTACTTTGACTGGGCCATTCTAACACATGGATATGTTTTGTTTTAAACCATTCCATTGTTACCCTGGCTTTATGTTTAGGGTGGTTGTCCTGCTGGAAGGTGAACCTCCGCCCCAGTCTCAAGTCTTTTGCAGACTCCAAGAGGTTTTCTTCCAAAATTGCCCTGTATTTGGCTCCATCCATCTTCCCATCAACTCTGACCAGCTTCCCTGTCCCTGCTGAAGAGAAGCACCCCCAGAGCATGATGCTGCCACCACCATATTTGACAGTGGGGATGGTGTGTTCAGAGTGAAGTGCAGTGTTAGTTTTCCGCCACACATCGCGTTTTGCATTTTGGCCAAAATGTTCCATTTTGGTCTCATCTGACCAGAGCACCTTCTTCCACATGTTTGCTGTGTCCCCCACATGGCTTGTGGCAAACTGCAAACGGGACTTCTTATGGTTTTCCTTTAACAATGGCTTTCTTCTTGCCACTCTTCCATAAAGGCCAGCTTTGTGCAGTGCACCACTAATAGTTGTCCTATGGACAGATTCCCCCACCTGAGCTGTAGATCTCTCCAGCTCATCCAGAGTCACCATGGGCCTCTTGGCTGCATTTCTGATCAGCACTCTCCTTGTTCGGCCTGTGAGTTTAGGTGGACGGCCTTGTCTTGGTAGGTTTACAGTTGTGCCATACTCCTTCCATTTCTGAATGATCGCTTGAACAGCGCTCCGTGGGATGTTCAAGGCTTGGGAAATCTTTTTGTAGCCTAAGCCTGCTTTAAATTTCTCAATAACTTTATCCCTGACCTGTCTGGTGTGTTCTTTGGACTTCATTGTGTTGTTGGTCCCAACATTCTCTTAGACAACCTCTGAGGCCGTCACAGGGCAGCTGTATTTGTACTGACATTAGATTACACACAGGTGCACTCTATTTAGTCATTAGCACTCATCAGACAATGTCTATGGGCAACTGACTGCACTCAGACCAAAGGGGGCTGAATAATTACACACACCCCACTTTTTAGTTATTTATTTGTAAAAAATGTTTGGAATCAGGTATGATTTTCGTTCCACTTCTCATGTGTACACCACTTTGTATTGGTCTTTCACGTGGAATTCCAATAAAATTGATTCATGTTTGTGGCTGTAATGTGACAAAATGTGGAAAAGTTCAAGGGGCCCGAATACTTTTGCAAGCCACTTTATTGACAAAGACACTAAATTGACAACACTGTCTGCAAATCACCGCTCATTCGGACTCATCCTTGCTCATGGTAGTCAGCTCATGATAAGCAGGCCAACAGACAGCCAATAAATGTCCACTACAGGGTGTAGTTAACCCCTAACAACTTAAATTAAATAAAAACGGATTTTATTTAAAAGGGAACTGATATGGAGAAACAGCAGAACTAAATATTAAAAATTAGATTAACACGATTAAAAAAACATAGCTCTCTAAATATGGCCGTAATTAATTAGTCGCAATTAACGTGACAATTTAACACCCCTACATGAAATATTACATGAAATCAATAAAACAAGGATTTTAAATAGATAAATGCTGGCAAAAACAAAAGGAGACCAGAGTGGGATTAAGGAAGGAAAGAGTGGAGAGCAAGGTAGACCTGAGAGCTTAAATATACTGAGGAGGAGTGGAAATGACAGGGAGAAACCAGAGGACTAATTAGTAGAAAGCAGATGCAGGTGAGAGAGAGAGAGAGAGAGAGAGCAGGTGGGGGTCATCAGTAGCTGGGCAGGGAAGCAGAATGGCAGGGGGAAAACAAGAAAAACAAAGGCAAAAAAGCAAGAGAAGACTGGGCAGAAAATTATAAGTAAGAACTAGCTCTAAGGTAACTAAGTGTGGAAAACAGAAAGGCAGTCTTGGAGGCCGGCGACGGAGGAGCAGGAACCTGAGGGGCCGTCAACAAGGGAACAGGAACCTTGCTTAGAACCTTGAACTCAGGCAGCCAGAGATGGAGAACCTTGACCTCTGGAGGCTGGCGACAAAGGAAGAGCTTGGAATCGGGGGGGCGGAGGCTGAGGGGCCTTCTCAGAGGCCGGCAGCGGCGGCCGAGGGACCCAAGATGAGGCGCTGGAGCTTGGGACCCATGAAGAGGCTCTGGCATCGGAAGCCCAGGTGACTGGGAGTCATCAGGAGGCTCGGGCGGCTGTGACCCGGGAAGAAGCTCAGGCTCTTTGTGTAATTTTTTTTCTTTTATCGATTGGCAATTACTTGGCCATCTCCATTTGGATCACTGTTTTGGTGGAAATACTTAATTCAGCTCTGAAGGTGAATAATTTGGCAGGTTCTGCCTCCTAAATGCTGCATCCTGGAACAAGGCCCATGAAAGACCTGTCCTTGCAGTTTAAATGTTAATATGAACTTTTGGATTTGACAGTTGTTTACTTTGTCTCCAACTGAACACACACAAGAACAGTTTATAATGTTCCCAGAAATACTAATATTTCTTTTGGAGTGGTTCCAGTATTTTTAAAGATATTATCAAGCAATGTGAGGAAGAGAACGCTCATCATATCATTTATGCAAATTATTCAGAGTCAGATGGAGCAGTGGTGTTTATTAATCCCAGCAAATGCAAAGACTAAACAGTAAAAAAAGGGTCACCGGATTTTTTTATTTACCTTTTCCTACAGGCAGATCGTTTTTCTTAAAAAAACTCTTAGTAGTATCTCATAAGCAGGAATGGAGTAGGCTACTCGAATCCTGGACTCGGACTCAAGTCCTGACTTGAGTCACTTTTCATGGACTTGTGACTTGACTTGAGCAGCAAACTGATGACTTGCACTTTGACTCAGACTTCGAAGTGATAAATTGCTGTTGTTTGAATTAGCATGTAGCCGATGCTAATGTTACCTTGTTATATTAGGTCAGGATACTGGACAAATTTTATAACTTCCCAAAACCTCTGTAACTGTATAAGTGACATGTCGATTATTTATTGTTTTCAAATGTATTTTAAGCACATTTTAATGTTTTGCACATGCTACTGTGTTGCTTGGTGCTAGCATGGGGGCATTGAGTACAACTTATTTTTAAATAAAGTAAAGCATGTGTGGCTGCCATTATTTTAGTCTTAAAATCTACACCCTGCTCTCTTATTTTTGGGACTGGGAGATTCTTTTTGGGATTTGGACTTGGCCAGTAGGACCTAGCGACTTGACTTGGAAACGACCTGGCCTAATCCTGTAGGACTTGGACTTCCACTTGGACTCAAACACTAAGGACTTAAAATTGACTTGGACTCAAGAGATGGTGACTTGAATACAACACTGATCATAAGTGGCAAAGCTACTAACCTACTCAGTACATTCCAGGCCTGGATAAAAAAGGAGAGAATGAGAAATATTTATATTTCCAGATTGTATTCCCTTTATTTCAATTGTCTAAACACCTTTTTTCCTTGTTTCTTCCTTGGATGTTTAATTTTGTATTTTCCTTCCTTCCTTCCTTCCTTCCTTCCTTCCTTCCTTCCTTCCTTCCTTCCTTCCTTCCTTCCTTCCTTCCTTCCTTCCTTCCTTCCTTCCTTCCTTCCTTCCTTCCTTCCTTCCCTCTCCACTGTCGCTACATGCTTGCTCAGTATGAGGGATTACTGTGATTCAACGACTCAACGCAGGTGACTGTCTCCTGTCGCTACATGTTGCTCCAGGAGGAGTGAATGCTGCAAGTCAGTGACTCGATGCAATATTCTGGGTTTCCTAAGATAGAAAACCTTTAATCTGATTGGTATGTATGTAGGATTGAATAGAAATGACTTGTAAAGTGCTTTGAGATGACGTGTTGTGAATTGGCGCTATGTAAATAAATAAATAAAATGAATTAAATTGAATTCTTCTTCCCATTCCTTGTCTCCTTAATTGGGTTGCTCAATTTTTCTCTCATTCAATCTTTCCTTTGTTCCTTCAGTTTTCTATATTTTAAATGAACCACATTCAGAAATCTGGAAAGAGGTATGGAACCCTTACACACACACACACACACACCTACACACACACACGTCTTGCTATACTTGTGTTGACATTGTATTGACTTCCATTGATTTTACTATGCCTAACCCAGACACTTTCCCTAAACCTAACCATTAGTGAAACATGCCTAACCCTAACCTTAACCTAAACCTGATTCACATCATACCTCTAAACCTAACTAGTAGAGTTTAATAGCTAGCTAAACATTGTGTGGACCAGGCAAAATGTCCTCACAACTACAAATGTCCACACAATGCTGGAGGGCTGTCAAAGGTTGGCCCACACAAGTATAGCTATACATGTACACACACACACACACACACACACACACACACGCACACATACAAACGAAGCCAGTATTTCTAACAATATCATGCATTAAAGCTTTCTTTCCTACCCTTTTTTGGTTAATTTTACTCCTCAACGGTGTTGGTGCATGTTAACGGAGGTGAAACCTTTGTCTTTTTGGGTGGCCGTGTGATGAGCCAAGCATGAGCTAAGTTGCATAAGGCACAGTCTCCCACTGCTGGAGGAGAAACAGGCACAGTACATCAGTAAAAGTGTACGTCCTTCACATGTAGAAATACCAAACTATCAGTCACGCAGCAGGCAGCAAGGCTGAGCTGAAGGATCCTCCTGCACTTGATCTCACATCCTCCTTGAACACATGTGGTCTAAATGTTTGCCACCTTTTTCTAATTCCCACCCCTTCCCTGATTGTTGGTGCCGTTTCTGCAGACTATAAATCACATATAATCGAACCCTTTGTATGTTGTCCTTTCATAAAGAAGTCAGCTTTTTTATCTTTCCTTTCTGCCTTGAGGCTGCTCAGTAATAACGCTAAATACTGAGGTCATTCTATTGAGTTCATTGCAGATCTACTCCATATACATCAACGTGTTTTACAAAAATTAGCTCTTTTAAAATATTTCTGCACATTGTGGGTTGTTGATAGTTATTAAATTAAAGGGCTATTTAGCTATTTAAAAAAACTCATGAATTTAATTGGTATCAAATATTTAAATAATTTAAACATACTGTTTTGCTGTTTTACTAGCTGATTATTATCTGCACAATAACAAATATGTACATGTTTTAAAACCTATGATTCCCTTGTGCCGATATAGTTTTTTTAATATATATAATTAGGTATTTTTAGATATAGGCCTGACAAAACGGGTATAGTTTCAAAAATGGAGTCTGTAAAAATGACACCATAGTAATGAAAACGTTTGTCAACATGAAATAAAAATGCTAAGGTACATAAGCTGGACCCACTGGTGGCGCTGTGATACTGCCAGAGAAACACAGAAAAGAACACTGAGGATGCACAGTCAACCAGGTGGCAAACACAACAAATCTAGTTATAAATGAGAGCTTTATTCAAAAACACATGGTCTCTGTGTTTCTCCAGGTCCATTTTCTGCTGCTGGTGATAGATGACGGACAGTAAATCGTATTCTAGGATCCATAACAAGGTCAGTATTTGCTTTATTAGGACCGCAACACCGTATGGCACCATGTTTATTTACTTTATCACAGAGTTGGGCATGCACGTTAAATATAGGAATGGGGTGGTGACGCCATCCACTCAGAAGAAATGCTGGAAAGCTCATAATCATGGAGACAACTGTGCTGGCGTTGTGTGATTTCTCCACTCTGGGACCCGGTTTCAAACATGATCGTTTATAGTGTCCTGAAACGTCGGCTCTTTATGGATGAGACATCGATTCTATGAAATATCTTTGCTGCTACACCTGGTTTCATCTCAGTGGAGATACGGCCATAGACTCTCCTACTTAGTGTTTTTCCTTCTACTACGTTTTCTCCTTCTTTCCTGTTTTACCCTCAGGTGTTTGTGTTTTGAGTTCCGCTATTTTTTGGATTGTTCCTTTTTATTTACTTAGGTTTTATCTCAATTACTCCTACGTTAGTCTTTCTTATCTATGTTAGGTTCTGTACTTCTTCTCCTCGTTGTTTTGATCTTTTATTAGTTATTTCTTTATCACATCAATTTCTTCTGTTAGCTTTTCTCTACTTTCCTCATTAGGATTATTGTTCTCTGATTTATCTTCTTTCTGAAGTTTATTCTGGGTAACACACTGTCTTTATGATGTATTTACAGTTTATATTATTCAAGGAAAACTCATATTATTGGTAGTTGTAAGAGAGTCATACATAACCCTGTACATTTTATATAATACAATTATCATTAAAGTTAGAATAAAAATGTATGTACCGCATAAAAATTAATTTCTCAAGTAAAGATAAAAAGGTGTTTACTGAATAATAAAATAATAAAATGTACCAGTATAATTATCTTTATTACTACCACTACTACTTAGTGCACGCCTTTTTCACCATTACCTCTATTAATTGATGGGAACGCACAAAGTTTACTATAGTGAACGTGCAAAAGACAAGTGTCTGTGCAAAAAACAAGTGTCTGCTCATAAGTGATGCTGGTTCTCTGTTAAAGTCTCAGTTTTGATGTTCCCTTTTTCCTTAGTATACCACATTTATAACCCCATAATGGACAAATGACTGTAATTTTGTCAACACTGCAAGCTATATTGAAATAGAAACAAAATAGTAACAGATTTACACTGCACAAGTGAAGTCTTTGCCAGACTATTTATTTCTTTGTGCCTGTCTACTACTGTGTACACCAAGCCACGAAACACTTCCCAAAAAGCTTGATTGAATCTGTTTTCCTGAGCCATGTTTTCCATCTCCCTGCAGCGGACACAGCAGGCCGTTCATCTGCATCCCTCATTTCTTCCAGCACCATGCAAATGTCTAAACTAGTCCTTTTTATTTTATCTAAAGAAAAACAAGACAGAAAAACGATGTGGGAAAACAAATACATAGTCCAGGGAAATACATTTGAAGGTCACACACTATATCGTGAAACAAAAAACTCACTGGGGCTTGTCCGAAGCTAAGACCCGGAGGGAGCGGAATGGTGGGCTGATGGTGTCGAGCTGACGTTGAGTGCGGCGAAGGCTGACATTCCTTTGGTGTAGGTCATCAAAAATGACTCAGTCGTAGCAGTGGTTTCTTGAACAGATAAGACAAAATGTATCATTAAAATCACGTACAACCAGTAACTAGTAACAACGCTGAGATGGCTGAGAGCTAGCCTATCTGCACAGTAAACAAAAGCGTGACTACACGTGCTCGAGTGAGTCCGCTGTCAGACTTTTCCATGAGCTGCATCAAATTAATTAAAGTGCCTAAAATCAGTCATCACTCACCATTTTCAGACATTACAGATGTCGATGCTGGAGCCAATATCTAGCCCCCAGCAATGTTATTCATAACATAACACATCCATAGCATATCCGAAGATATGCGTCGCCATTCTGTGACATCACTTCACACTCACAACACCAGTCCAATCAGTGGCTACCACTACGTAGGCAGGAGTAGGAGTGACTTCACTTTACCGGACCAATCAGTCAATAGGTGGGCGTGTTGGGTTGCCTTGGCCCGCTTCGGACTGAGCCAGAGGTAGTCCGAAAAAAGGGGTGGGTTCAGCCCAGACAAAGGTAGTGGAAACGTACTAAATATGGGGTGACTCGAAATGGGCAGGCCAGAGCCGAGTGGAAAAGGGGCATAAAAAGCATGGGGGAATTACTGAAATTTTGTCTAAATTGTAAATCATTACATAGGTGGTTTTGTACAATCATGGGGAAAAACTAAGAACAGCCTTCCTGCTTCCAGATGATTTCAGAGGAAAAACAGCAGGTGAGATAATAGTACCATTTTCAGTGTAAAGAAAAGTCAAACTGGATGCCGTTGCTCTTTTTTGAAATGTATGGAACTTTTGTTTCGAATTCCACTATCTAATTTACATGTGACCCTTTTAACCTATTCCACTTTTAGCCAGTTGCTAAGGCAAACTTCCTGGTTAACATTTTTTGAATGTAAAGCTGACTGTTTTTTATTAATTTTGGACAACCCTGAGCATCTTCTTCATGGGACTATCCTACAACAACAGTGTTTTCAGTCAGAGGTTTTTTCAGTTTTGCTGCAACACAGACTGCTACAGGAGATCCTTCTTGCCCACAACCATCAGGATCTACAACAACTCCTTGAAGAATTAAATGTATGAGCTACAGCAACACTTAATTTCCCTCTGGCATCAATAAAGTGTTTTCGAACTTAACTGAATTCTTTTGAACAATAGAGGGATTATTTATCAACTCAGCGATGTGTGCACAAATAGTGTGACACCAAACCTTTACATAACTCCAGTTCCCACTGTTATTTGCGCCAATCTTCCAGCTGCAGTGTTGGTAAGTGATGTCAGCTTGTTTTTTAGTCAAGGCTTACCTGATGTGAAGTGATTGCTGCAGATTATTGCATTTTTAATCATCCGCTCGTTCCAATTGCTTCCAAAGACGTCTTCTGTTTGCCTTGAAAGGGCAAGTCAATGCAATTCTGTAGATCTTGCATGTTTTGTTGTTTTTATCAAAGCGGTTTGTGCAACCAACAGCGCATCAAGACATAATCGCTTCTCTTTCTGCAGACTACACGCGCAGCAGAGCAGGGAGTGACGTAGATCGATAATCCCTACGGCCCACAACTGAGAAGAGATGTTCCCATGGAACCGTGGATGCAGTTTGGGTCTGCCATGCTGTTTACCTGATTAGCAAGCACTGAACACAGGGCCAGTTGAATGGTGGGACAAATGGGGCAGGTCCTTCTGTGAATTCGTTAATGCGTTAAGAACATCAATCGTGTTAATGCTACAAATTATATCGACTCTCGTTAACGCCTAAATTTTGACAATGCTTATTTGTACACACCCTATTTAAGTCTCTTTCTAATTCAATTGACCATTCTTTTAATTTTTTTTGTATAATGCACTTGTCAGTTTCCCAGTCCGCACACTGTTACCATTGTGTTGTTCACATTTAACCCTCAGTTGTTTTAGAAGTGCTCTATAAACAGGACAAGGACTTTGACTGGTCTGAACTTTTCTCAGCTATTCTACCACAGTTTTTCAATCTGGTTCAGGTCTGTACTGTTGCTTTTTTTTTAAAGAATTTGCTGGTTATGTCAGCTGGAAAGATGGCCTCACATATGGCTCAAGAATACCTTTGTTCACAGAAAACTTTAAGGTCAACTCAATAACTGCAATATTCCCAGGTCATGTGAGTGTGGAAAAAGCCCAAACCATCACTCTTCCACCTCCATGTTAGACAGTTGAAATGTTTTTGCTGATATAGGGTTGACTTTTAACCAAGAATGGTACATTATTATTAAGTATCTCTACTTTGGTTTCATCTATCCTCAGCGTGGAGGCATCTGTATTTTAGCTTTAAAAACTTTGATTTATTTCCCTTTGGTGTCATCGTCAAAATTAATGTTGAAAAATCTCGAAAAAGCTCAAAATGATTTCCACTTTTGCAAATAACTTGTGTGTTTGCTTTAGTTCCTCTAGAAACAATTACTGTGAATCCTGCTAAAGAAACCAGAGCTTAAGTCAGCGCTGTGTTACTGTACTCTCCACCACCAGCATGCAGGCACTGAGATTACATTTGATAAATGATTGTCATAAACAACCACCAAGGTAGATATGACTGAAGTGCTGAAAAGAATGTGTGACTGCAAGCAGGTCGATAACATCCCCATTCAAAGGGACTGATACTGATAGAACAGATAGAGAGACAGAGATACGATGCTTTATTTCACACGCGAGTAGAACTGTGTTAACATTTTGATGTACGACCATGATCTTTATCTTGCTGCCAAACTATCCAAAACGCCATCATCCTATCAATTTTTTGGATGGGCAATAAACTGCCTTGTTGATTTGCAGATGGGGAAAAATTCCCCAAGTCAAGGTTTTCACTTTGATCAGGACCTCAGCAAGATGGCTGCTCAGATTTCAGATGTAGAGCACCAACACCTGTGTCAGTGTTGTTTGGCTTTGCTCCACTGGTTCTCTATCAACACCAGCCATGATAGACTACCATGGTCTACCTTAACCATACATGATCAACAAAACCTGAAGAGAAAGGAAAGAAAACATCACCCCTGAGCGAAATTTTGGAAACCAGCAAACTAAGAGTAAGATGCCATATTTTTCTATATGATAATTTGTGCATTAGAAGGATGAATATTATGTATATTGTTGTAACTATTAATAATAAAAAGTTGTTGTCTGGTTTTCTGAGCATCAATAATTATAATCAATAATTTAATATTAATATAATTATTGATGACGTTCGAGTTTAACCTGTTTATTAAAGATATAGGGGCACCAATCTCATAAATGAGATCATTTTAATTAAACCAGACTGTCAGTCTCTCTGAAAAGGCGTAGAGTTCGTCCGCGGGGTTAAAACAAACTTCACAGCACACACTGAAATAGCACAGGAAACTTCTCGTTACTTAAGGGATTTTTTTATGAAATAGGTCAACCTTACAGATTACATTTCATTCATAATTTCCATCTATTCTAACGCATGCAAAAATATAGAACAAAGTTAACGTTGAGGGAAGGGGGCCTGTGTGTGCGGCTGTGTGTGTGTGTGTGTGTGGGAGAAGGCGAGCAAATGGGGGGGGGGGGGGGGGGGGGGGGGGTTCAGCTCACCCCTTCAATGCGATAAATAACTCAAACCTTATCAATTGGCGCGATCTGTTCACAAAGAAAGACAAAGGAAGACCGCGTGGCGATTCAACAAAGGCTAGTTTCATTAGCAATGGTGGCTTGGACAAAGGAAACGGGGGCGTCGGAGAAAGGGGATCAACTGAGGCCACACGACCTGTCTAAACAGACACGCGCCGACCGCAGCGGACAATAAACAACAAGGAAATAATACAATATAATATACTGCTTCTGGTTGCAACCAAAGTCAAATAATAAAACACAAAAAGCATGCACATTCAGGGTCGGTGTACAGCGACAGACGACCAAGAATAACAGTGGTTAACAAGTTGACAGACTTATTTTAACCAACAGAAAACGGATATTAACCGTCTAGACCTCTCCTCTACCCAGACCCAGAAGATATCAATCAGTTTAATCCTACTTGGTGGGGCAGCTCTCCACAGTCCATGACGAAGAACGTAGAAAGTGTCCAGTTTAAAGGAGCGGTTTGTGCAAGACTGAGGTCAGAAAAGCGGACGTCCGACTTTAGGAGCTGAGGGACTCAGGTCCGGTTTCAATAGAGCTTAGATGGCCAGCGGACTACCTGGTTACCCGTAGGCTACAGGAAAGTCTGTTTGCTCGGCCGATTCACTTAGAAGTTTAAAAGGGGAGTTCTTCCTGGTCCAGCAGGTTTGAACGGAAAAGGGGAAAATGCTAGCAGTGGATTAAAGCTTCTCCTTACGGCACCGGGACCAAAAGACAAAGATTTCAATATTTGCGCTGCTTTTATCAACTCTGTGATGTCATTACTGGCCACAGACCAATGAGAATGGGTCGAGGGCAGCGCAATGGGTGCTGGGAGATGCAGTTCGTTCAGTGAAAGGATGCTGGGATGTCATATCATTACTAGAGCTTGATTAATCGGTACCATGAGTTTTTCTGTGACATTGTTGTTGTATTTTTATATCTATTTTTGTGTGATGTGGTTGTGTACTTCTTAAGTTCACAATGTTTGGTTGGTTTTGTCGATGTTCCTTTTTCGTGTTTTGTTTTTCCCCCTCTCTCTGCCGTCCTGTGGGTATGGAGGCAGACTTCAATGTTTTCCTGTGTTTTCTTTGTTCCCCTTCCTCTCTTGTATTTTCAACTCACCCTCTCTCATGACATTTTGTTTCCTACCTCTCTTCTTCATCTTCCTTCTTTCTTCTCCTTAATTTTCCATCTCCGTGTCCATAACATCAGGTAAAAACCCCAACAATTCATAATAAAGATTTTTCACACATAAATCAAGTGGAGTACTATAGCAAAAGCTGTACTGCTCCGCTTGTGAAAGTAAATCTGTTGAGCTTCTACTTGGTACTCAGACACCAATTCTGAGCTCCAAACTGCCAAACAGGACACGTAAAAAAAAAAAAAAAAAAAAGTGAAAGGATGCTGGGAGATCCAATTTCGTTCAGTAAAGGCCATAGCCTCAACAATATAAAACAAACGTTTTCTCTCACCCACCCCTACTACCCTGAGTGAGGTGGATGGCTGTTCATCTTCCATTCAGGTCCTCTACCAGAGGCCTGAGAGCTTGAGGACCCTTCACAGCACCTTTCCTGGTCCTGGGACAACAACCTTCTGGACTGAGATCTCCAACGTTTCTCCAGGTATCTGTTTAAGACACGTCTCCAGTGTGGGGTTCTCTGTCCTGAGTACTCCGATGACCACCGGCAATCTCACTACCTTCACCTGCGAGTCTTTCTCTAGCTCTTCCCTTAGCCCATAGTATTTTTCCACTTTCTTGTGTTCCCTTTTCCTGATGTTTCCATTGTTTAGAATGACCACATCGATCACAACCAGTGCCCACAGCTGCTTACCAATGATCATAATGTCTGGTCAGTTGGCCATTACCATTTTTTGTCAGTTTGCATGTGGAAGTCCAACAAGATTTTAGCTCAGGTGTTTTTCCACCAGCCTGGGAGGTGATTCCCACTTTGACCAAGAGGTGGGGCCAGCGCCAATTAGACGGGGGTGGGGGTTGCCTACCCATTCAGGGATCAGCCCATTGAAGACAAATTACAACCCCGTGTAAATTAAGTTTCATTAAGTTGCAATCATGCAATGAATTGAACTAAGACAACCAGCTGAGGGTGCTGTAGGCTATTAATCGAGACATTCGGAGGCAGCAAAGAAGATACTTTGATACGGTTGTATGCCAAAATAGATATTAGAGCTTGGCTTAATAAAAACATGAGCAAAGCTAGAACAAGCAGGGATGATGCTAATACATTCCCAGTCTTAGAGGCAAGTGCAACCTTTAGTTACATTCTGGTCCACACTCCATACCAGTCGGTGGCGGTAATGCACCAATTTGTTGTTTGCCAGCCGCCAATAAACATCACAAAGAAGAATATGAAGGACGCTGGCCATTTCTCATTACCCAAGTACGCAAGGGCTTGGCAAAGTCATACTTGGCAAGTACAATTAAAAGTCTGTTCTTGCTGAGAACACATGTTCTGAACAGTGGTTCAGGGTGGAGGAGACATCATTTTTACTGATATATTGGACTTTCACATAGTCTGGACCTGAACTCCATTGAGAAAAATTAATGCAACCATGGATAAAAATCCAGTGACATTGCAGAAGGTTATCAAAATGATGCCCCAACAAATGTGTGTCGTAATCAAAGCTAAAGATGGTCCGACTAAATATTAGAGTATGTGACCTGAGTGTATATACAGTGGGTCAAAAAAGTATTTGGTAGCCACTGATTGTTCAAGTTGTCCCACATAAAAAGATGAGAGATGTCTGTAATTTTCATCAAATCAAATTAAATCATACTTTATTTATAAAGCGCTTTTCATAAAAGAAGTTGCATCACAAAGTGCTCTACAGATTAAAATGACCCCACATAAAACCACATTCCCTTCCCTCCCCCACAGATTTAAAAGCATGGTCACAGTTATACCCTCCTCCCCCAACCCATCTCCCATGCACACACACAGTTAAAAGCAACAGTAAAAAAGGACATTGGGCCAAGTGCAGATGAACCATGCAAGGAAACGCCATCAGAGGAGCCATCTGCCCCGGCCGCGGTAGATTAACAGCAGCAGCCGAGGCGCTGACACCGGGCGCCCAGTGGTAGCAAGGCCAAGACCCCCACCTCCACCCAAGCTCCACCTGGAGAGCACCCAGGCAGCCACAGCCGACCACCGCTCCCAGGGCAGAGGGCTCCCACAGAGGTACACTTCAACTATGAGAGACAGAATGTAAAAGAAATTCCAGGATGTCACAATGTATGATTTTTAAAGAATTATTTGTTTAGTAATGCAGAAATAAGTATTTGGTCATTAACAAAAGTTCACCACCATACTTTGTAATGTAACCTTGGTTGGCAATGACAGAGGTCACCGTTTCCTATAGGTCTTCACCAGGTTTGCAAACACTATAACTGGTATTTTGGCCATTTCTTCCATGCAGATCTTCTCTAGAGCTGTGATGTTTTGGGGCTGTCACTGGGCAACATAGACTTTCAACTCACTCCACAGATTCACTATTGGTTTGAGTTCTGAAGACTGGCCAGGGCACTCCAGAACCTTGAAATGCTTTTTACGTAGCCCCTCCTTCGTTGCCCGGGCGATGTGTTTGGGATCATTGTCATGCTGTAAATAAGATCCAGCCACGTTTTATTTTCAATCCCCTCACTGATGGAAACAGGTTTTTGCCCAAAATCTCATGACGCATGACCTCATTCATCCTTTCCTTAATACAGATAAGTCGTCCTGTCCTCTTTGCAGAAAAGCAAACCAAAGCATAATGTGCCCCCCATGCTTCACAGTGGGTATGGTATTCTTGGGATGCAACCTAGCATTTTTCCACCTCCAAATACTGCGAGTGGCGTTTATACTAAGGAGTTCTATTTTGGTCTCATCTGACCACATGACATTCTCCCGATCCTCCTCTGGTCTTTGGCAAACTTTAGATGTGGCTGAACATGTGCTGACTTAAGCAGGGGGACCTTTCAACTGCTGCAGGATTTTAATCCATGATGATGTAGTGTGTTGCTAATAGTAACCTGTTACTATGGTCCCAGCTCTCTTCAGCTCATTGACCTGTTCCGCCCGTGTAGTTCTGGGCGGTTTCCTCACCGTTCTCAAGATCAATTCATCACAACGTCTGATCTTGCATGGAGCCACAGGTCAAGGGAGATTGGCAGTGATATTGTATTTATTCTATTTTCTTATAATGGCTCAGTTGATCTCTTCCCACCAAGCTGCTTGCCTACCGTAGATTGGCTCATCCCATTCTTGTGCATGTGTACAATCTTGTCCCTGGTGTCCTTGGATAGCTCTCTGGTCCTGGCCTTGGTGGAGATTGGAGTCTGACTGTTTGAAGGTGTGGACAGGTGTTTTTTATACAGATAATGAGTTCAAACAGGTGCCATTAATACTAGGGATGTCAAATGATCGCGTTAATTGAGATCAATTAATTAAAGCCATATTTAGCGCATTATATTTTTTTATCGCTTTAATCTCATTTTTAATCTTTAATTTTACCGTTTCTGCATGCTAGTTCCCTTTAAATAAAACCCGTTTTATGCACTGGGCTTCTTGTGCTTGAGTTGTTCAGGGTTAACCGCACCCTAAAGTGGACATAGGTTGGCTGTGAACTCATCAGAAGATGAATGGCTTCCATCATGGTGGGGAGGGCGAGGTGAGCAGGAACGGTGAGTTGCCGACAGTGTTGCCAGCTTTTATATATTTGGCGAGTTTTTAGACCCCTCTAGCGATTCTTCTCAAAAACAAAAAAACAAAAACAAAAAAACTAGCGGAAAATCTAGCAGCTGTCAATGGGAAACTTTTGGGTGAGGCATGTAACGTTGTTACTCTTCTCACCGAGCAGTGGGGCGCTCTCCCGTCTCAGAGCTCCCAGCAGGCAACCAGTCTGCACCGCACACTGCAGCTACATCCGGCTGCCCAGGTCCACCGGTATGGCAAGCCATCGGTATCAAAAATAATGCGCATATTACGTGTTGTTTTAACCCGTAATACAGCTAGACTCAGAGAAGATATTTACCCCCACTGCGTCCAGAACGCTAATGAATCGCGCATGCTCGAAGCAGAAGGTTGCAGGCGCCACTTGGGACTAGTCACAAAAACAGCAGAATGTAAATAGCTGGGACTGCATCTGTTCAAGTCTGTTAAATACAATGAAGTACTTCATAAAGCCAGTTTTTTAAATTACATGTATCAAACTTTGTTCTACCACAATAATGTAATGAATTTAAAAGAAAATACTGCAAGATGAGGGCTTTTCTCAGCAATTATTAGGTGAGATTAAAAAAGAGATTAATTAGATTAATTAATTACAGATCATAATTAATTAATCTCAAAGTTTTTTTAATCTCATGACAGCACTAATTAATACGGATAAGGAGTGGAGGATAGAAGAGCTTCTTAAAGAAGAACAGTTTTGTGAGGGCTAGAACTCTTGCTTGTTTGTAGGTGCTAAATACTTTTCTGCACCATAATACAAATAAATTCTTTAAAAATCATCCAGTGTGATTTCCTGGATTTTTTTACTTCATGTCTCTCACAGTTAAAGTTTAACAATGATGGAAATTACAGACTTCTCTCAGTTTTGTAAGTGGGACAAGTTGCGAAATCGATGGCTGCCAAATACTTTTTTGCCCCACTGTATCTCAGTGTATTTTCAGTCAGTGATTATACCACTGCATTTCTTTTTAGGTTTGGCTTTAACAGCTTTACCAGCATTCCCAGTATGTGTACAGGATGGTATATCCACATATTTATATTGATTTGAAGACAACCCTACATTATTACCCTACTAAAATAGATTTTTTTAAATGAATGATGTTCATAAAATTACCTTTCTTTCCTTTTTCACTTTTTCTTGTCAATAATCTATTATGAGTGCACATATTTTTTACAAAAACACAAAGTGACACTTATGCAAAGTGGAGGGATTCAGCATGATGAGGAGTGGCTGCTCTGAAACCATCAGAGGGTCATTTGTCAGCAGAGTGCTGCAGCTGCTGGAGCACTTTATTACTATGCAGTTTATGATCTCGCCCATATACCAAAGTGCTTCTTTCCCCAGGGGGTCTTTACTGGGCCCCCCGACTTCATATTGGTACTTAACATTACCAATAAAGGGGGGATCCAGTGTCAATAAACAGCGCGGCTGATTTGAAACTGTTTCTGAGGAGGCAGTTCACAGACGCCAACAGGAGCAGTTTAACCAGGATCCAAAACACAAATGTTGGCAGGTGAAACAATTGAATGCAAACATGCTCAAATATTATTAAAACATGACAATATACAAAAGGAGAGATTATGCCTCTCACACATCAAAACAGCCATCTGTCACGAAGCATTTCTGAAATTCAACTTGTCTCACTCTGAGTCAATTTGCATTAACATCTGATCATATTTGCCTTCTGGGCTCATGAGTGCGACTTGTTAATGTCATCTCTGGCTGGTGTTATCTGTCACATCAGACAATTTAGTTTTGCAACTGCCAAGATGTAATCTGTGAGCCATTCTTGTGTTCAGGATGTAATTTAAGATACGGCTGAATTCTGTCTTTTTCTGTTTCTTGGTGATCCTCCTGGATGACTGTTTTCAAAATTTCCTCTGCTTTCCATTTCTTCTGTTTGTGTTAAAAAACCATCCTAGAGCAGTGTATCCATAAGAGAATAAACAAAGTGCAAGTTTTACTTGTATTTATACAACAGTTTTTATGGAGGATACCGTTTCGTTCATCAGAAATTACTATTTGACATCAAATAGGTGACCGCAGTTGTTGTTGTGGTCTAATGCAGCGTTTGTTTAATGTAAATATGTGCTCAAGCTTTTCAGGAATATGTGCAATGGATTCCATGCTGCTGATCCGGTTCCTTTTCAAAACTCTCACGCTTTGAGACATTGTAAACAGTCTAATCAAAGACACATACTGTAAAGTCATACCTTAAGAATTTTTAGTTTTGTTTATTTATCTGTTTGGCACTTTTCAAACTCAAGTGAAACCCAAGATGCTGAACAAAGAAAAACCGAGACATATAAACCAGACAGACACAGTGATAAAACAAATTAAAATATAATCAATAAATACAAAATAAAAGCTATTTTAAATAGGTAATATTTCAGCTCTGTTTTAAAAGCTCAAAAGGTGTCAGTGACACGGACCCAGGCAGAAGCTGATACCAGACCCAAGAGCCAGAATACCATAGCTTTCACCTTCTAGACAAAGTCTGGAAATTCTTGGAATGAAAAAAAAAAAAAACATCATACGCATCATGAAAGCGAAGTGTTCTTATGGGCAATAGGTACTAGGGGTTTAACGGTACACATAAATCACAGTTCAGTACAAATTTGGGGGTTTAAAGTCACAGTTTGGTACATTTTAATCAAGAAAAATAAATACAAATGTGCTATTTTTTTACTTTGATTAGTGTTAAACAAATAACCTTTTTTCCTAAATCTCTTCTTTTCAATTCCTGAAATTAATTGGATTTTATTATGTTCTATTACTTAAAAAAGTTGGAAGTGTAGAACTGACTGGAGATTTTATGGATATTTTTTAAAAATATGAATCTTTGGATGATTGCTGGACATAGGCACCAGCCAACCTCCCTGCCCGGAACCCTGCATAGGATGGATGGATGGATGGATGGATGGATGGATGGATGGATGGATGGATGGATGGATGGATGGATGGATGAAATAGTGCAAACTGACATACCCAGAATAGAAGATAACTACTTGAAAACAGTCAGTGTTAATGTTTTGAAATGCTTAGCCTCATCTAAACTTCAATTTGTATGTTGGACCCAATCCCAACCAAATTATTTAAAGAACTGTTCCATTTGGTTCGTGGCCTTATCTTGAATATGATGAATCTATCCTTAGTAAATGGATGCGTACCACAGTAATTTAAAATGGCTGTAATTAAACCTTTACTTAAGAAACCTTCAGTCAGTTAGGTACATTACAGGCATGTCTAGAAGACATAAAAACATGGATGACTAAACTTTTTGCTCTTAAATTCTGACAAGACAGAAGTTGCTGTCTTTGGACCAGAAGCTCTAAAAAAGAAACTGATTAGTCAATCACTTCATCTGGATGGCATTAAATTGGCCCCCAGGAATAACGTAAAGAACCTCGGCTATATTTTCGACCAAGACTTGACATTCAAATCCCATATTAAACTGGTTTCTAGGATTTCCTTCTTTCACCAACGGAATATTGTTAAAATTAGAAACATCCTGTCCAGGAGTGATGCAGACAAATTAGTCCATGCATTTGTTACCTCAAGCCTGGACTACTGTAATTCTTTACTATCAAAAAGTCCACAAAATGTAATTAAAAGCCTTCAGTTGATCCAAACTGCGGCAGCAAGAGTTCTGATGAATATTAAAAAGAGAGATCACATTTCTCCTGTTTTAGCTTCCCTTCATTGGCTCCCTGTTAAATCCAGAATACAATCTAAGATCCTCCTTCTTACATATAAAGCCCTTGATAATCAAGCTCCATCATACATAAGAGATCTGATTGTTCCATATGTTACCAACAGAGCACTTCACTCTCAGACTGCAGGTTTACTTGTAGTTCCTAGGATTTCTAAAAGTAGAATGAGAGGCAGATCTTTTAGTTATCAGGCTCCTCTGCTGTGGAACCAGCTCCCATCTTTAGTCCGTGAGGCAGACACTCTGTTTACTTTTAAGGCCAGGCTTAAAACTTTCCTTTTGATAAAGCTTATAGTTATCTTTCTGTGTCTCTGGTCTGTCTTCTTGAACCCCCAGACAGTCGTGGCAGATGGCCGCTTGCACTGAACCAGGTTCTGCTGGAGGTTTCTTCGTGTTGAAGGGGAGTTTTTCTTCTCCACCGTCGCTACATGCTTGCTACGAGGGATTTCTTAGGGATTGCTGTGGTTAGAAGTCTGCATCAACGGGATGCAACCTAAAGTCAATGACTCGATGCAATCTGCTGGGATTCCTTACATGGGAAAATTCAAACTTTAAACTAATTGCAATGTTTGTATGATTGTATTGAAATCACTTTTCTTGTAAATGCCTTGAGATGAAATCTGTTGTGAATCAGCGCTATACAAATAAACTGAATTGAACAAATGTAAATAAAACATGGTCATATTTGAGAATGAAACATGCTTAAATTACTTTGGAGATGTTTTGATATTTCAACAACCTAGTCTCCCAGCTGTACTTGAATGATTCCCCCAACTTACGTTTTATACAAAATAAGGAGTTTGGGGTGATTGGATGCTACTGGTAGCCATGTGGACATCAGCTGCCTTTTCTCTAGTATCAGTGATGTTTAAGTTCAGCTTGACATTGTTTCAGGTGAGTCATTCAATTCAGTGCAGAGTGTGTTACGGACTGTATTGCTGTTGAAAGATGCGTTTGTTGACAAAGTTCTGGTTTGGTCCAACTTTCTTTTTCTACTGTAGCTGCATGAGAAACCATTAATGTTCCCAAACATCATAGTTTAGAGATAGCTGGGAGTCCTTTCTGTCTTGTTTTGGTGTCACTTTTCAAAGGTACGTAGTGGAATGTTGCTCTGCGCTCTGAGTTCCGCACATAAACATTCTGCATGTGTTCAGGTAAAAAACAGCTGTATTCGTTCCATAAATGTGGGTACCGAACCGACAGGGCCATACCGAAAAATGCGATTACAAATACATGTACTCTTACACCTCTAATAAGTACAGTTCTGGTCAGGAGTTCACATCCATTCATCACTGGCACTGATATGTGCGGAAACAATCATCTTACCTTGAATGTGAACAAAACAAAGGAGATGATTGTAGATTTCAGAAGACACAGAGATAAGTCAAACACTGTCTCCATCATGGGAGAAGATGTGGAGGTGGTTGAGGTGTTGAGGTGAGGTCAAAATATCTCAGACACCTGGACAACAGACTGGACTGGAAACTGAACAGTGAAGCCATGTTCAAGAAGGCTAGAGTAGACTGTACTTCTTGAGGAAGCTTAGGTCCTTCAAGGTTTGCAGCAAGATGCTGCAGATCTTCTACAAGTCTGTTGTGGAGAGTCTAATCTCTTCAGCCATCATCTGTTGGGGTAGCAGCATCAGAGCCAGGAATTTTAAAAGGCTGAACAACCTGATTAAGAAGACTGGTTCTGTTCTTGGCACTACTGTGGAACCAGTGGAGATGATGATGCAAAGAAGGATTCTTCATAAAATCCAAAAAATTATGGACAACCCTGAGCATCCTCTTCATGAGACTGTCCTACAACAACAGAGTGTCTTCAGTCGGAGGCTTCTTCAGTTTCGCTGTAACACAGACCGTTACAGGAAATCCTTTCTGCCCATAGTCATTATGATCTACTCCAACAACTCCTTAAAGAAATAAACGTATGATCTACGACAACACTTAATTTCCCTCTGGGATCAATACAGTATTTTTGAATAGAATTGATATCGTCCTAATTTTGGTCTTTCTTTGAATCTCAGTTCAACGAGAGAGGAAATTGTTTGTTGTATTAACAACCATCAAGTTGCTTAATGTTATTTGACACACTATATGCGGGTGTTTGCAAAGCAACCAATCCAGGAGCACCGTTCCTTTTCCTTGGTTCTGATTGGCTGTACCTCCAAGAACAGAGAAAAAGAAGACAGTGGAGGCTAGCTTCCGCGATCATGCTAACAAGGTTTCCATTGAGCTTTTTAATGGATATTAAGGTATATTTGGTAAGTGAAGCAGTAATCATGAACTACAGTATACAATGCTTGTTTATACTGTATAATCTTATTCAATTATTAACACTTTTAGGTGTTTATTTAATTACATTAATTACATTTCCGTACATGCGACCATTTATGCTTAATTTAATGTGGAACAGCTGCTATTATTATAACATTGTTTATTTTGCTTTTATAAGGTTCAGTGAGTTTAGTAAACATGAAGGTATTGAACCAACTTGACAAGATAATTATTGCAGTTTTTCAATCCACAGGTGCAACTATGCAAATATTGACTTAAGGCCCTTCAAAGTAAAGCTACATATTTCTTACGAATGTTTAAACTGTGGGGTTTCTTTACTGAGCACGCTGCACCAGTTACTCTGCGCAGTCTTTAAATAACAACCCTTCAGATTCCCATCAGCATGCTGATGCCACAAAGATCCACATTCAGAGTATGACTGATGTTGTGTTTGTGCAGTAAAGTACACCAAACCCCGCTCTTGCTGCTTTGCACTAAGTCCCCCTGTAGCAAAATGTCAGTCGGTTGGCACTCGCTCAAAAATAAGATACAATATTCCAGTTTATCAAAGACGGAGGACACGCAAAGAAAACAGAGTTCTCCTAGGCACCTCGCCCTGTAAAACAACAAGAAATAAAACAGCTCAAGTGTTCCCATTTAGCATCATTGTTGACATGACAGCTTGCTTTAGTGCCAAGCAGGTGAAAAGGGCCTGTTACATGCTTCTCTGGCACTTTTCATTATCACCTGCACAAAAGCAGCGCTGAAAGACGAGGAGGAGGAGGGGCGAAGCCTATAGTATCCCTGCGCTTATTCATCACAGCCAAAGGTATCTGCATCATGCCTGGGTGTCAATAAAGTCGGGTGAAACTGGAGATGATTTCTTGCTAAACTGCACCATTAGTCACAGGCCCATATTTCAGGATTAGCCAATCATATAAAGGGTAATTGCTGCACAAGCAAGGGGGCTTTTTAGTCTGTTTGAAGCTTTGAGAACTCAAAGAAAGTTTTCCTCGTTTTTGTTCAGGAGTAATTTTGCTGGGGGAAAAAAAGGATGTTTTAAAGAACTAACCAGATTTAAAAGCCTAGCATTTCTGGTCCTTTGAGATTTTTTTGTGATCTCACCTCATGCAAAAAGAAATGCATTTTAAATGTATAAAAATATTTTTGTATTTGCTAATGCTTACCTTTACAGGTCAGTGGCTTTAGAATTCAACACACCCCTATTAAAAGGCCAAAGTCTTGTGCCCTATAAAAATGATATGATCAGTTAGGATGGCCAAAATTATCTCTATTTGCTCGATCCCATAATAATAAAAAATGTTTTCTAATTCACAAGTTTACTTTTATTATGTTTTAGACTGTATGACTTGGGTCAACTGTTTTTTTTTAGTCTTCCTAAAGCTTCTCGCGATAGTTTGCTCATATTTTGTCCCATTCCTCCAAATCAGGAGACAACAAATCCTGTAATGACATGGGCTGAAATGCTATTCAGGAAAGAAGAAGCCATTACTCCAAAAGCAGCATAAAAAGTCAGATGCAACTTGTGAATGCACTCAGAGAGACAGATCGTATTTTTTGAAGACAAGCGAAGTGGTCTCATGATTTTTGTAGAAAAAAGGGGACAAGCCTAGAAATACATTGCCAACTGTCACCTACAGGGGATGGAGCATCATCTTGTGTGGGTCTTTTAATAATAATGGATTGCGTTTATATAGCAGTTTTTCAAGACCCTCAAAGCACTTTATGACCCCATTATTCATTCATTCACTGGTGGAAGCAGGCTACAGTTGTAACCACAGCTGCCCCGGGACAGACTAACAGAAGCGAGGTTGCCATATCTCACCAACACCAGTAAGCAAGGTAGGTGAAGTGTCTTGCCCAAGGATGGCAGAAGCCGGAATCGACCCCACGATTTCCACATCACAGTCTGACAACTCCACCACTGAGCCACTGCCATTTTGCCAGCCTGGGATTGCAAAGTAGGACTTCATGTGGAAATAGTAAAGGAACATCTTTAAGACATCAGCAAAAAAGATCTGTGAAGACAGCTGACCATGGCACAGTGAGACAGTTCTCATTAATTGAAGAAAATATTGGACATGTGGGATGTTAGAGAGACAAAATGTTTTTCTACTTAATGAAAAGACATAGATGCAAACTGGAAGAGTACTGACACTTAAGTCCTGCCTAAAACCTTGTTAATCCTTCTGAGAGATGATCTAATGAAGCTAGACTCCAATGCCTGAGCCACAATTAGGTACAAACACAACACTGTCCATTTCTGAAGAAACAGCAAACCATGGCAGTAGCAGTATCATGCTGTGGGATTACTTTACTTTAAATGGAACTTGCGTTTTATCAAGGTGGATTAAATTACCTTCAGTTCCAAATATCACTCAGGTTTTGGCCAAAACCTTCAGCTGTCAGCTAGGAAGCTGAAAATGACACTATGCAACCAATTTATTGCTAATTCTTACCCTCTAATAGATTTGTTTGGCTTCCAGATAATAAATATCACATTAGAGTTGAGAATACTTTACCATTGTCTCGTTTGCCATAAAGAAACTGTCATTTTAACAGTGGTTTGTACACTTTTGACATCCTCTGCATATGGTTGATCCCTCCCCCTGCGGTACTTAGCATGCCGTGATCAAGTTTCTTTGTCGTTCTAAGACGTTTAGAAGACAGCATGACGCGCCAGAGCTGCTTAATGTGATATTTGATAGAAGCCTTAATCGTTATTTTGGGGCAAAGCAAGAAAACGGCACCCGAATGAGCCCAGTCAGACTGAATTCCTCCTCTTTCTTTTTTTTTAATGTTTGCATTAACACATTAGTGCGTCATGCACGTTAAATCTTTGGAACTGAGGGAAAATTTCAGCACTGGGCTTTAGCTGCAAGACGAACTGCAAAGGAATAAGCCATCATTTTGCAACTCTATCTCGTTTGATTTCTCTCTCCAGTGAAAGGAAATAGTTCCCACTGAGCTCTGTGAAACAGCGAAACCATAACATTTGGTCAGTCTCTCGTGTGGTTTCAGGGAAAAACCAAAATATCCCGTTCAGAACAGGCTTCCACAGGCTCAGAGCGCACAATGAACTCCTGCTGAACTGCTTGTTAATGATTATAACCCTGATACATGCTGGTCTGTATTGTAAATGAGGGCACACTTAGGGAAACCACAGGGGCCTTGTTATGCCTTCGCTGTTTTCTTGCAGCTTAAGGAGGTCCACCTGTTCCCTCTTAAGTCATGTTGCTGTTAGCTGGGAAGATTTTAAAGGTAACACCAAGAGAGGTAAAAAAACGAAGGTGTCAGTGAGTTTCTATCACACTGTTCTGGTTAAAAACGCCTCACCTGAATGAAGCTTTGGAGACCTTGAATCTATTTATAAAACAAAAAAGCTGAAGAATTATGAAAACTCTGTCATCAGACATCTGTATTGTTTTTCTTGATGCATTATAAGATCTGATAAAATGAGAAGAATCGTGGGTGACGTTGTTTTTCCTGTCTGTTTTCAGTGCATTAGTGTGTTGTTGCTACAATCTTTCAGCGCAGGTGAAAGAAGAACGATGAAAACTGAAAAAAATTCATGCCGTCTTGCAGCTGCATCAAGCATCTGTACTGAGCTTTCCTCCTGTGCAGCCTGTATTTTTATGTTGGCGTCAACTCAAGTCGGGCTCCTGTGTCTTAAAATGACGGGCCAGGCTTTGCTTTGAAATCAGTCAACAATCATGTAATGTATGCAGTAGTTAGCCCTCTGGAAAACAAAATGTAACAGTTTTTCAACTTGTTTAGCTTTTTATTTTGGTAAATCAACATTCACCTTGATTAAACATAACTTCACAAGAAGCCAATGTCCACATTCTCTGTGCATGACTCGCAAAAGAGAACCTTAGTTTACAGAGCAGAGTAATGCTTATTACTTGCTAATTAATCCAATGCTTGTGGGCTAAAGTTCCTCTCAGTAGATTGCTCATGTTTTGGCCCATTCTTCTCAACAGAAGAAGCAGCAAAGTCAAGTTTGTAGGCTGCCCGGCCTCCATAAACCTTTTCAGTTGTGTTAAAAGATGGTCTTTGAGATGCTCCTTCAAAATTTCCACATGTCCTACTTTGCAAATTCCACCAATCCTAGGGGAGCAAAACACCCACACAAAAATTATGCACCAACCCCTGTAGGTGATAGTTGGCATCGCTTTCCTAGGCTTGCAAGCTTGTCCCTTTTTTTCTACATAAATAATTGGATTTTCCACTCAACTTGTCACCAAAAAATTGAGAATCTGCGTCTATAAGTGCATTCACAAGCTGCAGCTGACTTTTTATGCTACATTTGAAGTAATGGCTTCTTTCTTCCTGAGCAGCATTTTAGTCCATGTCCTTACAGGTTTCAATGATTAGACTTTTTTGTTGTCTGGCATCTTGAGCGACAAGGTCGAAAAATTTCAGTCGTAATCCATTTTTACTTGGTCAATATCTATTTTTAAAAGAAAAACATTCAATAGTATTTTTTTTTTAAGGGGACATATCATGAAAATTCCACTTTTTTAGCTCTTAAATGCAGTGTTGTGCATTTAGAGTCTCTAGGAGTACAAAAAGCATAAATTAGTCCAGGTGCTATGGAGATATTTGTGCATACTCTTTTGGTCATATTTTGTAATCCTTTCTGTTTTCTCTATTACTTTTTTTTTTACAGTAATTGCATTGGAACTGCTAAACAAGGTCACTTACCTCTGGGTAAACATTAAGCGAATCCGCCATTTTTATTTGTCGCTGCGATTTTGTGGGGAAAGTGCTTTTTGTTTGCGCAAAGCACTTCAAAGAAGAGGGATTCAGCACCCTACAGCATTATCGAGAAGGATTGCTGAAAGATTTCATCTTATTGAAGGGTCAGTTCATTTTGACTATAGAAATGATTGACACAGCAAAGCAAATAGTAGCGGTTCTTTTTTCTTTAGCCCAGGTAAGATGCTACTGACGTTGTTTGTTGTTCAGGAACGGCTTGACAAGAAGAATACGACATTTGAAGCCCATGTCCAGGATCCCAAGCTTTATTTTACACATTCATTTATTGCCTCTTGGCCATTGTTTTGATAGCATTAGCATCGGACCTTCCGCTTATGTTAGCACTATGTGCTCTGTATTTTAGCTCACCGATGACATGCGCCTTTTTAATAGTACTATAAAAAACAATTTTGCATTAAATTTCAGTTTTTTGTCTTGGAGAAAGCATTCAATGTCATTCAATGACGTTAGCTTGATGCTAGCAGTAGCACACTTGGTAACAACGTTGGGGTCTTGTTTGGAAGACTATTCATCTCATTATTATGGTACGTTTACCATAACTTTCTGACTGTAAGCCGCTGCTTTTTTCACACGCTTTCAGACCCTGCATCCTATACAATGACGCATCTAATTTATAGATTTTTTTTACTGGCTAACAGCCTCCAGGGAGCACTATAACAGGAAGCGCAAAAGTGAGACAGACATGTGGGGAAAAATTATGCCCCAAAGAAGACACTACCGGTAGGTTTCATGCATACACCCTCATCATGGAAAAAACACAAAGAAATGCAGCTTTTAAGTTAAAGGCAATCGAGCTGGCTTTAGTCAGGAAGAGGAAGATGAAGATACCGACCAATTCATTTTCTGGTAGGCTAAAGTACATTATGTTTTATTTTCTAACCAGACATGACGATTTTCAGGCAGAGTTTGAAATAAAAAGCACATCTTAAATTAAAACCTAAAAATGCACTCAGAGAGCACAGACCTGGGGCACCCATACCCGCTCCCCCCATCCCCATGTTGTTATCTAATTCTAACTTTCAGTACTTTTCCAATAAAACGTTTGCTAATGAGACACATGACGGTGCTCTTCCAGCACAGAGCGGAGGTTCGGGGTTCCTGCGCAAGGGCAGCAGTTTGTGAGCTTTCTGACACAGGAGAGGAGTGGAGGCTAGGACCGCTGGTCGGTGAGTGGATACGCGCTTTATCTCGGATCAACTCCAAAATGTAATCAGTTGTTCCTGGTCCCATTGCGGACATTTCCTGAAAATTTCATCGAAATTCGTCCATAACGTTTTGAGTTATATTCCTAACAGAAAAACAAGCAGACAGACAGACGGGCACAAAAATATTACCTCCTGGCGGAGGTAATTAAAAAAATCTTCCGCGTACCATCTTTCTGTGTAAATATCTCATGTTGCAACATGAAAACGTGCAGCTTATATTCAGGTGTGGCCTATGTATGTACAAAATGTATTTTCTTTCAAAATTTAGTGGGCATGTTATAACGAAACTAAAAATACGGCTGGATGGACAACTCTTCCGACATTTTTAAATAAATTTTGCGAATAAAAAGGTTCTGCACTGCTAGATCATCTCTGTCAAACTACAAAATTGGGTGAATAGGGTGGAGTGGAATGTTCTGCGACCTGGAGGGGGGCGAGGTGTGCAGCACCTCATTTGCATTTAAAGAGACCTCACCAAAATGAGTGGTAGAAAAGGGGCCTGTAGAGCTGCAATAGTGAGGAATTCTGTCCTAAAAATTGCAGTTTCAGCTTTCAAATAATGAAAATAAAAGATTCCACTTAAAATATGAATAGTTCACCTGCTGTGGCTTGAATGGACAAACTCACGACTTCCTCCTGGTCTGCATGGAATTGAAATGCGCACCTGCTTGTACGTAATCAAATGTTTCAAGTGGGATTGCTGCAGCGTTTATTGTCATGAGGCTTAGGATTTTTGCCATGGACAGATGACTTCTCATGGGGATTTTGATGTTGTTCTGGAGGCTGAATCTGCGCTCCGCTCCTGAACTGGGGATTGTAATTACAAGCTCTACTTCAGTTGTTTCCTGACCTGCAAGCTTTCACTTCAGCTGGAGGAAATCCCGCAGTATGCATCGCTTCCGCACCGGCTGTTGACATCACACCGAGCCCTTCGGAGCGTGACTGTGACCACTGTGACTGGTTACAGATGCGCTCCAAAGCCTCCATTGCTCTTCTGGACACTCTCAGCTCCCGGATAACGAGATGTATTGAGCACAGGGTCCGGGTCTGTGATAATGGACAATCTTTTTTTATTGATTTTAGTCACCTTCACTCTGTGCATGAAGTTGAAAATGTTTTCACGTCTGCATCAAGTTGTCAGGGGTGTGAATTGTAATCTTTCAAAATGACGGACTACCTTCAGATTGTTTCTTTCTGTGAATCACTGGCTAGTGTGGGAAGAAAAGGCAGCTAATTGCTTTCAGTGTGTGATGGTGGTGGTGTACACATGACCTGCAGTTCAAAAATAAATCCACATCAAAGTTTATTGTATTGTCAGGCTTCTCCATTGAACATTGAGCCCATGCCACAGTCAAAACTGACTGGCATGGGCTTACCTCTGGATACAAACGCCATCTGACTATATGAAATGCTTCAGAATCTACATCAGACTGTCCAAAATGTCTGATTCAGAGTAGGGTTTTCTAAAGCTAACAAATTACTTTCAAACGCATGTTTCTATTTTGATTCCAGTTGTTCTACTAGTATTCCTGTCATCCACAGTCAGTCCTTAATGACCAATGTATCACCAGTGACCTGGAGGTTCATGATCTTCTAGCAATATATTTTTTTAAACTTTTTTTGGAGAAATACTGCATTGAAAATGTATAAATTTTAACTTGCTTTTTGAATAAATAATGTACAGTTTTCCAAAGAAAATTCACCTCAAGCTTTTTGCTTCCAGATTTAATCTCTGTGAAATGCGATAAGGAAGGTTTTTTCTAAATACGATGGTTTGGTCTAGCAGGACCAGAGCAATAGAAGTACAGACTTACAAGACGAGACGGATGTTGACACCTAATAACCAGCAGTATCATCACAGTCATTTTAGGTACTGACTTCTGTTTTCACTTTGGAAATCTATGGGAAAAAATAGACCAAACAAGCCAGTCGCGCTCTACTGAAGTTACCGAAGCTGATCTGTTTTCTTTCCAGTGATTAAATGTTCTTTAGTGTCCTGATGATGCCAAGGAATTTTCACATTTAGCAGTCACTTCCTGTTGAATGCCGTATAAATCTCATCTGATCTGCCAACAACGCTCAAACCTGTTGAGACACAGACCGAACTCTGAGCATATTTGTCCTGCAGGTTTGTCTAAAATAACTTAATCAAATAAAGGATCTGTACCATTATAAATGATATGAAAGTTATTGTATTGTTTCTTATTTGCACACGGTGCTCTTTACTAATTGATTTACTAATCTCATCAATCGCTTTTCTTCCAAGCAGCTAGACTTTCTTCTAATCTATGGATGTAAGTAGAGTAGACCCCAGATATTCGGGGGGCTTCGGGACCACAGCCGCCCAACTAAAATTTATGACTACTTGAGACCCCCTCTGAAAATCCTTAAAACTGCCTTTTTTAATAGCTCAAACACCAAATATATTCAATTCAATTCAGTTTATTTATAAAGCGCTGATTCACAACATCTTAAGGCACTTTACAAGAAATGTAATTTCAATACAATCATACAAACATTCCAATCAGTTTAAAGTTTCAGTTAGTTTTCTATTTAAGGAATCCCAGCAGATTGCATCGAGTCATTGACTGACAGTTGCGCCCCACTGATACAAACTCCAACCACAGCAATCCATCAGCAATCTCTCATACTGAGCAAGCATGTAGCGACAATGGAGAGGAAAATCTCCCCTTCAACAGGAAGAAACCTCCAGCAGAACCTGACTCAGCACGAGCAGCCATCTGACCTGAACGTCTGAGGGTTCGAGAAGACACAGCAGAAACACAGGAAGAATAAAAGAACTGATGTAAGAGTGCTTTCTATACTAAATAAAGTAAAAAGTTGATAGTAGGATACGGGTTGATGCTCAGTTACTGGGACCATCATCTCAGTCGACGCCCCCCTCCAACAGGGCATTGCAGCTAAGCAGGATACCAGACCAGGTGTAGCTTCTATGGAGAGTAAAAACTGAGAAAAAGTTAACAGTCGAAATAACAGCAAATAATGCAACAGGAGAGTAGTAGAAAATAAAAGTAGTAGAGTGAAGAAAACCTTATGCATCAATACACACAGTGGAAACAATTTTAGCACTGCCGCAAAAGCTAAAATCTACAATCTTCCTTATCTCCGTTCTTGGGGGAACAGCCAATCAGCAGCAACAACAATAAATGGCGCTCCTGGATTGGCTGCTTTGCAACTGCCAGCCAAAAGCGTGTCAAGAAGCATTGTGTGTTGGTATGTCAGCTTCCCAAGCTGCATTTTCTTTAAAATAGTTCAGATATGCTCTACGAAAAAAAATCAGTGAATAGGCACATTTTTCGCAAATCATTTGGAGTTACATTCCACTGAAAAATGTGTGAATAGGTGAATCAGTGAATACTGAGTCTTGAATATGTGGGGGGCTCTACTGAACAACTATGCCTTCAGAAGGTTTAAAAAAATTCAAAAGATTGTGAGAAAATTTGACTCTTTAGAAAGAGAATATCAAGAAATTAGCAGTAACTGAGGACTTTTACACAAGACTGCATTTATACTTAAAAATGCACTCTATGTATTTATCTTTCCTTTGTTTCCTTTTTGATAAATTATAATATAAAAAACTATGACATGCATCATCACTCCTACAGTTCACTCAGAGGTTTATCCGCAGTGTCAGTTGAGGTGATCTGATCAGGATGCAGCCCTTTGTTTGAATATTTTTCAGCCATGTCGCACTGGTAGGAAACCCTAAAACATACTGGGAATTTGCTAGCAGGATGGATGGACGTCTTAATCTCACTTCTGGTTAGCAGAAAAAGAAAGGAGCTAAGATTAGGGTGATGGCAGGGATGCCTTCCAAACTTAAAGACATGCATAAACAAAGATAAGAACTCAAAATACAAGTGCCAGACATGCAAAAAGATGATCAGCAATTAAAAGAAAGGTTTAAATCCTGTAATGCCAATAAATGTTTTTGATTAGATTGTTTTCTTCAAAACTGATACTCATTTTACAGGGTTTTATTACCCTGTGAGGGGTGCCTGTCTTGTTTCTTATCAGAAACAATCTTCTTGGCTGAATTAAAATCAATCATAAACCTAAATCTCCTAGGGGTGTGAATAATTTGGGGCTTAAATGTGACATGCAAGAATTTAGGACCGTCGGAGGAAGCAAGAGTATGCGGAGAGAATCAACGCAGAACATCCAAACTCCAAGCAGAAAGACTCAGACCAGGATTCGAATCCAAGACCTTCTTGTAGTGCTAACAACTGAGGCAGCATGCAGCCCCTCTTAACCGTGTGTTTTGTATGTTTTTGTACTAAAATATTCCTGGCTTGGAGTTTAAAGAATGATACTGAATTTCAAGTGTTTTTCTTTTGTTACTGAGTTTTATTGTCAGTGTTAACACATTTCACTTTCTTTCATCAACGGATTTCCTCTGTTCAGATCATTATTCCCTCTGTACTACTTTGACTGCACATCAAATTCCTCCTGATGACTCCGTTGGGGCTCCTGCACTCCTGGCTGTGGGCCAAGCCCGTCTACATTTCACTGATGGGCTCGTACAGCAATTTGCCTGAACAAACTTATCCCAGCTGTACACTTAAAACCTCTGGAAAACACATCATTTTGACAATTTCAGGCATGTTTGGGTTTTCAGATGGATTTGAAAGGGATGTTCCTTCCTGTAAGCTTGTGTTATTTGAGTCAAAATAAAAATAGAATCAAAGTGACTAATGTCAGTAAGCCTCTCAAAGACGGTGTCCAGCTCATGTGTGAGCCTTTGCTTTTCAGACACAAAACACAGAGTTGAGTGGGGACCTGTCAGGAGGTGAATAGTGGAGCAATGCATGCTTTCAATTCAGATTTCTTTTTTCTTTTTTTTTGCATAAAGGTTGCATGAAGGTTTGAAGATTTTCAAATAAATAAAGCATCGCTAGTAACGCATGCCTGGTCCTGCCTGATAGACAGCTCTACTCTTGAAATTGTTGAGTTTAGAGTTTGACAGGACTCAGACTGATCTGTCAATGTTTACATTTCAAACATGGGGCATGAAAAACCTAGTGAGTGTAACTAAAAAACTATAATTTTCCTTTAAGGCTAAGCCCCCTCCCCAGACAATGGATTCACCCTGCTACAGAGATCTAAGAATCGTTCAAGTAAGGTTGTGTCTGGGCAGAGATAAATTAGCTTAGGATAAACAATTTAAGGATTGTTTTGATTGTCTATTTTACTGTGTTTTTGCTGCATTTATAATATTTAATTCTTCAATTGTTTGAGTATGAACAGTGTTTTCAAAGGTTTCTGACTGAACGAGTCGTTTTAAATCATGCATATGAGTTATTCTTTTCCACCTGAGTTTTCCTTTGTTCTCTGGTGCAAAGCTAAACAGAGTGGCTCTTAGCTGCGCTACATACATTAGCTCCTCACGCTTGTTCTGATAGTGGAAACGCGCCTTTTGTTTCTCATTAGTGCGGCCTGCTTTTGCAGACTGTTAGTGTTCATACACAATAACTGTTATCTACGGTATTCAAAATACAGAATACATATTCGTACTGAACTGTGAAATCACGATCAATTTATTGGTTAATGATTAATGTTAACATTTTTACTTATGTTGACATTTTTACAGTTTTACTCTGGGTAGTTTTATTATTAATTATTTTACTTAGTAGTTTAGTCGTATGTTACTAGTTTAGTGAGTTTGTTGAATCCTTTTTGTTAATAAACTCTTGTATTTTGGTAAGTCATTGTTATTATTCCACAAGCATGTGTAGTAACTTGCTGTTCAAAGAATGCCAAGAACTTATTCCTTTATCTACGGTTTAAATATTTCAGCCTTATCAGGCAGGTAATCATAAGCATTAACTGAGACTGAACTATTTGGCTATTATTATTTTCCTGGATCCCAGGATGGTGCCCCAAACTTGGTAATTATTACATAAAATTATTAATTTTATTATTAGGTAGAGCAGTTGTCTTGCGATCGGAGGGTCGTAGGTTCAATTACAGCTTCTTCCTGTCATGTCAATGTGTCCTGGGGCAAAGCACTTAACCGCTTGCCTACTAAGCTCTGTATCAGTGTATGAATTTCTGCTCGTTTGTGGATGCAAATGGGTGAATGTGGCTACAATGTAAACTGCTTTGAGTGGTCAGTTTGACTAGAAAAGCAGTATATAAGTCCAGTCCATTCATTTTTTTATTTTTACCTGTCATTTTCAAAATGATAACCAATTCAACAGTATTTATTTTTATTCATTTAAAAAAATAAAGCTGAACAGAGAACTACATAAACAGTTCACCTGCTATGGCCTGAACACACAGTCTTACAACTTCCTCCTATACCTGAAAGGCTCACCCACGTGTGTGTAGTCAAATGTTTCAAGAGGGATTGGTGGAGAGGTTATTGTCATGAGGTTTGGATTTTTGCCACGGACAGATTACTGCTCATGGGGGTTTAGATGTTGTTCTAAAGCCTGGATCCATGCTCCATTGCCACACTGGAGACTAGAATTACAAGCACCCCTTTAGCAAAAGTTTTGAAATCAGGGAAAATTTCACCAATTGATTAATGATCAGAAGTCGGCAAGACTCTGAACCAGTCGTTTTCTGACACAAAAGGTATCGCTTTAGCTGGAGGAAATCCCGCAGCATGCCCCTCTTTTTCACCGATGGTTGGCACCTGGCTTTTGGGAGCAAGTGTGTAACCATCCAAAGTCAGGCTCCAAAGCCTCAGTAACTCTTCAACCCTCTGTCAGCTCCCGGTCAGTGACATGCATTGAGCATGGTGTTCAAATCTGAGATGATGCTCAGATGCTCTCATGGAATCTTTTTTTGATTTTTGATTTATTTATTTACCTGTACTTCATGCATAAAGTTAAAACTGTCTGCACATCTCCATCAAGTGATCAAGGAGGGGATTATACCTTTAGAGTTTTTTTTTCTTGTTTTTTTTTTTTTACGTGTCCTGTTTGGCAGTGTGGAGCTCAGAATTGGTGTCTGAGTACCAAGTAGAAGCCCAACAGATTTACTTTCACAAGCGGAGCAGTACAACTTTTGCTATAGTCCTCCACTTGATATATGTGTGAAAAATCTTTATTATGAATTGCTGGGGGTTTTATTTCCTGATGTTTTGGACACGGAGATGGAAAATTAAGGGGAAGAAAGAAAGAAGATGAAGAAGAGAGGTCGGAAACAAAAAGTCATGAGAGAGGGTGAGTTGAAAATACAAGAGAGGATAGGGAACAAAGAAAACACAGGAAAACATTGAAGTCTGCCTCCATACCCACAGGACGGCAGAGAGAGGGGAAAAAACAAAACAAAGCACGAAAAAGGAACATTGACAAAACAAACCTAACATCGTGAACTAAGAACTACACAACCACATCACACAAGAATGGATAAAAAAAGTACAACAACAATGTCACAGAAAAACTCATGGTACCGATTAATCAAGCTCTAGTAATAATAACCTCAGCCCAAGAATATATCTGTAAACACCAGGGACCCCACATCTATGTGTGTGTGTTAGCATGCTGGTGCATATAAGGTTTCTCCATAAGAGTGTTCGATAGCTGGTGTGAGCAGGCATCAATCCGTCTCCCAGGAATCGATGCAGACATGAAGGAGATCGGAGCCAAGACGTCCAAAGGACCCCCAGAGCCCCAGGCGGACCCGGGCGGGGCCGACCGCATCCCCCAAGAGAGGAGCAAAGGAGAACCCCAGGGGAACGTCCAGCGGCTACTATGCAGGGGCCCGGGGGGCAGCAGTGACGAGCCCACAGGCCCCGCCGGCATGCTCCCAGGTCCAGGTACCGATGCCCCAGTAGAGCCACCAGCCCCCGGACCCAGGAGATGGACCCCCTACCTTCTAGGACGGAGACAAGCAGACCGCCAAGGGCCCCACAGTGGCGAGGCAGCCCGACAGCCCAGGACCCCGACCAGACCACCTGTTCCTCCTCCGGACCCCAACCCCTGATGGCCGGTAACGAACAGGGGTGTAAGAAGACCCCTAGCCTCTATCCTCTCGCTCGAGTATGGTGTTGATGCGTGTTGTAATAATGTGCATTTAAAACAGAGGGGTGGGATGTGGGGAAGGCAGCCACACATCCCCCAACCCCCACCCCGAGCCCTCAGTCTCTCTATGTGGTTTAACAGTGGGCACCGGCACCAGAGGTGAAGCTGATTGAACCGCTCCCCCTCTGGATGCCGAAAAGTGTGCCCACCCCAAAGTCCCTACATGTGTGTCGCATGAAAATGTTATAAGTGGGAGTGTCTAAGTTGTGTATTAAAACTGGGACCCAGGACGCCACAGGATAGCGAGGAGGGGTTTCCCTCCTCGCTATCCTGTGGCCCCAATGATGTGCCCATGCCCCAAAACCCTATATGAGTGGTAAAGTGAAGAAGCGGATGGACAGAGGTGTTCGGGGATGGGGAGGGAAGGACTGAGAGACAAAATGTCTTCCCAGGGAGCCAGCTCCCCCACTGACCCCAATAGGCACCGCTGTTCACCGGGATCCACCAAATGTTGTCTGGGGTCGGGTTATGATTTTTCATGGGGTTCAGTTACACTTTAAAGTTTTGTATTTTTTAAGGTTATGTTCATCTGGCAATAAAATACATTTTTCGATATCAAGTATTTAAGTGACTAAAAACAAAAAGAGAAAAACGCTGTAAGGGGGTACTTACTTTCACAACAGTTTATATGTTGCACTGGTTTGAGTGAAGTTTTCTCACTGCGGGAGTTATTTGATGCAAACATTTTGAACTCTAAATTAAAATTTCTAAAAATAAAGAGTCAACAGCAACCCAACGCATCTGTCCACAGATTTGCAATAAGTCAACAACTGTGCTCGCCTACTGGAAAGGGCTACAGAAAGAGCAGAGGTAGATTGAGCGTAGAAACCATCACAAACTACTTCCACACAATTCTGTGAATGCGCTCTGTCTTTAGTGCCAAAACAAAACACGAGCCTGACAATAAAATGACATGGCAATCTGGTCGTGAGCAAGTCGTCACAAGATTCCTGTCCAGGGCTAGAAAGTTACAGAGAACATCAGCTCTGACACACAGAAGGGAGAAATGCCTTTTCAAAGGGTAATGGCAGAGGGGGAGATTTGTATTGTGAAAGGCCTCAGAGTAGAGAGGTGGGGCTTTTTGACAAGCTCTTTGTTAGTAGAGGAGTCACATATTAATTGCAGTGCAGGGCGGCTGCCACTCGCTGTCAGTGCGCTTCCCTCTGCAGTGCCAGGTGAAATACCACAGGCTCGAATTTAACATATAAATACTTTTCTTGCGCGTTGTTCTTCCAAAGTGAGTGTTGAGTCGCGAGTGAAAAGATGAAGGCTGATGAATCTGATCCAGTTTGTCAGAAACATGTCTGTCAGCACCTGAGTAATGACTTAAAGCCTTGAAAGCTGTCAAACTGCACAAGGCTGACAAACCATATATCATCCTCTGTTTATACACATGCTATTAAGATCGGTGTGCATTACAGCAAGTGGAAACCTGTGTGCTACAAATCTAGCACATTTTGAAAAACTCCAAATGGGGAAAAAAATAATATCAAACAGAAATAAATTTATTTAGAATCTAAAATTGTTGACATCGTAAAATTGTAGATTTAAATTTGGGGAAGGAAGAAGAAATAAACAAAATTTGTGATGTCCGTTGAAGTTCATGAGGTGTGATGCATTGACTCCTCGGAAGGCAGATGTACAAATAAATTAAACCCAAATTAGAAGCCTATAGGTGTGTTTCCACTATAGGACCTTGAGGGTAACTTTAGTGGAGCTTCATGGTATACACAAGTCTGTACTTCAACAGGCCGTTTTCGCGGCCATTCCAGGAATCAATCAAGTACCAACAATGGGGTATTTACATGGAAATGGCCTGGTAGAGTTGTGTTTAACTCATACTGAGGGAAATTATATCAGCAGACGTCGCCAACAACCGGCTTTTGTTAAATTAGAAGAGTTGCTGTTGAAGCAGTTTATCACAACATAGCAAATAGAAACGTGGCAACCATCCCTGCTTCTTTTCCTTGTCGATTTCTTGTTATTTCTGCTGCTGTGGGCGCCTTTTGCCGCTGATCTGTGCCTCACTGACTCACTGCCAAAACAGTTGCAATATGCGGACTTCTTTAAATTAATTAAAGGGTCAATTTGTATGGAGACATGGGCGGACTGATTTAGCCCGCCAGAAAAAGTTCTGGGTTAATTACCCTGAAGTTCCAATAGTGAAAACACACAAAACGCAATTTTGACCTGAAATTAAAAACATTTGTCCCTTTAAATGCTTTAAATTATGCCGTCCAGTGGTCTCGAACCCTGGTCCTCGAGGGTTAGGGTTAGGTGATTGAATTACCTCTTCAGTATGTTCACTGCTTTAGCCAATTCTATATTCAATAATAGCACAAAAAATAAGAGCGTTTCATATGAAGTCAAATTTGATTTTAAATTTTTTTTTATGATAATCGGCAAGGTGAAGGGTCGCCCTGGTTTGGTCCTATATTCTAACTGTGTGTTTTCAGTCTTTTCAATGTGTAGAAGAAGAGCACCTGGTACTCATTGTGCCTGTGGGGCTCAGCATTGCCCTCTGTCAGTGTGCCATGGTACTTTCTGCCTCACCCTGCTCATTTTCACTGTACATTTATGGCTGATCAAAAAGATGGAATATGTCACACACATTCATCAAATATATTAGACTGTGGAACGTCAACATCTGTAGTACGTGTATAAATAAACTTGGTGACATACAGAAAGAAAGCAGTGAGCATACCCCAGCGGCCTTCCTCAGTCATTGTGTGGCGCACACTCATCCTGCTCTAATTTTGTTGAAAAGGCAATGTTTCATTGCTGTGATTTTGATCCTTAAAAATTTTGAAATCGTATAAAGAAAACACATTTATAGAAAAGTCAAGTTGACAAATTGATTATCTCTTATAATTGTTAGTATTCTATTTGTCAGGATGGCAGGTGAGGCAATGTGCCTGCACGTCACTGGTACAAATGTAACAGAGTTTACACGCAGGTCAAAACCCATGTGAAAAAGCACCGCAAAATACCATCATCTATCATTACTGTCATGTTGCTAAAACAGATCTTTTGTTGAAATTTCCAGACTAATGTTACACAGTTACAAGACACTCATCTTCTGTAATCAACAAAGCATTTCTGTCACTGCTAAAATCTTTCGACAGAAATAAATGACTACTTTCTGGTGATGTCAAGCACTGGAAAGGTTTTCCTTGCTTACATTTCTAGCAGGGGCTGTAAATGGTGTTAAATTTGTAATCATGGCTGAAAGAAAGCATGGTCTTTTCAAATCCTAACATTTTAAATATTTTGCAAGCGTTTACCTTCCATGTGTATTATTTTTTTGTACACTTTTTACAACAAATACAGATATAAAGATCAATAATACTATGAAGAGATGGCTCATGGGAGTTTTAAAGAGCTATTTTTAAACGTATTGTAGCAACTAGCTGCATTGCAGTGCTAATACTAACTTTTTTATACAATGGCTGGAGATTTTTCTGGTGTAATTTATTTCTTTGCATTTCTTTTTGAACACAAACAACTTCTAACATTTTTAACTGTCCATCCATCCATTTTCCATACCCGTCCATCCTATGTAGGGTTGCGGGGCGGCTGGTGCCTATCTCCAGCGGTCAAGGGGCGAGAGGCAGGGTACACCCTGGACAGGTCGCCAGTCCATCGCAGGGCAACACAGAGACATACAGGACAAACAACCATGTACGCACACACTCATACCTAAGGGCAATTTAGAGCAACCAATTCACCTAACAGTCATGTTTTTGGACTGTGGGAGAAAGCCGGAGTACCCGGAGAGAACCCACGCATGCACAGGGAGAACATGCAAACTCCATGCAGAAAGACCCCAGGGTGGGATATGAATCCAGGACCTTCTTGCTGCAAGGCAACAGTGCTACCAACTGCGCCACTGTGCAGCCTCAATAACAGATCATAAACAGGCAACTTCTAACAATTTTAACTGTTACTTTTCTAATATCCTAAGACCGCTAGCTTTGCTACGGTGCTATCAGTGGTTCCTATGGAAATAGGACAAATGGAGATTCTGGTTCAGCTACATTATATTTTGTGGTGTCTTTCTGTAAGTGTTGCAGCTACAGTGGCTTGCAAAAGTATTCGGCCCCCTTGAACTTTTCCACATTTTGTCACATTACAGCCACAAACATGAATCAATTTTATTGGAATTCCACTTGAAAGACCAATACAAAGTGGTGTACACGTGAGAAGTGGAACGAAAATCATACATGATTCCAAACATTTCTTGCAAATAAATAACTGAAAAGTGGGGTGTGCATAATTATTCAGCCCCCTTTGGTCTGAGTGCAGTCAGTTGCCCATAGACATTGTCTGATGAGTGCTAATGACTAAATAGAGTGCACCTGTGTGTAATCTAATGTCAGTACAAATACAGCTGCCCTGTGACGGCTTCAGAGGTTGTCTAAGAGAATGTTGGGAGCAACAACACCATGAAGTCCAAAGAACACACCAGACAGGTCAGTTATTGAGAAATTTAAAGCAGGCTTAGGCTACAAAAAGATTTCCCAAGCCTTGAACATCCCACGGAGCGCTGTTCAAGTGATCATTCAGAAATGGAAGGAGTATGGCACAACTGTAAACCTACCAAGACAAGGCCGTCCACCTAAACTCACAGGCCGAACAAGGAGAGCGCTGATCAGAAATGCAGCCAGAGGCCCATGGTGACTCTGGACGAGCTGCAGAGATCTACAGCTCAGGTGGGGGGGATCTGTCCATAGGACAACTATTAGTGGTGCACTGCACAAAGTTGGCCTTTATGGAAGAGTGGCAAGAAGAAAGTCATTGTTAAAAGAAAACCATAAGAAGTCCCGTTTGCAGTTGCCACAAGCCATGTGGGGGACACAGCAAACATGTGGAGGAAGGTGCTCTGGTCAGATGAAACCAAAATGGAACTTTTTGGCCAAAATGCAAAACGCTATGTGTGGCGGAAAACTAACACTGCACATCAATCTGAACACACCATCCCCACTGTCAAATATGGTGGTGGCAGCATCATGCTCTGAGGGTGCTTCTCTTCAGCAGGGACAGGGAAGCTGGTCAGAGTTGATGGGAAGATGGATGGAGCCAAATACAGGGCAATCTTGGAAGAAAACCTCTTGGAGTCTGCAAAAGATTTGAGACTGGGGCGGAGGTTCACCTTCCAGCAGGACAACAACCCTAAACATAAAGCCAGGGCAACAATGGAATGGTTTAAAACAAAACATATCCATGTGTTAGAATGGCCCAGTCAAAGTCCAGATCTAAATCCAATCGAGAATCTGTGGCAAGATCTGAAAACTGCTGTTCACAAACGCTGTCCATCTAATCTGACTGAGCTGGAGCTGTTTTTCTAAGAAGAATGGGCAAGAATTTCAGTCTCTAGATGTGCAAAGCTGGTAGAGACATACCCTAAAAGACTGGCAGCTGTAGTTGCAGCAAAAGGTGGTTCTACAAAGTATTGACTCAGGGGGCTGAATAATTACGCACACCCCACTTTTCAGTTATTTATTTGTAAAAAATGTTTGGAATCATGTAAGATTTTCGTTCCACTTCTCACGTGTACACCACTTTGTATTGGTCTTTCACGTGGAATTCCAATAAAATTGATTCATATTTGTGGCTGTAATGTGACAAAATGTGGAAAAGTTCAAGGGGGCCGAATACTTTTGCAAGCCACTGTAAACATGTATTTGTTAGCATTTTTACTTGAGAAAAACTATTGTGTTCTTTGTCGCTTATTTTATTTTTTGAGTTGAGTTCCTTCACCCCCCACAAGAGGGAAGAAGCTGCAACTGCATCAGTTCTCCCTTCCTGTTAAAATATGTTGTTACATTACTTTCTAAATAAAAATTTTATGAAACGGTGGTGTCTGGCTTTCTACACATGAGGTTAGAATATTTATACAAAATATTTATATGCTAAAAAATATGGCATTAACAGTGAGTACTTTCTTTTACGGTGGCTGCATGATGTACTACAACAGCTGATGCTCTTGGAAAAGATCGAAGATCTGTCTTTGATTGATTTCTTCAGATACTCTGTGATTTGCTTCTCTTACAGGTTGAAGTTTACTCATGATTAATAGGTGAAAGATGATGGATCACCTTTACATTTGCCAAATATTTTTGTGAAAGTACCTACTAAACTGTTTCCAACACTTGCGTATGTAACTAAACCATATGCTGCTTCGGGTTAAACTGAAACAAAACCTCACATGTATTTTATGGGTATCAACTTGAAAAAAGAAAATCTGATGAAATACAGCAAATGAGCTCACGTCTGCCAATTTCAGGGCTCTAAACTAAATTTTGTTTGTGAAAAAAATCTCTCCAAACTCCAATTTAAACCAATTCATATCACGCATCAGAAGACAGACAGCAATTTTTCTCTCCAGACACCTAGTTTTCCAAATACAAACAGACATTTTGCTTCTTTTTTAAGTCTTTAACACCACTAACCCCACTTCTGTGCATCTGGTTGAGATGAAGTGGTCTTAACAGCTTACAGATGCTCACCGTGCGCTGACGATGGGCAGGTATTCAGGGCTGACTTCATCCCCCCTCTGAGTTGCATTGACTCACTGTGACAAGCTTGAAACACATGCTGGATTTGAGCTTTCAGCTTCACTTCTGCTACAAGTTGAAAGGGCTGGAAACACATTTGGAGAAAAAGAACCAAACTATCCACTCTTGCCCTCTTTCATCTGTTTCATCTAGTTCGTTCGGGTAGTGAGAAGAAGGCACAACTCAATTACAGATACGTGTAAATAGCAAGTTCCAGAAGCTGTTCCTTTTGTATATATGCCTTTAAGAGTTACAGAAAATGCCCTGCCTTGACCGCCTTCCTCATATATGTTATATTTCTAGGCTTTGAGAGGAATTTTTGAGATTTCAACGTGGAAAGTTGTTCATAAATTATCTCTCACACTGTGTTGGTATAACTGATACAGACAATATTGTTTTGTGCCCAGGGCGGGACAACCGGTGGGATGGGGTTGGTTATATTTGAAGTTTTCCTTCTGTTTTGTTTTGTTTCACAATGGCAAGCAATGTAGGACAATATTCCTGCACACCATGGGTGGCTAATGACAGTTAAGTGGGTGTCCAGTTCACAGCTTTGATTTGTTCCCAAATCAAAGGGCTGCTTAACTATTTTAAAGGAGTTTGGACTGCATTGTTTTGTTTGTCATGTTTTGTTTAAAATCTTCTAGATTTAGACTGAACAGACAACAATTAAATTATACCACATTGAAAAGAGATTCTTTAAATAGCAGTTACTGTGTTTTTTCAATTCAAAACTCTATCTATCTTACATTATGTGTTAATTATTTTACAGTTAACATGAAAACTAAATAGTAAAAACAAAGTCTTACCTCATATAAAGGATCCAAAGCAAAGATTTGTTAAATTATTAAAGGTTTAGGTGAAATTTCAGTAGTATATAAAGAGTCATCTGGTAATAGTCAACATCTGTTATTATCTGTCAGAGAATATTATCAAGCAGGGTCATCATCATGCTGCTGCTTTCTATCATCCAGAGCCACCAGATGTCCAGCAGGTTGTGATATTAAACAGCAGGCTTTAACAGTGAATGGCAGAGCACCTGCAACAAAGGCAACTACAAAGAGGCTTCTTCTGACAGCATTTCCTTTCTTCACAGCCTCCGACATGGCCCCCGCACCATCTTTGAAAAAGATCTCGGCGCTGTTGCTCTGGACCAGATGCTGGTCCCTGGAGAGTCCTCCGAAAGCAGCTTTCACAAACTGAGCACTGGCAGGGAGAAATTGAGGTGGAATGATAAAGGAAGGCACTGAACACCAGCCCGTAAATCTGGTTGAAGTTTTCCTTTCATGAGTTACAGTTAAAGAGAGAAATAGCAAACACTTGTCTGAGCTTGAGGGGATCCAAAAAACGAACAGCAGCAACCTTTTCATTTTTTCAGACTGGATGGTGATTTAAAAGAACTAGGTCCAGCGGCACAATGTTTAATCTTGCAAGACATTAAGCTTGGAAGTTTGAACTTGGATCAGCGGTACAGGGAATGTACAAACAGCTTTTGCTTTGGTTATGCTGGGACCATACGGCCTTTACATCCCCGGCACCATGGGTGCATCCACCATTATTTGACCCAAAGAAATCTGACCAATTCCTGAAGTCAGACAAAAATGTATTCCAAAATTTTGTCCCACCCTTCTTTATCTCATAGTTGGTTTGATCCATCTCACCCTGTGAGTAAGTAAGATTGAACACAGTTCAAACTTTAGATCTGCTTATTTTAACTAACCTAGGAGACACAAGGAGGAGAGAGGGGCTAACTGCACTGCATGCCAGAAAGTAAAGGCAGAGACGAATTTGCTCCCCAGTTCAGTAGCATAATCAGGCAACCATGCCCAGCAATCTGTACTTTGGCAGCAAAGATGCCTCAAGGGACACGATCATAAGCATTTTCCAGATTCCCAAAAGACATGTAAACTGGACAACCAAACTACTATAAACAGCTGAGTAGTTCTGTGAGGGTAAAGATCTGGAAAACTATTCTGAAGCCAGGAACAAAGCCAACGTGCTTCTCCTGAATCCGAGATGGCTTCTTTCCCACAGCCTAAAGTAAGCCTTCCCAAGGAACCTGAGAAGTGTGATCCCCTGATATTTCATATCCATTTAAATATACCCTGCAATATTAAATCTTGAGGTCAGAGATGACAGAGAGATACCTTAGACTTAGTCACTCAGAATATTGACTTTTTAAGTTTGTTTTACCATGAGCAAGACCCAATCCATTAAAAGGCAAAAAGGGGACAAACCAAGCAAAGATATATTTACAATCCCAAGTTTTGAACTTTGAACTTAGTGCTTTCTTATTGTGAAATAACAGCACCAACAACTGCACAATATGTCTAATGCCTTGTCCACACGTAGCCGGTTATCTCACAAAACGGAATATATTTTTCTACGGTTTGGCCTGTCATCCACACGAAAATGCAGATTTAGGGCATTCTTTCTAAAAACTCCAACTAAAGTGGAGATTTGTGTTTTCTCAGTTTTAAGTATTTTCTTGTGCACAGAAATAACCGGAGTTTTAGCTTTTGCTAAAACTGTCTGTGACAAAAAGGCTCCAACATCACTTGTGCGGCCTGGGTTTACACTCAGAAACAGCATTTATGCCCTCAGATCTGTGCTGGTATTATTCATTGTCGAAGCGCTGTATTTTGTATTCTGTATTTTCTTTGAAAGTTCCATCTCTGCTAAATTATCAAGCCACAGTAAGACCACTATAAAAAAGCATTTTCTAGGGGACAGTTCAGTAGAAACCTTTAAACGTATTTACCCTTCCACCACATCCCCCTCATCTCCCAACTCAAACTCAGTAAATAAGTTGGTAGATAATTTCCTTGCGAAAAATCTCCGACATCATGGATTCCATTGCTCCAACTAAAGTGAAAGTAGTCTCAGGTAGAAAGAAGTCTCCGTGGACAAGTAATCCACTGGTACGTAGTGAAAAAAGAGAGTGTCGACGAGCCGAGAGAAAATGGCGGAAAACTCGACTCCAGGTTCACTGTGAGATCTACAAAGAGAGACTGAATAGATATCAGCTAACTATAAAAGATGCTAGGGAATCGTTCTCTTCTAAAATCATCAACAGAAACATTAATAATGCACGGACCCTATTTGCAACAGTGAAAAGACAAACTAATCCTTTAGTGACAGTAGCCCCTGAACTAAACTCTACCAGGGCCTGCGATGAATTTGCCAGCTTTTTCACTGAAAAGATTCTAACAATTAGACGATCAATCTGTACCTCTATATCGAGCCCACAAGCAGTCCCATCCCCAATCAACAACAATGTAGAGAAAATGTCTGATTTCCACGAATTATACCAGAACAGCCTTGAAAAAAATCATTATCCAATTAAGCTCCTCCTCCTGTTGTCTTGATATCCTACCCACAGCTTTTCTAAAGAAAGTTCTTCCTGTTATTGGGTCTGATCTTGTTCAAATAGTGAACTCATCCCTGCTATCAGGTGTCTTCGCTCAGGCTTTAAAAACAGCAGTTATTAAACCACTACTAAAGAAGAAAAATCTGGACAACACGTTAATGCAGAACTACAGGCTAATCTCTAATCTTCCATTCATCAGTAAGATTATTGAAAAAGCTGTGTTTCAGCAGTTAAATAGCTTCCTAACAATGACAAACCGTTTTGATGTTTTTCAGTCTGGTTTCCGTGCTCACCACAGCATCGAGACTGCCCTCGGCAAAGTATTCAATGACATCAACATAAATACAGACTGTGGTAGAACCACAATGCAAGTTCTGTTGGACCTCAGTGCAGCATTTGACACTGTTGATCATGATATTTTATTGGAACGACTGGAGAGCTGGGTCGGACTCTCTGGGACAGTACTTGGCTGGTTCGAGTCTTACCTAAAGAACAGGGACTTCTATGTTTCAATAGGAAACTTTTCATCAGAACGAACAGAAATCACATGTGGGGTGCCCCAGGGCTCCATCCTGGGGCCCCTCTTATTTAATATCTACATGCTCCCACTAGGCAAGATTATAGCAACCAATAACATTGGGTACCATAACTATGCGGATGACACTCAGCTCTACATTACAATGTCACCAGGTGACTCTGAACCCATTCAAACCCTAAATCAATGCATTGACCAAATAAATGGATGGATGTGCCATAACCTTCTCCAGCTGAATAGAAACAAAACTGAAGTAATTATTTTTGGACCCAAGGAGGAACGATCAAGAATCCGCACACAGCTTAAATTAATACAGCTAGAAACTACTGATCAGGCTCGAAACCTAGGTGTAGTAATGGACTCAGACCTGAACCTCCAGGGTCACATAAAGGCAATAACAAGGTCAGCCTTCTATCACCTGAAGAACATTTCTAGGATTAAACGACTGATGTTGCAACACGAGCTAGAAAAACTCATCCATGCGTTTATCTTTAGTCGGATTGATTACTGCAACAGCATCTTCACAGGTCTGCCTAAAAAGTCAATCAGACAGCTGCAGCTGATCCAGAACTCTGCCGCTCGCGTCCTCACTAGAACCAGGAAAGTAGAGCACATCACTCCAGTTCTAAAGTCCTTACACTGGCTCCCTGTAGCTCAGAGAATAGACTTCAACATACTCCTACTAGTTTATAAATCATTACATGGCTTAGCACCAAAATATGTTGAAGACCTGTTGTCACGGTACCAACCACTAAGACCACTCAGGTCCTCCAACTCTAGCGTACTAAACATCCCTAGACTCAGAACTAAACATGGAGAAGCAGCTTTCAGTTTCTATGCTCCCCTTATCTGGAACAGACTTCCTGACGAGTGTAGAGTTGCTGAAACTCTGAACTGCTTTAAATCGAGACTAAAAACCCATCTGTTTAGAATTGCCTTCGAGTAAATGCTTGATGTCATATGTATGAAATGTGTTCATGCTCTCTTGCTTTTTTGATCTTTCTCTTGCTTTATTGTGTATCATGTGTAATGTGTGTTTCTTTTTCTTTTAATTTCCAATGTTATATTCCATGTGTTTTTTTTTTGTTTTTTAAATCACCAAATCATGTAAAGCACCTTGAATTACCCTGCTGTTAAAAGTGTGCTTTACAAATAAAATTGCCTTGCCTTTTGCTTGTTTGTTTTTTACAAGCTCAATTACTGCTGTATGTTGAAGTTAGAAAGTAGAAAATAGTGGATAGGATTTGGGGGAACTACTGCCCCCTACAGGTTTGGCATGTCTATGAATGTGCTTAACAATGCACTTAAGCCGTTAGGTGTGGACAGAATTTTTCTTTAAAACGAGTTGGAGAGAATATTTGTTTTGTTTTTTTAAACCTGGCTACGTGTGTACATGGCCTGAGTTCCAGATTGGGAACGTCTATAAGGATGCATCTGAAAGATGAAGTTTGGATTCGGAAAGGCGGAGGTCCTCAACCATCAGTGACTTTAAAAACTAATAAAGCTGTAGCACAAATAAAACAGTGAAAGTTGCGGAAATAAACTTTATTTACTTCCGATTCCTCATGCCTTGTTCAAAAAGTCATATGCATTTTTAACACACAGTTGAATCAGTTGTTAGATCTCAGATCTGGCTTTTGAGGCCAATTGAGGTTAACAATGTGTACGCCACTGAGGAACCTTGAGTTAACGTTTTTAAATAAAAACTCACCAGTCAGACAAATTTTTTTTCTCACTGACTGTCACTACCATTCCAAATGCCAAAGCCTGACTAACTTCTCTTAACTGACTTGACTGCCAAAAGGAAATCAGTAGCTATGTGCACTTAGCATTGAGATAGCCTACAGTAGGAACTGTGTATCATATATTTGATGATTTTGAAAACTATTATTAAAGGGGCTATATGCAATTTTCTGAAATTTAAACTTGCCACTGACCCCATGTGGCCAAAAAACGAAACTGCTCTTCCTTTCCGCTCGCTCTCGCAGCGCGCGCGCGCTCGTACACCGGTCGCTCTCAATCTTCGATCTTTTCCGGGCACTTGTCAGGGGTTAAACTTTTTTAGTCTTATGTGGAGTTACTGTTGGTGTCAGAGTTGTCCTTGGTCTATTCTGTGTATTCGCACAATCCATTGAAGTGCTTGCGAGTGCTGACTAGCGGTGGTGGCAGAGTGATCTGAAACATTTAACATGAACGCGCTTGATGTCACATGCGCAGACAGCGCGGGAAAATCTGACCCGACAGAAAATAGAAAAAATTGGATACAGGCTTATAAGTGCACCCACTGTGAGTCATTCATCAGGAGATGTTGGAGTCATAAATGGTCAAATAAAAAGGCAATTGTTACGATTATTTTGGGGGAAAAGTTGCATATAGCCCCTTTAATGTATAAAATGTATATTACAATTCAAAATTAAAAAAGGTTAAGGAATTATTTTAAGGCTAGCTACAGGCTAAGCAGTCTAGTTGTTGTATTTGCACATAGTTTGCAAAAATGCTAACATTACAGCTAGCTCTTTTGAATTTTTGATACTTCTGCTAACTGAAACTGAATAAGGAAAGGGCATTTTAAATAAAAGGGGGTAAAGGAATAAAAGATAAAAAAATATATGATAAAATTATATGAAAAATTTTAATAAGAGAAGGTGGTAAAATTGTAAAAAAAAAAAAATCAAAAACAAAACAAGCTTAGAGATGTTGTGGCCAGTAAAATGCTAAGCCAACACCACAACTAAATTGTTATGGTGTTGGCATTGAACTTTCAAAGTGCTAACATCTCTGCCAGATATTTGAATTTTAGATACCACTCTTAACCAAAAATGAGGAAAGAGGTCATAAAGATATCTACATATATAGCAAAAGTCTTCCATTTAGCGCTGAGTAAGATAGGTTTTTAGTTTGAATTAAAAATATTGAAAGTATATAATTAATTTCTATTGACAAGTTATTTAAAGATTAAAACACTTGTTCTGGAAACCAAAATTTCACCAACATTCAGGAACCTGTTTATTCAATCTTTTTTCAAATGTAACAGTTTGGCGAGCATATTTTACAGAGATTTTTATATTTGTGCCATTTTGGAGAATATGTGTCTAATCTGTGCTGAGAAAACACCAAATTGACGTTATTTAGAGACACACAAGAAAGATATTCAGTGGAGCTGTTGAAAGCACCACTTTTCAAACCCACCATTGGCTAACTTCGTTTGGTTGAACAAACAACCTTTCGGCTGCAGACGAAAACTCTCCAAGGATACAAAACTAAAGATCTGACTGACACCTGACCTTCCTCAAGGCAAAATAATAAAAAATAAATAAAACTATAGCTTAAAGAAGCTTTTCCTTCTTGCTTAAATCAGTCATAATTTATAGGCTACATAAAATGTACCCTGTCATAAAGATTGTAAAACTGACTGCAAACAACAAGTAGTGACAACAGTGTAAACTGTAGTATGTTAAACAAGCACATTTGCTACTCATGACCAACAGACTGGCTGTCTCTGTTGTTCAAACAGTCACTTCATCATTAAACTCAGGGAAAAATAAGTACACCGCAATGTGAGCATTGGTTACTCAAATGGGGCTCTCAGGTGACACAGAGAGAAAAGTAAACAGCACGCTGCCAAATGTGGCACATGTAAAACTAATTATAGCACACCTTTTGTTTGCACACACCTGCAGATTACTGCACGGCACATGCATCAATGTATGTGTTTCTATAGCTGTCCATAAGTGTGAGAATATGTTTGTAGGGAATAATCACGAGAAACAAAAAAGTTCAAAAGTCTTTTAGAACTCATTATCTTATAATCTAAAAGAATTGCATCCTAATGAATTTTTTTATCCTTATATCAATAATAGCACATTTGTTCCAACAAATTTATTGTTATTGTTGGATAATTATTAAACTACCAGAAATTACAAATTGATCAAACGAAGACAACAGCAGAGAATATATAACAATAATTATAATCCAATATACAATTATTTCCGCAACAGCTATTTCTCTAAACTTTTAAAGTATCATAAATATTTGGGCTTTGTTCAGTGATGGACAAAAAGGTTTTTATTACAGCGATTCTGTTATATTTAACTATCATGATGATTAGTTTGCATTCAGTCCTCTAGGAAAGAAGTTGACTTTGTTTGTTCTCACGGTGCGTGACCCTGTCCAGTAGGTGAATGAGTAAACATAGAAAACAATTGTATATTTTAAAGTGAATTCAATACACACCTAAAAATAATTTAGAATATATAACTATGCATATGTACAGAAAGTCAAAAAATACTCATGGTATTCATAACAGTAGATTGTTACTAATAAGGCCCAATGTTATTTCACCTGAACAAGTGCTATCATTTAGAAAGCCTAAAATAAATATATAAAAACACAACAAGAAGATGTTGAAGTCTCTGATTTCAAAATCTCTCCATCACAGTCACAGTAAGAATTTGAAAGATTTGTGAAACACTGCTGAATACATTGGAATATACTTGAGGCTTGTAAAAATGTATTTTAATTATATTTGTTAAGTGTTTCGTTTGATGTGCCACGACTGTAAATCACCACACAATATGTGCTGCCCTCAATCTGCTAATCAGTACGCGCAAGAAGAATAAAATAAGTTCTGTATAAACTCCATGGGCCCATATTTGTGTTTTTCCTAAATTAATATTTGCACTGAATGTTTTCAGTGGTTAAAAAGTGAAAACGTAAAATGCTCTCCTTTGTTGAAAAAAGCTTTTTAGTTGATTTATTAATATTTTACAGAGATAAAACAAAACAGGATTTTGGATGAAGAATAATGAGCTCAATATCCTTCTTTGTACCTGAATGTTCCATTGTTCAACCCATCCATTTAAAAAAAGGCTGTGCACTTTGAATAAAATGTCATGCCATTGACTTCCCGGAGCCTTTTTTACGGCACGTTTCAAGGTGAATGGAAGCCGCAACCACTAGTCCTTTCACTGACAAATGACTGCGGCCTAGCGTTTTCCTGGCTCTGTGAATTTGAAGAAGCTGGTGGCTTTAACCGCGAAGTTGATGAATTTGTTTACTTTGGGAACAATTTACATTCAGGAACCCTGTGAGCATCCTTTCTGCAGATACATAAGAAAGAACAGAATTGTTAAGGAGGGGAAGTTAAGATCAAAGTTTAAATGAGCTTTGATCTGTGAGGGTAACCAAATGAGGTTGGTAAAGCCTTCGACCCTGTTTTAGGGTCATCCCAGAGTCACTCTTCATTAAGAAAGCACACATAGAAAAGTCTTACATTAAAAGTTTTTATATGTTGCAAGCCATCTTTTTCAACATGTAGCCTACTGCTCCTGCAAGAGCACCTTTCTTTTTTCTACACATTCTCACCGCTGTATAGTGGCGATTAAAGATCTAACACAAATAAATAAGATGATTTATTTATTTAAATAAAGTTTTGATGGTGGATGTTTAGACAAAAGGCAATTATCAGACTGAATGATGAGAAATACTTTGAATTCATATTGCATTAAACTAACCAACACTATTTGATTTATTTGAATGAAGTACACTAGATGTCAAAACAGACAAATATTTTGCTGCAGGCAAAACAACAAAATGGCAATAATAATTATATGACTGTTGACGTTTGGCAAACAAATATCCAGTGAACACAGCTTTATTTTTTCATAATGAAATCAAAACACAGTTTCTGATGTCAAAATGATGCAAATAAAGCTTTGCTCAATGTGTGTGTCATTTGCATGCCGAGCCTCTGAAACTCCACAATGCTATAATCAGACTACCTAAGTTAGAATATGTAAATAGAAGTGACAGCACTCAAAAGTTTTAGACTCAGCTCTGGTTTGTTTTGAGCTCAGGTGCACGTTATTCATGAGGCTTCGAGTTATACTCCAGAGCTGCACAAAGCTCATTTTTACATCGGCAACTGTGGATCAGTGCTGCCATCTAGTGTTCATTTAAAAGACCGCTTAGAGAAACATAGAAATGTTCCACAAGATTTTGATGATTGTGGGTTAAAGCTAATAAAAACACAATTTTCCGATAATTTCAGATAAAATTTATAATATAATAATAATAATAATAATAATAATAATAATAATAATAATAATAATAATAATAATAATAATAATAATAATAATACATTTTATTTGAAAGCGCCTTTCAGGACACCCAAGGACACTGTACAAATCAGAACGCACGTTAAAAGTAAAATAATAATAATAATAAAAATGTATTTGTAAAGTAAATGCACTTGGCTCTTCTTGCATGAATTACTTCATCAATGCAGTGTGGCATGGTGGAGATCAGCCTTCAGCTCTGCTGAGGTGTTCAGGAAGCCCAGGTTGCTTTAATGGCGTCCTTCTCCTGGTTTGGATTGTTTGCTCTGCTTTTTCTCATCTTCCTCTTGACCTAAACTCCACATATTCTCTGTAGAGTTTAGTCAAGACAGTTTGCTGGACAACCAAACACAGCTATACCATGGATATTAATAGATAGGTTTGGCAGCGTGAGTTGTTGCCAAGTTATGCCAGAAAATGACATTGGCATCACCATGAAGCTTGCTAGCAGAGGAAAGCATGAAGTGCTCAAAAGATTCTGAGCGAGCAACAGTGCACTCCTTTTTATCCTTAGCCAAGCTAAGACATGTTGAATGGTTAATGCAACAGTTGTAATCGGTGCCCTGGATTTGCAGTTTGTTTATCTCGTCTAAGCTTTCCCCAAGCTTTTAAATGGACCTTGCTTCACAATAGTCTCAGGGCTAATGTTTTCCCTGTTGCTTTTGCATTTCTTCCCTCCACTCAGCTTTCCGCTGATGTCCTTGGATATAGCATTTTGTGAACAGCTAGCTGCTTAGGCAATGTTTTTTTTAGGTTTACCCAGCTTGTGGAGGGAGTCAGTGATTGGCCAAAGGACAGGTGTAAAGTCAATAGTTTTCCAGTTTGGATTATGTTTTGATTGGTTACTTTTCATACAGCATAGTGAAACACAAAATGATTTACAGAGGTTAAAAACAATATTAAAATAGAATAATTTATTTTATTAAAGCTATAATAAGTCAAATTAGCAGAAATATACACTTGAATTGCTCTGTGATGGACTAGTGACCCCAGGAGATTGGTACCAGCGTCCCCCATGACCCTAGATGGAACAGGGGGTACAGAAAATAGATGGACTAATAGACACACGTCAATCATGTAACTTTTTGTGTAATGAATCTGTACAATACAGAGATTCACTTTTTGAATATATTTGCTAAAACAAATTAGTACCTTCATGGGAGCCAAAGGAGTCGGCTCTTTTAGGTGAACTGAAAAAATAGCTCAGGATCTCGGAAAAGAGCCCTAATTCCCACACAGGCGCAGGCACACGCCCCATATAAACAAAACAAAAAGACTGACCGGGTATCCATCCAATCACCATCCTCTGAAGGCGGAACTTCCGGTGACATTGACAAATCAGTGCTAGCAAGACGAGACGAGAGCAAACTGAGTATGACAGCAAAACAACATCACCGAGGGGGGAGTGAACTTCTAGACAGCCGTCATATTTTTGAAGAAACGCTCCAGTAATCCCTTTCAACTGTGTGCAGTTTAGCAACAAACTGAAGGTAAAACGATTCACGCCGCTGCTTTCCCCAGATCTCTATGGGGTTTTTTTCTAATAACTGCGTGGCGTTTAACTGTCCAAACTTTGTGACGCGGAACACATCACAGGGTAGGAGTCCGAAACGACAGCTAGCAGGCTAAGCTAGTTAGCTGTTAGCTAAGTTCTCCACCGCTCGATCCGAAACGAGCAGCTTTAAAAACGCGTCAGTTATTTGCTGTACGAGGCCCCGTCTTTCTGGACGTCGTCTTTGACTCACAATAAGTCTCTAAATGTTCTGGCAGGACGCTGACAGAAGCCAGGCTTTCATCTTAACTTACATTTTCTCCCCCCCACACGATGGCCACCAGTTTTTTTTTTTTTTTTTTTCTAAGGGGAAGCCATGATGATCCAATCAGAGTCGCTTGTTCTTCATGGTGATAGATAACCAGCTAACGGTCATGTAACTATATAGGAATCTCTCGGTGGTCTGCGTTTAAAGCTAATGTTTAGCTTTATATTTTTGGTATTTACATACAGGGGCAAATCAGCTGTGCCGCAAATGGGCCTTTCAGTCACACAATCAAAACATTGAGCTGTGCGTTCGTTGTGTGTGTGTGTTGTTGCTGCTGCTGTTAAACTGGAAGGTAGTTATGTAGGTGGTTCATGTAAAGGGGATTGCAACCTGTGGCTCTTAAAATACAATGGTTATAATTGTAAAAGCATTAAAAAAGGGTGATTTTTAGCAGTTATTTTAAATGCAATATCTGCAACAGAAGGGCGCAATTGGTACAAGGCGTTTGAAAGTAATTTAATGTTTGGTGTTGAGGGAAGGGTTTAGGTCCAAATTATGCACTTCATATTTTTAAGTGGACTACATATCTTTCTTCTTTTTCTTTTTACATATTTATGGAAAGGGCTCACTCATTCACAATATATATATATATATATATATATATATATATATATATATATATATATATATTTGTTAAAGTCAGATGATTCATTTTGCTCTAAAATCTGAATATAGAAATAAATTTATATTAAACATGCTTAGCTTCAGAATATAATTTTATTTCTCTGTGACTGTAGTCAAATTTTATTTTGTAGCAGCGAGGGGAATAGTGGCTCCTTGAATTGAAAAGGTTGCTGACCCCTGATGGAAATACCTTGTGCTGAAGTATTTGGGAATGTAGTTTCTTAGCTGTACCGAAAAACGTTCAAGCGAAACAGAATGTTTTCAGGATTACCAGATATAGAAATAATATTTAATCTGGAAAAATGAACAATAAACATTACAGCACATGAGTTCATATAGACTTTTTTAAAACGTTTACTGTTTGGTATTTTTCTCGTTTTCTAGTCGTTGCAACAGAAAAGTCCACCCTGCTTTATATATCAAGATATTTGATCCTAAAATTCCTTTTACTTCATCTACACAAAAACCCATAACTGATTGTGTTCATTTTTAAACTGATCAAATGCACTTGACTAACAGGTCATTAGCAGACACTTGTATAATGGCAGAGGTTTTGCCAATATGCTGCTGTATAGCATACAGGTGTGTGTTCAACAGCAATGTCTCTAGAGAATCAAATGTTGCTGCCCATACATTTGTGAGGGAATATTTCCAATCTATACAAACAAACAAAAAAACAGTCGTTGCAAGGCTTTATTTCCATCCATCCATTATACCGCTTGTCCATTGCAGGGTCGCTGGTGCCTATCTCCAGCAGTCATCGCTCAAGAGACACCCTGGACAACATAGAGACACACAACCATGCACGCACACACTCACACCTAAGTACAATTTAGAGGGACCAAGCAACCTAACAGTCATGATTTTGGACTGGGAGGAAGCCTGAGTAGCCAGAGGGAACCCACATATGCACAAGGAGAACATGCAAACTATGCAGAAAGAGGGATTTGAACCCAGGACCTTGTTGCTGCAAGGCAACAGTGCTACCAACAGTGCCACTTAGCAGCCTGACTTTATATCCAGTGCCATCAAAAATATTTGAAATGTGAATCTAAACATTTTTTTTTTAGAGCCAAAGTTATTTCTGTACTGATTTTATATAAAAGAGTCGTAATGGCTTATTGGTTTCTCCTTATGCGCCTCTATTGGTGAAGACAAATTTTAAGAATTTTGCCACATTAGGAAAATGGATGTCAATGTTTTTTCTGAAGTGTTTTTCCCCTTTATAATGTATTTATTAATTTACTCACAGCCTGCGATTTTTTTTGGTGTTTAGATGACATTTTTTATAACCTAAGCACATTAAAAATTGTACATTTATATGGTAAGAATGGTAAAAAGTGTGCAAATGTGTAGAATGGAAGAAAAAAATCCACTTATCTGAGGACACTATTGAAATCATAAAATTTAGCATGAAAGAGTATGGATAGAATCTGTTTCTTTCATTCAAAGTTTCCCTGTGCAATAATTTGAATGCATGGAACTGTTGTACTTGTAGAAATGAACAGGAGAGACTGACGGTCCTTATCTGTCTGTTGCAACTAAATGCTCCAACCTTAAAATGACCTGTACTAACTAAGAAGAACCATTTTTATTTTCTGGTGAACTGTAGATCTGAGGATTTTTAGAGAATCTCAAATTCATTTCAATTGAGTCTATTCCTATAGCTCCCATTCACAACATATGTAATCTCAAGGCACTTTACAAGAAAGTCGTTTCAATACAAACATTCCAATGAGTTTAAAGTTTTAGCTAGTTTTCTATTTAAGGAATCCAAGCAGATTGCTTTGAGTCATTGACTGCCAATTGCGCCAGTCCTTTAGATAATAAATAAAAATTAAAACATCACATAAAATGTGAACAGAAATCACGATAGTAAAATCAGTTCCTTTTTGGGTTTCCCTGTGTTATTTATCTGAATTAAATTCCAATACTTGCTATGTTATTTCCCCCTCAGCTGACTGGTGGCCTCTCAGTTCAGTAGATGTCCACGCCGTCAGACACGTCAGGTGGCATGTCCCATCCTGGCCCATCACCAGGGGCAGGCCTGTCCCCGGGGCCCATCTTGGGCCCCAGCCCTGGACCAGACCCCTCACCAGGTTCTGTTCACAGCATGATGGGCCCCAGTCCTGGGCCTGGAACACCAAACACACCACATGGCATGCAGCCCCAGGGACAAAGTGATTACTCTCAGGACAACATGTATCCTATGCATAAGGTAGGCTGTCAGTTCTGCTGTTTGATAGATGTGGGAGAATGTTAGGAGTTTAAGAGGCCTGTTGATGTGGATTATAACAACTCTATTGTTGCTGTGACAAAACATCTGAAACGTTGCAGCTTGCAAACAAATTTAAGATGTCTGGATGCAAGTTAGATTTTTCTAAATGGATTAATGATTCATTTTCTTCTAAACTACAGTTTTATCAAATGATAATCCTGTATCGATTCAATTAATTTAAAAAATATGTAATTTATACCAAAGTAAAATTAAACATTGTAACTCAAATCAAAGTATCTTCAAAGAGTCATTGTGGATGGTGACAGTGTTGGCAGGAAGGATCTCTGGTAGCAGTCAGTCTTGCTACAAGAATCCATAAAAGCCTCTGACTGAAGATTGTCACTGTGTGACAGCCTCATGACTGCCATGGCGTGCTAACAGCTCAATTTCCAGGCACCAGAGACGATATTCCACAGTAGCATGTCCTGGATATCAGTTGTTGGCAAGCACTGCTAATCCACCTCATTTGCTTTTGCCGCTCCTCTATAAATCTTTGTCTATTTAAGGAATAGTTAGAAAGCTGGCCGGAGAGACGTTGGAGTCCAGGATAATGAGATGTTTTGAACTTCCTCCTTCTCTCACTGCTCTTTGGTCCAGCTCCGCATCCATGAGGCCTCCTTCTCAACTCCTCTGGGATTTGGGGTCGTAGTTCAGGTGTTATTTGAGCTTTTGAGATGCTAATCACCTGCTCTCGTTAGTAAAAACAATACCTAGTTGCTACAGTTTTGCATCATAACTGTCCAAAAGTAAAAAGGTTTAAACAAAAATCCTTCCAGCTGTGAAACCAGAGGGAATAATTCTACAACAAAACGAAAACAGCTGGAGATTTCTTTAATCTGCTTAACAGGACTGTTTACTCCTGTTTCACTGAAGCAGATGTTCCCATCAGATTGGTTTATAGGCAGTTTAGATGCAGGGTTAAGTGAACACCTTGTCCTCTTGTTTTCATTTTTTATAGCATTTCTTATTGCATTTCTAATGCTACTGGGGTTGTGGCAGTTTTGTACATATTTGGCACTAGGCAGATTTATCCAGCAAACCAGTGGCTAAGTCGCCTGTTTCTCTGTCTTGTTTCAGCCCCTGGAGGCGGCAATGAATGATAAGACGATGGCTGAGGCGATGCATTTTGGTCACATGAAAGGTGTGGGGATGAGATCCCTACATAGTGGCATGGGACCTCCTCAGAGTCCTATGGACCAGCACAGCCAAGGTAAATGATCATTCCTGAAATCAGTGTTTAAAGTGTTTCTTTCTTTTTGTCATCACATTGCCATTTTCAGTGATTTAATCTGTGACGTAACCAGAACAAGCAATAACTAATAACAAAACCGAGGAAGCAAAGATTATTATTGTCATTGTTATTGTCATGGTTATTAACAAAAATAAATATAAGTTGAGTGATTTACGGAGCTTTACAAAAGTGTTCACGCCCCTAGAACCATGAACAACCACAATCTCCAATGTGTTTTAATTGGATATTATGGAAGAGATCAACACGGAATTGTGTGTAATTTAGACGTGGAAGCTACATGATACATTGCTTTTAACTAGAGATGTCCGATATTATGGGCCTACCATTGTTATCGTCTGATATTGGCATGGATATGTAATTTCTGAAATTATAAATGTAATATCGGTTTTTACTTTTGTTAATGACACAACTTGTGCTGTCCTCACAACACATGGCTGTGTTTAGCTAGACGGCTAGCGAACGACTAAAACAAAGCTAGAATCTCCACCCAAGGCTTGCTTTTCTTAACTGAAGATCTTTAAAAAATGCTTTATCTCTCCATAAAGAAATAAAGCTTAAAGTGTCTCTCAGAGCTCCGTTTAATCCATTATAGGAACACTACGTATCATCTTTCCTTACGCTTTGCAATTCTGTGTTCACATCAAAAATCAACCAAATACTGACGTTTTTCCTTGTAACGTGGCAAAATCTGTTTACAATTAGGGGACGTGAACACTTTTACGTGTTACCTTATGTCAGCACTCTATAATAGCTATATAGCAATAGATCACATTTCTTCATGTCATATTTTAAAAAAGGTGGAGAAGCAGTGCCTTGACATTAATAGGGAATTTTTATAAACATTAACTGTTTCTTGGGCGTGGGGTTAGGTTACATGTCTCCACATCCATCCCCGATGGGAATCCATGAGCACGCTTCCAGTCCCATGTCAGGAGGTGGAGGTGGACCCACGCCACCCCACATTCCTCCAACCCAGCCCGGCCCGATGATGTCCATGGATCCTCAAGGAGGCATGCCCAACATGTCCGCTATGGGCCAGCAAGGACGCGGGCCCTCTGCTTTCAGCCCGGTGCAGCTGCAGCAGCTCAGAGCTCAGATTCTCGCTTATAAGATTCTGGCCCGTGGGCAGCCGCTGCCGGACAACCTCCAGCTGGCAGTTCAGGGCAAAAGGAGCCTCCCCACAATGCAGCAGCAGGCGCCGCTGCCGCCGCAGCAGCAGCAGCAGCAACAGCAGCAGCAGCAGCCACAGCAGCAGCAGGCATCTGGTGCTAGCCCATACAGGCCTTCTGGTAGGAAGATATCATTTAATATGTGATCAACCAAATGGAATATGATGTGGGTTTTTCTGTTTTTTTACTCATTACATTATTGTTAAAGGATCAGGGGGCTGGATTTCTGAACTAAATTATATTCATGTTCAGTTTTGTAGTTGTATTGGGTAATGAAGCGTTTTAAACCAAGAAAAATGAGCCCACCCATGTGTAATCCCATTATCTGGAACAGTCTGTGTGCTGCAAAATAGGCTGCGATTCGGTGGCCGAATTTCCCTCGCTTACACGCGGATATGACGTCAATCTACAATTGTTGCGCGTTCTCGATTTAACAGGAAGAAGGAAGAGAAAGATCCCGGACTTCAGACGCGGCTGATTGTTGTCAAAGATATTTACTAATGTTACACCAAAGTAAGCACTATTACTTACTTCGTTGCTAGACATGTTGCCGTACAGCTGGCGTTGTGCGCTACGTCACTGAATTATTTGCTTTTTGTGCACGCTCCCGCGGTGGCTGCAGTTACTCGCAGCGCCGGCCGCGGCAGTCGCAACTTTAATTTCTTCAAACCGGCCCCCGATCCTTTAAAGCTTAAGCCTAGAACTGGCTTTTTTTTTGTTTTGATTTTTTGTCCAAAAAAACATTGACTAAAGGATCTAATTTTATCATGCTGGCTGAAGCTGAATTAGACCTCCTGCTGGTCAGTCAGTATAACAGTGGGGCAATTAAGAATTTGGCAACCACTGACTGTGCAAGTTGTCCCACTTAAAAAGAGAGAGGTTTGTACTTTTCATCATAGGTACACTTCAACAGTGAGAGACAGAATGTGAAAATAATCCCATTGTATGATTTGTAAAATTTATTTGTATAGTAGTGCAGACAATAAGTATTTGGTCAATAACAAAAGTTCACCTCAACACTTTGTAATGTGACCTTGGTTGGCGATGAGATCAAACATTTCCTGTAGGTCTTCACCAGGTTTTCACACACTGTAGCTGGTATTTTGGCCCATTCTTCCATGCAGATCGTTGCATGGCGATGTTGTTGCCCGGGCGATGTGTTGGGGATCATTGTCATGCTGAAGGATCCAGCCATGTTTCATCCTCAATGCTCCCACTGATTCCATTCAATTCAGTTTATTTGTATAGCGCCGATTGACAACAGATGTCATCTCAAAGCACAAGAAAAGTCATTTCAGTACAATCATACAAACATTCCAATTAGTTTAAAGTTTTACCTAAACTACCTAGTTTCCTATTGAAGGAATCCCAGCAGATTGCATCGAGTCATTGACTTCCTGATGGAAGGATGTTTTTGCCCAAAATCTCACAATACATGGCCCCATTCATCCTTTACTTAAAGCTGATCAGTCGTCCTGTCTCCTTTGCAGAAAAGCAGCCCCACAGCATGATGTTTCCACCCTCATGCTTCACAGTGGGTATGGTGTTCTTGGGATGCAACTGAGCGTTCTCCCTCCAAACACAGCGAGTGGCTTTTATACTAAGGGTGCATCGATCCCACTTTTTCAGTCCCTCCATCTTATACCTTACTTGAAGAGACTAAAGGTACCAGACTTTACTAACTAAAAATAACTAAGACTTATTTTTTTCCTTTTTGACCCCGCTCCTTTTGTTTTGCTGAGGTACAGGAATTCAGCGTGCTCCTTAGCATAGTGTTTCTGGATGACCTTGATTAAAGTGGTAGTATTGTACTTTGCAGTAATACCACCTCCCCTCGAAACATTTACTTTGCACACATTCCAAACAGTGGACAAACTAGTTGGAGTGGCAAGCGTGAAATATCTCCACACAGCCGACCCTCTGGCTCACTCCATGTTGCTTCTATCATGCGACACAAGTGAAGCTGAGGCATGAAATACATTCTGCTGCGATGGAAAAAACCCCCCAAAAAACCTGGATCGGCCAGTGGATCTGTTCATTTTTCCGATCCCCGATCCAGCTATTTTTGTCAGTATCGCGGCCGATATCTGATCCTAATATTGGATCGGTGCACCCCTAGTTTATACCAAAGATGTGTATTTTGGTCTCCTCTGACCACATGACTCTCCCAATCCTCTGGATCATCCAGATGGTCTCTGGCAAAATGTAGACGGGCCTGGATATGTGCTGGCTTATCCATGACGACGTAGTGTGTTACTAATAGTAACCTTTGTTACTGTGGTTCCAGCTCTCTTCAGGTCATTGACCAGTCCCCCCCCGTTTAGTTCTGGGATCTTTCCTCACTATTCTCAAGACCATGTATACCCCACAAGGTGAGATCTGACTGTTTTAAGGTGTGAACAGGTGTCTTTTATACAGACAACAGGTTCAAGCATGTGCCATTAATACAGGTAACGAGTGGAGGATAGAAGAGCTTCTTAAAGAAGTAGTAACAGGACTGTGAGGCCCAGAATTCTTGTTTGGTTGTAGGTGCTAAATACTTATTTTCTTCACCATTAAACAAATAAACTCTAAAAAAATCATGCGATGTGATTTTCTGGATTTTTTTTAACGTTCTGTCTCTCACAGTTGAAGTTTACCTATGATGAAAATTACAGACCTCTCTCATCTTTTTAAGTGGGACAACTCTCGCAATCGGTGGCTGCCGAATACTTTTTTGCCCCGCTGTATGTCTAATGTCATACATGCATACAATGAACACACAAGTAAATATTCTGTTGTAGTAGTAGTCATGGGGTCAGCAACCCTAAGAGCCATTTGCCTTTTGTCCAGCTAAACAAAAGCCCTACAAAACAAAATATCTTTTTATTTTATTTTTTATAATTATTACTATAGAACATGTTGGTGGTTTTTAAATGAAAGAAAAATAATTTAGTTTTTATTTTTAGGTTTTAAAATAAAGAAACATCCTTAAAACTTTCCCAGCATTTTCTTTAATGGAAAGCTCAAATTTAATAGTAAATGACATTATATAAAGCACATCCTTTGCAGCCTAATCTCAACAAAAACGTTACAAAGAATATTCAACACCACTAAGCTGCTATGGTTAGAATTTATTTGTTTAACTTTTGCAATAAAAAAAGCTTCATTCTTTGTTATTTTTGACCAAAGGTGTGAAGATCTACAGGTTCCTGACCCTTGTAGTAGTGCATAAGGTGCATGCTGAGTTTCAGCCGGTTATGAATTGAGTGAAAAAAGGTGTTTCAGTGTTTTGTCTTGTCTTGCCTTGATAGAGCTTTTGATTATTGATCATCGGTTTTAAAAGATAAGGCTACAGCCGATGGGTTTTTGGACGTTTTTGGACCTCCCGCGTTGATTTTGAATGCCTTGAAAAAGTCAGAAAGCAACACGCAGATGTTGCTGTTTCCTTCAACCCACCTTGACATGCTCGGATAACCTGTACAGTCTGGGAGACGGCTGATTGGATCTAACTAGTTCTTTCATATTGCTAAAAGGTATGTCGATGGCACCTTTGAGCGGCCCCCAATCAAGCCCCTGCCCAACACCAGCCTTGCAAGGACACAATCAAAGCACAGGACCCAAGCCTTGGACTGATGGTGAGTCATCAAGCTGTTCGGCAATAAAGCCTGAACAAAAACTGACTTGTGCGATTGAGTATAAAAGGATTTAAGTGATTAATAAAAAAAACGTTTAGATATGAAGATGGTTCCAGCTACAAGCAGTCAGAACTTATTCTCACTACGAGCTGATGCTGCTACTTGTCTCAGTGTGTTAAAGGAGTCATAACCTAGTACTACCTTGGATACCCACGCTCTATTATAGTCTTTCAGGCCCTTCTAAAATAGAAAGTTGGAAAAAAATAAACACAGAGCTCCTCTGACAACCTATTTCTGAAAGCATAATTGTCTCGCGAGATCTGATGCGATATTTTGGCTGTCGTGGACGGTCATTGTAATAATGCAAATGAGGGGCGCGTTGATTGGTGGCATTCTAGGTCATTTGTTGTTTGCAAAGTAGCAGCCATTACCCGTGTTGTCCTCGAACTACTACTCCCGCTAGCATACAATAGCCGCATTAGCAGTTAGCTGCTGTTTGTTACACACAGTAGAGCAATAAAAACACAGCCTTACCGTTTCAATTGCAGGCAAGTCTCTGATTCTTGGAACGGCTCCTTTTTCCAAACGGAGCTCGAGTTCGTACTTTGAATCGGAATTCAGTAATGGCGGCGCTCGACGGAATATGAGGGGGAGAGGAGCAGGGCGGACTTCCTGCAGCATAGGTCTGCGATGTCCATATATGGTATATCCTGCGCCGACTTGACATCAAGTCGGCCAGAAATTTAACATCACGTATTTGACTGCATGTGGGCTGGTTGACAAACCCGAGGGTAAACAAACGCTTCAAACAAACTCTATCGGCTTCCCGGCCAGTCTATAATCGTTAGGCATTAACATATATTTTTTCTCGTGGAAAAGTGAAAATTACAGGTCATGACTCCTTTAAAAATGTGACCCGTTACGATGAATCGGACATTTAAATGTGTGATTTCTAATCACAAAAGGTTGTGACCCTCTTTCTGCAGTTTTTTCAGGGCTAACATTTGGGTTCATGTGGTATTTTTCTTATTTTTCCTGTTGCGGACAATGGTTTATGTTGTTTTTAGGCTGTTTAAACTCTACTTCTTGTTTCGCAGGAAATTTAAGTTTCTTTGTGAAGAATTAAATATACTTTATTTATGCTTTTTGCCTTTGGCTCAGGGGTTTTTCCACAGCCTTGTAAACAGAAAAGCGGATGGACAAACAAGCAGCACTGTTAACTCAACACTGGTCAAGAAATCAATCAAACTTTATTTATAAAGCGCTTTTCATACAAAGATTGCAACTCAAAGTGCTTTACAGATTAAAAATGACCTCATATAAACTCATTCCCATTCCTCACCCACAGATTTAAAAGCATGGTCACGTTTATACATTAATACCCCCCTAACCCAACCGAACCCCCACGCGCATACAAACTCGAGCAACGTTGAAAAGGACATCGGGCCGAGTACAGGTGAGCCAGGTAAGGTAAGTTACTGCCATCAAAGGAGCCATCTGCACCGGCAGTAGTACATCAACAGCAGCAGCCAAGGCACTGACCCACTTCGTTCATAGGAGGCAAGGCCGAGACCCCCACCTCCACCCAAGCTCTACCCGGAGAGCACCCAGTCAGCCACAGCCGACCACAGCTCCCGAGGCAGAGGGCTCACATAGAGGAAACACTGGAAGAAAGATTAAAATAACAGGTTAAAATTAGGGCCGGGACTCGATAAAAAAAATAAATCTAATTAATTAGAGACTTTGTAATTAATTAATCAAAATTAATCGCATTTTAATCACATATAAATATTTGACCTGAGAACAGTGAGAAGTACGTTTTTCATATGGATTTTTAGTATACCATTGAATAATGACTGAATACATAAGCTTAAGCAAGAAATATTGTTTATTTTTGTTCAACCAAGTCCAACAGACCAGTGTAATTTTGCCATTAAGTGTAGCAATAGCACATTTAGAAATATAGTAGACTACATTTCAGAAATTCAGGTACCCTTTAGGTAGGTAGACCTTTTGTAAACTGTTTTTTTAAGTAAAACACAATACTTTCAAGTACATTCAGAACATTGGAAACCCTGACTATTACTGTAGAAAACATCTCCCTGTTGCTTCAGAGGCCATAACAGACTTTGTTCAGCTGCTTTGTCCATGTTCACTGTGGTTTGTTGTTAACTGTCTAATGAACGCTAGTTGGTGCTCCTGTATAATCGGTGTGATTAAAATGCGTAAAAAAAATGTAACGCGTTATTTTTGTGTAATTAATTAATCTTAATTAACGTGTTAAATTCCGGGCCCTAGTTAAAATATAAAAATACACAGTGGATACATATAAGACTAAGTAGTGAAACACTGATAAAATATAAGCAAGTAAAACATGCAGAGCATAGTACTGGAAAGACGCCTCGCAGTGAGCGTGTGTCCTGACAGATGCCAGAGGAAATGACATATTTGGGGGGAAAATAGTAATCGCAAGCAAAATATCAAAGTTTTTTGTTGTTTTTTTTCTCCCTCCTAGGTCAAGGTAGTGACAATCAAGCAAATGCACAGAAGCTCCTCACCCCAGTTCCGAGCGGCCGCCCATCTCCTGCTCCCCCTCAGACCACAGCGGGACCTTCCGGACCCGTGCCTGGAGGTTCAGCAGCTGCTCACCCGCCGGGGCAGCAGGTGTCCCCCATGCTCCAAATGCAGCAGAAGCAGAACCGAATTACACCAGTCCAGAAGCCTCAGGGTTTGGACCCAGTGGGAATCCTGCAGGAGAGAGAGTACAGGTAGTCCTGAGACAGATATTCAGACCGGAGTCACAATTTCTTTTGTGTTGCAATCGACTCATGAGTGACAATTATATTTGCTTTGTTTTCCTAAACTTTTCAACACACATTAGTTGTTTTCTAACCATGTTTGTCTCATTGAAATGCCATTCATGCATTTATAGGCAAAATACCTAATTTAAACAGCAACAGCAACTCACCCCTGCTCGTTCGCTGGTCTGCCAGGCAGTGCCTCCTTTTGGCGCATTTTTCAAACAGGATATGGGGGCGGAGTTAGACTCTGGTAGGGGGGTGCGTTGCTCTTTAAAGGTGTACAGTTTGTTTAGGGTGACTGTGACTCAGTGGGAATGTTGAGTTGATTTCGCTTCCAGACGTGCCCAATCCTGGTCCTCGAGATCTACCATCCTACAAATTTTAGATGTCTCCCAGCTGCAACACACCTGAAGCAAATCCCCTCATCAGCAGTCTGTCAGCTGTGCAGAGGCCTGGTAACGAGGCCTCATTTGATTCAGCTTTGATGAGAAGGGATGCACCTAAAAGTTGCTGGATAGTAGATCTCGAGGACCAGGATTGGGCACCCCTGGCTTAACCCCATGTGGCCTACTGATCTGCATATGGTGTATGAACGTGTGCACATTAGTGAGTGCGATTGGGTGAAGGTGTCTCTGGTCTTAAACCTTTTCAGTGGTCACTATGACTAGAAAAGTGCTTTATAAATTTAGTTCATTACCATTCAGTTATGATGCATTTAATGCACAGGGAAAAACAAAAACTTTTCAGAATATGACCTGGCAGTCAATTGAATATTGACGGATTCGGATTTGTACTTCACTGCTACAAATATGTCACTGTTAGCTTAAAGGTTACTTCAGCAGACATGGCCAAAAGCAGTCTGATGCAGGTGAGGTGATGATGGTACAATGAGTTGGAGCTGTTGCAGTTAACGTGTAATAAACATAAAACTCCAAGTTTTTATTTATTTTAATATGACATTTTGTGTTTGTAGACTGAATTTAGTTTAGATTCTATTTGTTTAGTTTTGGTTATTCCCTATAAATCTCTGTGATTTTTGCCTCCATACGGCTGGATCTTATTTTGCCATTGTTCGTTCTCATCTTTCTCATCTCACCAAACCCAATATTCATCATTTCAAAATTTGATGTGTAGCTGTGGACTGTGTTGGTTGACAAATTTCCCACAGTGTTTATTTTTCTGGGCTTAAAAAGGTCTGCAACATATTAACAGGGTGTGCTGATAATCTGTTTCAGACTTCAGGCCCGGATCGCACATCGAATCCAGGAGCTGGAGAGTCTACCAGGATCTTTGCCTCCGGACCTTAGAACTAAAGCTACGGTGGAGCTTAAGGCGCTGCGTCTGCTCAACTTCCAGCGCCAGGTACTCAACAGTTGTGATATTTGCGGTATCTGCATAACTGTAAAGATAAGCCCAGAAAAAACACATTTATTGGACTCAAAGTCAGAGCAGCAATTGTACTCCAGAAGGTTAGTGTTCTGAAAACTACAAAATAAATAACAATTTATACAGGAAATTCAATAGGTTTTCTTTCGGCTTCCACTAATGACTTCCTTTTTTTTGGCTTGATCTGTCTAAAAATGTTTTTATTTATCTAACTTACAATTTTTTTTCATTCAAAAAGAAGCAGTTTCTTTCCCCTTTAAAGTATAATATATAACATTACAGTGCTGTCCAAAGGAAAAAGAATCTGTTTCTATTACCACACTATACCTAAAATGTAAGGTTCACTGTAACATTTCCTCTGCTGCCGTGGTTCACTGCTGTCTCACTTTTTCCTATTGCCATGTAAACTCTCTTATGATGGGTGTCTGGTATTGGTGGTAGCGCTGAGCTCTCAGGTTTGGCTCTAAAACTAGCAGCAAAAAAAAAAAAGTTTGGAAATTAACTTTGTAAAATTGGTTAAAATGCTCCGATCAATGAGTTGCTTTGTTAAATGCTACTAAACACAATGAACTTCCCGCTGATCGTGTGTTGGAAGGTTTCTGAAAGCTTCTCAAACAGCTTCTTTAACAGTTGTTTCTCAGACCGTTAGAGGAAGTGAGGAAACAGGAAGTCACATGACTTGTTGTGACTATAGACACTACAGGAATGCAGAATGTAATTGGGTAGCCAGGTACAGATTTTGAACCCTGGATTATTCCTGGATTAATACGTCTTTGAAGTATGTGCGCCGTTTTGCATGCGCTCCCATCCTGAATAGTGCTTGGCTATCGGAATTTGGGTGTTAAATTCAGTCTTGTGCTGTGTCACAACAAGATGCGTTACTTTTGCAATTATGACACAGTCTGGTTTTATTATACAATCGTATTTAAGGATCAACTGGCTGTCTGGGAATGTCATTCTAAATATCATAGTAAAGATCTTGTCATCACAATATCAATGTGTGCAATATTCATATTTCAAAGGACTGTTTGGCGTACAATAATCGTTGGCTTATATATTCCAAGTATTGCACTTGTATTTAATACGCTCATATTAGCCAATTAAACAGTCACACCAGACACAAATAACATTACCCAAAATGCTACAGGTTACAAAGTGATGGAAGCACAGAGGAGAAAGAGAAGAAAGAAGAAAATAGGGATATATCGCAACTGATATCATCATCATCGCAATATTTACCAATATTATCGGCGTCACAAGATTTTACAATACCTTGCAACCTTAATTTTATTCCTTTATTATTCCCCCTAAGTGGCCAAATATTAGCCAAATTAATCAGACAGTAGGCCACAAGTTTTGCGGCCCCACTTTCCAGCCTGCTGAGGTGAGTGAATCTTCATTAGTGCAGGCAGCAAGACAAACTGTGAGATGAACAATCTCTGTGGTCGATTAAATGCTTGTAAATGTAATTATTTTCCAATGGCGTCATGACTTGCTGTTGAATACACAATAGTATAACAGAGTGACAAACCCTTAGCTTAGCATCACCTAACGTACTTCCATATTTTTCTACCCACTTTAACCTTTTTTAGAACCTGTCTCATTTGACAGTGAAGCAGAAGCTTTATCCCCCATGTTTATTTTGAGTTAGACTGAGCCGACCAATGACTGGAGCTGAACAAGACTGATGTAAGCAAACGAAAGAAGTTGTAACTTGTTTTACAAGTTAAAATATAAAACAATAGCCATAAAAAATGTGTTGATTTCTAAAGATTATTGTATTTGTCCTCGAATTAGTCACAGGAACCCTGATGTGTTCTTGGCGAAGACATCCAGTGCTTCCTTTTTAACTTTAAGACAAAAAATGAGCTCCCAGTCTTTTTATTTAACTTCTGTTTACTGATAAGAAATCATATACTATGTAAAACATAGATTTTAAAGACTCCAAAGTTTTGAAATACCTGGAAAATAAATTATGTAACCTAGGGGTGTAACAGTACATGTATTTGTATTTTTTGGTACGGCCCTGTCTGTTTCGTACGCATGTGTACCAAATGAATACAGCTGTTTTCTACCTGAACACATGCAGAATATTTGTGTGGAGCTCACAGTGTAGCGCAACATTCTGCAGAGCAACTTTAAAAAGTGACACCGAAACAGAAAAGACTCAGCTATCACTAACCTCGCTAATGGTTTCTCATGCAGATACAGTAGAAAATGAAAGATGGACCAAACCAGAACTTTGTCAGCGAATGCATCTTTCAATAGCAATAAGGTCCATTACACACTCTGCACTGAACTAAATGACTCACCTGAAACAATGTCAAGCTGAATGTAAACATCACTGATACTAGTGAAAAACCAGCTGACGTCCACATGGCTACCAGTAGCAATGAAAATGCAGCTGAACGAATACGCTGCCTGTTTTAAATAGTGTAAAAAAGAAAAACGAAATGCAATATGTGACGGTCAGTGTTGAATTTGTTATTTTTTTGGTTGGTGTTGAATCTGTGGCGGTCGAAGTTTCACCGCCACAGATTCGTCTATGTGTGGGAAACTCTGGACTGTTTACAAGTAGTTACATTGTTTCCTACTCTGGCTATGTCTGCTTGTACTATTTTATTTCTCGTACTATTTTATAAAATAAATAAAAAAATCCAATCTTCAGTCAGTTCTATATGTTCAACTTTTTTTAAGTTATAAAACCAATAAAATCAAATTAATTTCTTTGTTTAATACTGATCAAAGTAAAAAAAGTAATATGCACATTTGTATTTATTTTTCTTGATTGAAGTGTACCGAAAACCTACCGAACCGTAACTTCAAAACCCCAAACATGTACCGAACCAGGATTTCTGTGTACCGTTGCACCCCTAATGTAACCTTATTTTGATGTCCAGCTGAGGCAGGATGTGGTGGCGTGTATGAGGCGAGACACGACCCCGGAGACGGCCCTCAACTCGAAGGCTTACAGGCGCAGCAAGCGGCAGACACTGAGGGAGGCCCGCATGACGGAGAAGCTGGAGAAGCAGCAGAAGCTGGAGCAGGAGAAGAAGCGCCGTCAGAAGCATCAGGTGAGTAATCTTAGAATGGGACAGCATGCACAAGAGTAGTTTGTAGCTTAACAACTTAAAGTAAGGATAGAACTTCCTGAAGATTATTCTCCTGTGTGACATATGGGATTAAACTTTGTTGCTTGTTTTACAGGAATATCTCAACAGTATTCTTCAACATGCCAAGGACTTCAAGGAGTACCACCGTTCGGTGTCCGGGAAGATCCAGAAGGTCACCCGAGCTGTCGCCAACTGGCACACAAACACCGAGCGGGAACAGAAGAAGGAGACGGAGCGAATTGAGAAGGAGAGGATGAGGAGGCTGATGGTAAGAATCTGTGGATACATCAGGTACAGACAGAGAAATGATTGGTTCATGTCAATCTATTGACAAAGTTTAGGATCTGCCTCCTAGATGTTTTTTTTTTTTTTTTTGCAGTTTTAGATGTTGTACTCGTGTGTCCAAGAACTTTTTGATGTGCTATGTGTGACCTTTTGAGATTAATACATCAGGAGTCTGAAGGCTAAGCTCTTGAGCTCCTCCACAATCACCCTCCTGTCACCGTCTTTTCCAGGCAGAGGATGAGGAAGGCTATCGAAAACTCATTGACCAGAAGAAGGACAAACGTCTGGCCTATTTGCTGCAACAGACGGATGAATACGTGGCCAACCTCACAACTCTGGTGTATGAACACAAAGCTGCTCAGGCTGCCAAGGAGAAGAAGAGGAGGAAGAAGAAAAAGAAGGTAGAAAAAGGGTTTTTCATAAGGATTTGTATTTTTCTTCAAAAATGTACTTTTTTTTTTTTAAAGATTTCTGTTGCACTAGTGGTCTTTATTTGCAGTAATCTGATAGAAAATGGGTAGAGAGAGAAGAGGTGTAAGACATGCAGCAAAGATCGCCAGCTGAATAGAAACAAAACTGAAGTCATTATTTTTGGACCTAAAGATAAACGATCAAGAGTCAGCACACCGCTTCAGTTAATACAGCTTGAAACCACTGATCAGGCCTGAAATCTAGGTGTATTAATGGACTCAGACCTGAACGATCAGGGTCACATAAAGGCAATAATAAGGTCAGCCTTCTATCACCTGAAGAACATTTCCAGGATTAAAGAACTAATGTCCCAACAAGTTTTTCAGAAATTTATCCAGGTGTTTATCTTTAGTCAGATTAAATAATGCAACAGCGTTCTCAAAGGTCTGCCTAAAAGTCAATTAGACAGCTGCAGGTGATCCAGAACGCTGCTGCTCATGTCCTCGCTAGAACCTGGAAATTAGTGCACATCACCCCAGTTCTAAAGTCCTTACTCTGGCTCCCTGTGGCTCAGAGAATAGACTTCAAAATACATTTAGGTCTATCACACTGTGGTTTTACCACAGTCTGTATTTATGCAAATGTCATTGAAAACTTTGACGAGGGCAGTCTCAGTGCTGTGGTGAGCACGGAAACCAGACTGAGAAACATCAAAGCAGTTGGTCATTGTTGGGAAGCCATTTAACTGCTGAAACACCGCTTTTTCAATTATTTTACTGATGAATGGAAAATTAGAAATTTGCCTATAGTTCTGCATTAACATGTTGTCCAGATTATTATTTTTTAGCAGTGGTTTAATAACTGCTGATTTTAATGCCTGGGGGAAGATGCCTGACAGGAGGGATGAGTTAGCTATTTTAACCAGATCAGACCCAATGACAGGGTAATAGGAATAATAGCTGGAATGTTATTATGGTAGTATGTTTCAATGTTCTTTATGTCTTCAATATTGTGTTTTTCTGTTTTTATTGTTGTTGCTTTAATTTTTTCCCTTAAACACCCAAAGCACCTTAAATTGCCTTGTTGCTGAAAGTGTGCTATCAAATAATTTGACTTTGCCTTACCAAGACAATAACGACAATCCTGGAGTAACTGCAAAGATCCACAACTCATTTGGAAGAGTCTATATTCAATTCAAATTCAAAAATACTTTATCGATCCCAGAGGAAAATTAAGTGTTGGTATAGCTCATATAATTAATTCTTTAAGGAGTTTAAAAATATGTGGTACAACTATTCCTGATCTGTGCTAGAGTGGCAAGAAGAACGTTTTAAGTCATCACTATGTTCACCATGTAGGTCTATCACATAAAATCCCTATAAAATACATTATACAGTCCCCCCAGGATTTTGTGGCTCTTTTTTGTGAATGTCTCGGCCTAAAATGCCTGTTGTTCCGGCAGCTTTTGTGTAAAGTTGCAACAAAAGTTGTAATGTTTTTATTAGTGATTTTCTTTCTCTTTTTTTTTGCCAATCACTTGAAAATAGTTTCAAAGAAATCCCTAAAAATGTTAAATTCTGAAATTGCAAAATTTTTAGTCTAATAAGTGCACTAGAAACACACTTGATCATCCAGCAGAGCACTCTTCAAATTGTAGCTCATTGCTTGAACACAAAAAGAACAGAGCAGCAATTCCAGGTTCATAGAATTTTGGAATATAAAAACTATAAAAGTGGGTTTTTTTCTGAACCGTTGACAAATAACACAGTAAATACAGAAAAAATTATGTCATTAAACTTGAGCTGACGTAACAATTAATGCAATTGTGTACTCTAAAATTTGTATACAAAAGATGTATAAAATTCTGCAGACAAAAAAGTTCACAAATGCTTACAGTAAACAATTGTCTAAGATAAAGAGTGCAAATAAAAGAAAAGTTTTGTTTCTTTTAAGTATGTAAACACTATAAAATGAACTTAAGAGGTTCAAAAGTTCAGATTGACTGTATTTTGGAACTTACTACCTTACTCAGCATATGCTTCCACTCAACAGAAACTGAACAAAAAAACCAAGCTGAACTCTCAGCCCTGCATCCTCTCATAAACTCAGTCATTTTTGTATGCATCTTATTGAATTAAACCCTGCCGTCTGAGCATCCATATACAAAATAAAATAATACAGGAATGAATACGAAAAGTAGAAAAATAAAAAATAAATACTGTAAGCTGATTAAGGCTCAGTGTCTTTTTGTTCTCTCATTTTGACCGACAGGGTAAAAACAAATCCCGTCATAATCTAAATTTACCTGTCAATTTTTAGATGATAATGGCATATTCAATAGTATTTATTTTTATTCATTTGAGTTTAACCCGAATAAGCTGAACAGAGAATCCACATCTTCCCATCACATCAACTAGATGAATAAATGCAACTTTTTCTCAGCAGTGACAAAAATAGCTGACTGTGGCCCCAGTAACTTTATTTAGAAAGCAAAATTAAAAGATTGTACTTAAAATGCAAAAACTCAGTTGCTATCAGTACTTTAAAATGTTTCCATGTTTTTTTTTAATCTCTAGAAGGTGGAAGGAGACGGTGAAGGCCCTAGCACCATTGGACCTGATGGAGAGGTTAGTCACAATATTTAAATGTGGGAATTTTTTAACATTATTTGTATTAAGGTTATTTTTCTCAAATTCAGAACTGAATATGCAGCTTTGCTGTGTCCTTCAGAGCAGACGGAATACCTTAATAGTGACTATGTTTTCCTTTCATCAGCAGTAGATCTGCTAAATATCCACTGGGTTTTCTACATTCGTTACCAAACAGGCCCAAAATAAGTGAACCTGGCGAGCATTGTGGTGAATTTAGCAGCTAAATGTAGTGTCCTTTGCTGCTGAGACCAAAACCAACTCAAAAAAGAGAAAATATGGCATCACTTTAAGAAACTTTAATCCAACTCCAAGGAATCAATACTTAAAAAAATCCCTAAAAAATCGATTTAGACGTCCAAAAATGGATTTAATGTTTTCCCTTTTTACAGCGGAAATAGAAAGGAAAAGTCCAGACTGGCATTTTAAGGCTTAGGGCTGAAAGGGTTAATACCGTTTACCCCAGTGAACTGTAACCCCACCCAGTGTTCCGTCATTGAATTACAGTCATGTAATTAAGGTAACAGTTCAAAAAAATGTTGATGTTTTAAAAAGTTTTTGTGGCCACCGTGGCCTTTATTGTAAAGTGCACAGTACAGAAAGGGGACGAGAAGTGGGGAAGCGATATCGGCAAATGTCCGTGGAAGCAAACGCCCGGACAACCACATCGAGGACTGAGGCCTCTGAACATGGGGCGCCCGCCTTAACCACTGTGCTACGTGACACCCCTCAAAAAAAATGTTTTAATAGCACTGACCCATTAAAATATTGAATTGAAACAGATTGGATTGGATCGGATCGTGATAATCGGTTCTAACTCTTGAGAATCGAAATTGAATCAATTCTTAAAATTTGAATCAATACCCAGCTCCAAGTATAAACAGATAAAGTTTAGGTTTTACTTCCTGTTTGTCTTCTTGGAAGATCAAAAAGAACAAAAAAAAGTAACACTTTTTAATAAAGATTTTGGAAAGGTAATCTAATACTGATGATATTCTCATATTCATGTTATCAATTACCTCTATATAATTACTTGGTCTTAATGTATCTGCTCTTTCAATCATATGCTGTAGGGGAAAAAAAACATGGTGGAGTGTATTTGTGAAACCGCATGGAGAACTTTTGGTTATGTTTGTTTCCTTGTTCTGCTAAAAGCTGAAAGCATCTTTTTGTGTTTGAACTGTCCCCCAGCCCATGGATGAAAGCAGCCAAATGAGCGAGCTGCCAGTCAAAGTGATTCAGACAGAGACCGGGAAGGTTCTGCAGGGGACGGATGCCCCCAAGTCCAGCCAGCTGGAGGCTTGGCTCGAGATGAATCCTGGGTGAGAAAGAGTACTGTTACTCAGAGCTAGTATCAGCTGCAGAAACTTTGCCGACATTTCACTAAGGGCTGTTTATCCTTTAACTAATCAATGCACATTTTAAGAGACTGAGTTATATGGGGGGAGGAGGGGGGGTGTAAATGGCAAGGCAAGGCTGTATCACTGCTGTAAAGGTGATATTTGTGGTCTCCTTGTTTTTTTTTACTACAGCAAAAGCAGCCTATTTTTGTTGGTTTCGGTTTGTAAACTCCCTAAAGTTTGGAATTTTATTTTTTTATAATTTTCCAAATTTGTACATGCCATGAAGTGAAAAAATGTCGCAGTTTCCAGACATTAATTTTATTATTAGGGATGCATTTGCTTTAAAAAAAATATATATATATTTTTTTTTTTTATAATATTTTTTATTTATTATTCCTAGCCTACTTTTCCTGAGCAGTCAGTAATTATTGGCAGAAATTATTTTGGCTGTGACAGACAGGTTGAAAGTTCGAAAGGATAAACCGGAGCTTTGCTGTAATGTGTTCAGCCTTCCTGGGATCTGCTGAAGTCTAACCCCATTTAAAAGTAGCAGCCAGAATAAACAGCAGACACGGGTTTATAGAAAGTTTCCATTTAAAGAGCTTCTTAGATGTTTTGTGCTCTGTTTAAGTGTGGTGCGTTCAGTGATTAAACGCCTGTCAGGGTTAGTCAAGGTCACTAGCAGATTTAATTTATCTTAAAGACACCATGTAGAACTCCTGAAACTCAAATGACAATAATAATGCAATTACACCCGTTATCTTTGCTTTTGCCTCATCACTTCTTGAATTCATGTTCAACTCAACTGACTATTGAGACCCAACGGATAAAGAGTCCTTTCATTTTTTTTAGGAGTAAGGAGACTCTAGACTCTTAGATTAGAGAGATCTCCCATCACTGCTATGCAGATGATATTCAGTTGTTTGCATCATTTCACCCAGATCAAAAGGTCACTTTGTTAAACTGCTTAGGCTGTTAAACTCTGGATTTTCTTTTAATTAAATGAAGACAAAACTGAAATAATTATCTTTGCACCACATAAAGGGATAAAGGAGACACTTGGAGCTCTAACCTTTGTTAGGAACCTTGAAGTAAACTTTGATTCTGGTTTTAGTTTAGATGTCAAGTCTCTGCTTCGTCCTTGTTTTAATCCTCAGAGAACTATCGCCAAAATAAGCTCTAATGTGTAGCGTCCTGAACTGGGAGTAATTATTCCTGCTTTTGTTTCATTACAATTGAATTTAGGTGATGAACTATACATACGTCGTATCAAAACGTCTTTAGAACAGTTGCAAGTTGTTCAAATTACTGCTGCCAGGCTTTGTTCAAAATCTTGACTCCAATCTTGATGCAACTACATTGTGTCGGCTTCTTATCATAATGTGCTCTGCAACTCACTTCCTGCTCAGAGAGGAGAGGGCGCCGAACTCCAAAACCCCAGCGGGAACTGTTTCAAAATAAGACCCAGAGCTGAGAGACAGAGAGTAACAACAACACACACAAACAGATATCTTGAAAAGGACGCACCTGCAGATGGGAGCCAGACAAGATCTGACTCATTCTCTTACAAGGCTGTACCATTTTTATTTCAAAAAGAACAAAGAACATATCACATGACTCCTCTCTCCTCCTTCTACATCTTGACAGGTCATTTATTTTCTCCAGGTCTCTTGACCGTACCATGAACTGGGTTATAACATGACTTAGAGTTATAGCTGATCCTCCCTGCTTTCAATTCATATCTTTACTCAAGAGTTTGTTTACTTAAAACCTTCAACCCTAAAAAATACTGGTAACAGAGTCATGTTTTACTACCCTGAATAATATAAACAGGCGTATTACTTCTAAAGCTTAAAAAAGATATAATTAAAACATATGTACTGCATAATAAAAAATAGCCTCAAAAAAGTAGAATACAACAATTGGCTTCTGGTTTATTTTAGAATGCAATTTAAGAGCCTTTAATTGACTTGGGGAGCTCTTCACGCACAGGCACCAAGCTTTCTGCACCCATACGTCCTTGGCACATCACTGAGGTCCAGTGATGAGGGTCTGCTAATGGTTGCTATGCTAAGATAAAGAATAAAGGAGACGGAGTGTTCTGTTGAGTGACCCCCCAGACTCTGGAGCTCTCTTCATTTGGACTTAAGATCGGTCGACTCTGTGGTGTCTTTTAAAAGCCTGTTAAAAACACATCTTTTCAAATTCTTTTTTTTATTAATTTATCTTGTTTTTTTTATAAATTTTTGCATCTTGTGAAGCACTATGTATTTTATATCTTGAAAGGTTTTCTAGAAGTAGAGTTTTACTCACTTTTACTAGAGATTTAATCTAAACCAGTGGTCCTTTAAAGTGTAACTGAACCCCCTGAAAAATCATAACCCCGCCCCCAGACAACATTTGAAAAATTCTACAAAGTGGGCGGTGCCAGGAAGAACGGAGGGGCGTGGCCAAATGTGGAGGATGAGCGGATGGGGGAACGTGGGGGTGTGTTCAGGAGGACAGTGACAGCTCGCTTAATCTGACACTGAAACATGGACAGTGACCAAAGCGACGTTGGCAGTTTTGCGACTGATCGATCTGTTCAACATTCATCTGTTTTGAACGTTAGCCTATGTTAGCATCACCACTGAGAGACTGGACTACTGCTGTCTCCCTCTGCCTCAGCAGCACCGGGCTCGGGCTCGGTCGGCGCCCTGAGCCAGTGGATCTCCTCCACCATCACCGGAGATAGAGGAAGGCTTTATGGAGCTCAGCGACCGCGAGCCGTATCAATTCGAGCCGCTGGCTCGGGGCGCTGAGTCAGCGCTGCCCGAAGCAGGCGCTGCTGCTGAGGGAGCGAGAGACAGGATGGGTCCAGTCTCTGAATGGTAATGCTAACATAGGCTAACGTTGCCCCTAACCCATAGGCTAACGTTCAAAACAGTATGTTAGCTATGCTAACTAAGTGCTAATGTGATAATAATGGTAACCTGAAAAACGCAATCCAACTCCAAACTCCCCACGGGGCCGGTATTAGTGATGTGTCGGTCGCGAACAAACCGGCTCGTCATCGGGAGCGTTTTATTTTACCCCACCGCTTGTTTTGGTACACTTGGTACACATCATTTTGCATTAATTTTGGTGATACATACACTTTAAGCAACAGAAAATCTGAGGAGCCACTTGGGAGCCGAAAGAGCCGGCTTTTTATGGTGAGCCAAGGTAAAAGAAAGGGCTCTCCAAAAGAGCTGGAATTCCCATCCCTAGCCGGTATATCTGATAGTTTTATACCCAAACCCATGGGGCGTGTCTGTGAGACCATGGCTGCTGTGAGACCATGGCTGCTGTGACACAGTCAATGCCTGTGACGTAAAGATGTACCGCTCTCCACCAATCACAAAATTCAAATGCAGTAGCCACAGTTCAACCCTAAGAGGGCAGCACTAAGACGTTTTTAGACCAAAAAGTGTAGAATTAAACAAGTTTACATGAAAATGTAAAAAAATCCCCAGAAACTGAAAGATTGCATTGGTAAATACCCATTTATACAGTTTAGAAGAAAAAAAAAAGTTGTTTTGGGGTTTAGTCCTTGAAAAAAGACGAAAGTGCCAAAGATCACAAACCGAGCTTTAACGATTTTGTATTCGCTGTGGAATAGTGCATACCAGTTGTGAAATGTTAAGTTGTTACAGGTATTGAAACAGAGCTGATCGAAACTGGTCGAGATACCAAAAAGAGCTTTGAAATGATTTTGTATTTAAATGTACAGATCTTCTGCAAACATCTAAAAGGTGAATTTTCAGGAGTTGATAAGGAAGAGACGTGGATGCAGAGCAGGAGCGAAAAGGAGACAGAGAAAGAGGAAGTTCAAGCCATCTCTTCCATCGCAATAATGGGCAACGTAAGATCACTGGCTAACAAGATGGATAGACTCCAAGCCCTTACAAGGACTCAGCCAGAGTACCGGCAATGCAGTGTATGTGTTTTACTGAGACGTCCCCGTCTCTCTGTCAGGCTTCCTGACTGTACGAGCAGACAGAGATCTGAAAACGAGCAAGAAAAGTAAAGGAGGTGGAGTAGCAGTGCTTGTCAACAAACAAAGATGGTGTCATCCAGGACATGTTACTGTGAAGTGTCGTCTCTGCAGCCCATATGTCGAACTCTTGGCAGTGAGTTTTCATCCATATTATTTACCAAGAGAGTTCACCAGTGTAATTTTGGCAGTTGTTTAAACTCCACCTTCAGCCGTTGCCGACAATGCATGTGATGTCATCAGTTCCGTTGTTGCCAAGCTACAGACACAGCACCCCAATGCATTTGTTGCAATATCTGGTTATTTTAATCATGCCTCGCTCTCGTCTACACTTCCAACATTTCAACAGTTTGTCAGCTGCTCTACAAGAGAAAACAGGACCTTGGATTTGTTTTATGCAAATGTAAAGGATGCATACATGTCCAAACCAAGACCTCCTCTGGGACAATCAGATCATAATCTTGTTTTTCACTGTTCAGAATATAAACCACTTGTTCAGAGGCAACCTGTTACAAAGAAAACTGTTAGAAAATGGTCACAGGAAGCTGAAGAAGCCCTGCTGGGTTGTTTTGCAACCACAGACTGGATGACTCTTTGTCAAGCACATGGAGAGGACATCAATAACATGACTGAGTGTGTGACTGACTATATAAACTTCTGTGTGAACAACATCATCCCCACCAGAAAAGTGAGATGCTTCCCTAATAACAAACCCTGGATCACTAGTGACCTGAAGGAACTGCTAAACAAGAAAAAAATAGCCTTCAGGGTGGGAGACAGGCAATTACTGAGGAGTATACAGAAGCAACTTAAGGTCAAGATCAGAGACAGCAAGGTGGCATACAGGAAGAAGCTGGAGAACATACTACTGAGGAACAATATCCGAGATGTCTGGTCAGGAATGAGAAAGATCACAGGCTTTAAGGACAGGAAGGATTGGATAGATGGAAGTCTGGACAGAGCCAATGAACTGAACACATTCTTCAACAGGTTCAGTTCAGGAAATAGCTCAGCATCCTCCTCTCCTGTTCCCAGCCAAACAGACATCCCACTCTCCTCTGATCAACAGCTATCCTGTTACACCTCGGATGTTTTATCCTTCACCTCAGCCATAGACTCTTCAGATTCCACAAGTTTGATTTCAACCAAGTCAGGAAAAGCTGCTACCCCCTTTGCCTCCCCCTACCACTTGTCTGTCACCAAAAGTCAGGTGAAGAGGCAGCTGGAGAAACTGAAACCGGAACAAGACTGCAGGTCCAGATTGTGTCAGCCCCTCAGTCCTGAAGGCCTGTGCAGAGCAGCTCTGTGGGATTCTGCAGCACCTCAGCCTAACTCAGGAGAAGGTTCCAGTGTTGTGGAAGACATCCTGCCTTGTCCCAGTACCAAAGAGAACTCACCCATCAGTCATCAATGACTATAGACCTGTTGCCCTGACATCCCACATCATGACCCACTGCAGTTTGCTTATCGCTGTGGAGTTGGAGTTGAAGATGCCATCACCCACCTGCTTCAACCAACCCACTGTCATCTGGACAAAGCAGGCAGCACTGTGAGGATCATGTTCTTAGATTTCTCCAGTGCATTTTACACAATTCAGCCTGATTTGCTTTGTCAGAAACTCCTGAAGACACTGTTGGAGTCCTCAACAATCACCTGGATCAATGACTACCTGACCAACAGACCACAATTTGTGAGACTGAAGAATTGTGTGTCAAACCAGGTGGTCAGCAGCACAGGAGCACCACAGGGGACCGTACTCTCACCATTCCTTTTACACCTCAGACTTCCAGGACAAATCAGAGACCTGTCATCTGCAGAAATACTCAGATGACTCTGCAATTGTCGGGTGTATCAGAGATGGACAAGAAGCTGAATACAGAGAGCTGGTGGACCGCTTTGTGACATGGTGTGGAAACAATCGTCTTGCCTTGAATGTGAACAAAACAAAGGAGACGATTGTAGATTTAAAAAGAAACATGGATAAGTCAAACACTGTTTCCATCATAGGAGAAGAAGTGGAGGTGGTTGAGGAGTATAAATACCTCAAAGTTCACCTTGACAACAGACTGAACTGGAGACGCAACAGTGAAGCTGTTTACAAGAACAGAGCAGACTGTACTTCTTGAGGAAGCTTAGGTCCTTCAAGGTTTGCAGATGCTGCAGATCTTCTACAAGTCTGTTGTGGAGAGTGTAATCACTTCAGCCGTCATCTGTTGGGGTAGCAGCATCAGAGCCAGGGATTTAAAAAGGCTAAACAACCTGATAAAGAAAGCTGGTTCTGTTCTTGGGACAACTGTGGAACATCTGGAGATGATAATGCAAAGAAGGATTCTTCATAAAATCAAAATAATTATGGACAACCCGAGCATCCTCTTAATGAGACTGTCACACAACAACAGAACGTCTTCAGTCGGAGGCTTCTTCAGTTTCACTGCAATACAGACCGCTACAGGAAATCCTTCCTGCCCACAGCCATCATCATCTACAACAACTCCTTAAAGAATTATTTATTAGCTATACCAACACTAAATTTCCCTCTGGGATTAATAAAGTATTTTTGAATTTGAATTGAATTGAATTGAACCCTGGTGATGTAGCTAACTGTGCCACCATCTGATAATGCAGAGCACTCTAGTTTATATTCTTTACACCTATTAAGACACTAGGGTTGTAACTGTACATGTATTTGTATTTTTTGGTACAACTCCGTCGGTTCAGTATGCACATGTATCTGAACAAATCCAGCTGTTTTCTACCTGAACACATGCAGAATGTTTATTTGCGGAACTCAGAGCGCAATCCAACGTTCCGCAGCACAACTGTAAAAAGTGACACGAAAACAAAACACAAGGGACTGTCAGCTATCACTAAACTCTGCAATTTGGGAACAAGAATGGTTTCTCATGGAGCTACAGTAGAAAAAGAAAGATGGACCGAATCAGAACTCTGTCAGCGAACGCATCTTTTAACAGCAATAAGATACATAATACACTGTACACTGAACTGAATGACTCACCTGAAACAATATCAAGCTCAATGTAAACATCACTGATACTAGAGAAAAACCAGATGATGTCAACATGGCATCCAATCAGAATCCCCATTGATGAAAAGCGATTTTCCCAATAACTGCCCATGCTGCATTGAATTAAGGCTGGGAGACTAGGATCAATGCCTTCCTCTTGCAGGAACTGCTGACACACTCCAGCCACATGAGGTCTAGCATTGTCTGCATTAGGAGGAACCCAGGGCCAACCATATGGTCTACAAGGGGTCTGAGGATCTCATCTCGGTACCTAATGGTCAGGCTACCCCTGGCGAGCAGATGGAGGGCTGTGCGGCCCTCCAAAGAAATGCCACCCCACACCATTACTGACCCACTGCCCAACCGGTCATGCTGGCAGATGTTGCAGGCAGCAAAACGTTCTCCACTGCGTCTCCAGACTCTGTCACGTGTGCTCAGTGTGAATCTGCTTTCATCTGTGAAGAGCACAGGGTGCCAGTGGCGAATCTTGGTGTTCTCTGGCAAACGCCAAACGTCCTGCATGTTGTTGGGCTGTAAGCGCAACCCCCACCTGTGGATGTCGGGCCCTCATACCACCCTCATGGAGTCTGTTTCTGACCTTTTGAGTAGACATATGCACATTTATGGCCTGGTGGAGGTAATTTTGCCAGAGCTCTGGTAGTGCTCCTCCTGTTCCTCCTTGCACAAAGGCAGAGGTAGCGGTTCTGCTGCTGAGTTGTTGCCCTCCTACAGCCTCCTCCATGTCTCCTGATGTACAGGCCTGTCTCCTGGTAGCGCCTCAATGCTTTGGACAATACACTGACAGACACAGCAAACCTTCTTGCCACAGCTCGCATTGATGTGCCATCCTGGATGAGCTGCACTACCTGAGCCACTTGTGTGGGTTGTAGACTCCGTCTCATGCTACCACTAGAGTGAAAGCACCGCCAGCATTCAAAAGTGACCAAAACATCAGCCAGAAAGCATAGGAAATGAGAAGTGGTCACCACCTGTAGAACCACTCCTTTATTGGGGGTGTCTTGCTAATTGCCTATAATTTCCACCTGTTGTCTATTCCATTTGCATAATAGCTTGTGAAATCGATTGTCAATCAGTGTTGCTTCCTAAGTGGACAGTTTAATTTCACAGAAGTGTGATTGACTTGGACTTACATTGTGTTGTTTAAGTGTTCCCTTTATTTTTTTGAGCAGTGTATATAATCCAATCAAATCTCCAGTCTGTTCTATACTTTCAACTTTTTTTAAGTTGAGGAACATAATAAAATTAAAATAATTTTAGGAATTGAATGGAGGGAATTAAGAAGAAAGGATTTTTGTTTAACGCTGATCAAATTAAAAAACAACTCATATGCAAATTTGTATTTTTCTTGATTAAATTTGTACAGAAAACGTACCGAACCGGGATTTTTGTGTACCGTCACACCCCTAATAGACACAGCTTTAGACTCTGAGCTCTTCACTTGCAGATGCAGAGACTCTGTTGCCTGTTTGAGGTGTGCATGTGTTCAGCAATACCCAATGCTTAAAGATGCAACAAGTTTCCTTTTTCTGCATGTTTTCTGAAATGCTCCTTGAAGATCTATTGGTAGAAACTTTCTGTTTATCTTTTTATTATACCCAGGTATGAAGTCGCCCCCCGTTCAGACAGCGAGGAAAGCGGCTCAGAGTTCGAGGACGAGGTCAGGGACCTTCATCATTATGACATTCAAACCTCTGCCCTGTTCTACCCCGCTCTAAATCAACCGCCTGCTGTTTTTAAAGAGAATTTATCTCGTTCAGTTGTGCATGTGAACAGGTTGCTCCACCAGGGGGCTGTAGCTTCAAGCTTTACACCCACAGTCTTAGTTCTGAGTCTTTGATGTGTGTGAGATTTTCTTTTATTTTTAATGATCTGCTTTAAATTTTGTCTGATAAGGACGAAGATGAATCGGGCAAGGCAGAAACAGAGGAGAAGAAGAAAATTGATCCCAGCGGAGACGAAGTGGTTGAGAATGATGCCAAGGACATAATTGAGTACTGCATTTGTTAACCATTATCACATGTATTACATTTAATTTGAGGAAACATAAGTCCAACGGGAGTGCACTTCAGCTTCAGCTGCTCTGCTTTCTTCTTCCACACACATCCAGGTCAGCCAAACAAGACGTGGATGATGAATACAGCGTCCCCACTGGGCAAACCAGCTCCCAGTCTTATTACGGCGTGGCCCACGCTGTCATTGAGAGGGTGGAGAAGCAGTCGTCTCTGCTGATCAACGGGATGCTCAAACATTACCAGGTAAACACACGTACGTTATACCCTTTCTTAGGATAAAACTGGCATTCAAATGAACCATTTCCTTAGCAGAACAGGCTTCATTTATTTGTTGTTACGGTTTATTTCCCTTGAGCTTCTTTTCACTTTTTCTCAAAATCACAAACCTCAGTGAAGTTCATTAGGTTTTGTGTAACAAACGCAAAGCAGTGGATAGCAAAGTCAAAGGACATTGAAACATGATTTTTTTCCCTCTTACAAATAATCTGTGGTGTAAAAAGTGTGGTGTGAATGGGTACTCGATTTTGTGTTCTGTTTAGGGCTCAGAGGTATAACAACAATAGCAACAGTCTCATGAAGACCAAGGAACACAGCAGACAGTTCAGATGTGGAGACGTTTAAGGCAGGGTTAGGTATAAGGTTTGAACATTTCTCAAAGCTTCACTCAATCCATCATCTTAAGACGAAAAGAGAATGGCAAAATTGTAAACCTACCAAGGCATGGCCGTCCATCTAAACTGACAAGCCAGGCTGGGAGAGCATGATTTAAATTTGAAACAGAGGCTGCCAGAAAAACTAACAAAGTCATTTTTGCAGTCAGATGAGAAGGAAATGAACTCTATTTGCCCTGCATGTAAAATACCACCTGTATGTGTGGCCCTGTTTTCAGAATCTAGATAGTTATTTTAGTTCATTAAAGTGAAATTAAGCTCAACCTCTTGGGGGAATGCAGCAGGATATTAATCAATAAGACACTAGCAAGCAGGAGGCTCGGTAACCTAACCGGGAGCTCACAACGCGTTGAATAGTCAATGAGGCTTTGGAGCGCTTCGCTCCCAAGAGCCCGGTGTCACCAATCACCAGTTCACGCTGCAGGATTTCCTCCTGCTGAAGCACTAACTTGCGGGTCAGAAAACGGCTGGTTCAGAGAGTCTTTCCGACTTCTGAGCACTTCAGCTGGAGAAATGTTCCCTGATTTCAAAACTTTGGCTGAAGTGGTGCTTAATTGCAGTCCCCAGTGTGGCAGCGGAGTGCGGATTCAGTCTGCAGAATAACATCTAAACTCCCATGAGAGGTCGTCTGTCCGTGGAAAAACTCCAAAACCTCATGACATTAACCTCTGCAGCAATCCCATTATTTGAAGTTGTGAGACTGTGCGTTCATAGTCTCATGGACTCACACTTCACAGCAGGTGAACTGTTTGTATTTTAAGGGCCATCGTTGAATTAAATTTTTTGTATGTAGTTCTCTATTCAGCTTGTTTGTATTGAATATTATTTAAAATGAATAAAAGAATAAATACTATCGAATGTTATCATTTTAAAGATTGACGGGTAAAAATAGATAATGACTGGATTCTTTTTAACCCCGTCGATCAAAATGGCTGACAACAAAAATATCTAGCACGACCTCTGCTTGCAAGTCCACCTCTGAGTTGTTAAGAGGAGAAAAAGAGGCTATTTTTGTGGCCTAGTCAAAGTCTTTACTTAAATCCAATTGAGAGACTGTGTTTTGACCTCAGTCAGGCTGTTCATGTTCAAAAAGAAAGAGTGGACCGAATGGTTAATGGCAGTTGTTTAATCCAAAGGTGACCGGGGTGCAATTACTTTTTCACATAGGGCCAGATTGGTTTAAATAGCTTTTTTTCTTTTTAATGAAAGTCATTTGAAAACTGTTTTCTTGTATAAAATCATGTTTTCTTTGTCTGATATAACAGTTTGTGTGATCAAAAATGCATTTTTCATTTAAATGTGAAAGAAATGCATAAAAACAGGAATACATTTAGGAGGTTAAGCATTTTTTCATTGGGCACTGTATAGTAAATATCTAGATGGCTAGCTAATGTATCATTATTGCTACAGCTGTAGGTTATGTTTGGTTAATTTTATTTTGTTTTTACTAAACATTAATATGTTTTAGCAAATATATGAAAAAAGACTAAAATAATTATTCTTCAGACCTAATCTGGTAGGCGAAGTCTTAATTCTGGTTTCAAAATTACTTTTCTTGTTAGACTCCTTTCAGCAAGTCAGTTACCCTCTTATTGACTGTTTAATGTTGCATGTATTTTCCTTCTTAATAGAATCGTTACGTCGGTGTAAAAACAGTTTGAGGCTTTTTCACGTATTGTTTGAGTAATGAGTTGTCCTTGCAGTAATCGGTTAAAATGACACACTGGTGACTGTAATGGGTTAGTCATTTTCTGCACATCAGCCTAATTTCTGCAAGATTCTGTCAAATAAAGATTACATACAAAACAAGCTCTAGCTGCTGAACTGATGAGAATTTGTTGCATTAAAATTCAAGCTCGTTGCTGGACAATCTGTTACTGGGTCAGAGTTCTGGTGGATCTTTCAGACTGAACTCAAAGATATAGTATTTTTTCTTTATCCGTCCCATTCCCTGAATAATTGAGACAGATGGGTTTTATTCCTCGACATTGAAAGAAGGAACTCATAGAAATCGGTTCAGCTTGGATAAAGATGCCAATCATTCCCCCTAATGTTTCCGCTTTTAGACACAGCCATACTGGTTTTCTGCACCCCCTCTCAGTCTTCTCTGTGGGTTGGCCACTGTCTGTAGAAACTGCCATCAAACAAAGCAGAGTGCAGCACGACATATTGTGTGGAAACGTAATGCATGGTGGTTTTGCTGTGTCCCGTTTAAACTTGAATGTTAAGAGTTTCCGAGCCCCAAGGAGAGAAAAATCAACCCAGCTTGAAAAGTTGAAGCTTTTCCAAAACCCAGACTTTACAAAAGTAGCTGCTGTTAGAAATGACTTATTTGCCATTTTGACAGATTGTATGTTGTTTTGTTCATTCCTAGATCATACTGTATGTCTGAAGGATAAATGGAATGAAGCATAGGTACACCACATAATCTTCTTAGCATTAATGTCCAAGCAGCATGCTTTCTGTTTAACTTTATTAAAACAAGCATTAAAGGTAGGGGTGTGCCATCTTGGGTGCCTCACAATTTCGATTCGATTACGATTCGGGTGCTACGATTGGATTATATAACGATTATTATTGTTGCATATTTTTACCCCCATTTAGGGTTTTTCATTTTTCATTCCTTCCATTTCTTCTTTCTACTCCTAAATCAATTCAATTTCCATTCATTGAAGTATCACAACCAATTGATGTCCTTTTATTTATTTGAAACTACAAATCAAATCAACGCATGTTCAAAATATGCTTCATAATCATATCAAGGTCATATTTTCAATGAAAGCTTAAGGAAATGTGTGTTGGCAATTTAAATGTAATATAGGGTGACCCTATTTTGATTTCCATAAAAGAGGACACTTGGTCCAAACCTTAAACACATCAATCATGCTCTGTTTACTTTTGACTTTTGACTTACATAATGTATTCCTGCTCTATGTGGTTGGAAAGAATAATTAAATTAAATTCAGATCAGCTTTTACAAATCAACCATATAGATAATAGAAATAATGAATCTTCTGTATTAGAAAATAAACCTGTAACAATAATAGGTCCCTTTTTAAGTCATACAGGACAAAAATTGCTCACACAATAAAATGTGAAATTATATTCTGAGAAAATAAGTATTATTTTTCTATTCAAAGTCATAAAAAATAAAAAGCAGCATTCTGCCAAAGACACTTAAAGTGTATACTCCAGTCTTTGTTTATTTTTGCTGTCAAATTAATGGAACATTAACTTTGCACAGTGTTTTCACAGTTTTAGCACCGAGACAGTGGACATGTCCGGGGAAAAGAAGATGTTGCTGGTAACATGATACACAACAACATAGACGCTCCTTTCACAGCCAAAGTGCAAAATATTTGTTGTATTGTGTAATTTTCGCGCTGCATGTCTGAAACACTAGCTGCAGGATACCGTTTCCGCCGGTCCGTCCCCTAAAAATGTCAGTGCGGCATGCCGGACTTTTAGTTTTTTTCCCCCATCTAATTATAGTGAAAAATAATCGATTTTCTACACTTTTGAATTGCCATCGATTTTTGCACGTTTCACATTGCAACTGATCAATTTATGGTATAAGATGCGCAATTTATTTTAAAATATAACACTAAATGTAAATCCAATATGCACTTGCAACTTTTGGGTCATCTTTCTTTTCACTGAACATTTTTGCGCTTCGCAAAGAAACTTTCCAGACACTTTTGTTTTTTATTCAATTTGCTAGCTTGTAGTTTCATTTTAGTTGTGACGTATCACGTGACTGAGACAAGCGTCTTGATATGCGTGAGTTATAGCTGGATGTAACAGAGGGGATCCGGTAATTGTTCAAAATAAACATCTTTAAGACTCAGATAATAATTAAAAACGAAAATGCTGTTATATATTTATGCTTTCTGTGCAGCCCGGTACCAAATGACCCACGGACCAGTATCGTGTGACCCAGGGCTTGGGGACCACTGATTTACTGTGTGAATATCCGAAATTTCATTACATGAAAATTGACAGTGAGTGCACAAATTAAACTGTTGATTAATCCCCACAGTTATGTCCGCCACAGATTGGTTTGGATGTTATAATTAATGTCCGCCATATGTACCACTGCTACAAAATCTGCTCAATTGTGACATAAATATCACAGCGATCGCCTAGTTAAGTGCAAGTAAGTTAAGATTGTGATGTCATGAATAAGTAGCATACGCGGTAATGATGCAGCAGAACGCTAAATTTCACAAATTGTTTTCAGTATACATGCCCTGAAATGCATCAGAAGCAGCATGCATACTTCAATTACATCACAGATCATGATGTTCCATAAAATCACTTTAATCTCCTCATGTTTAAAGCCATGTTGTTCTTGTTTTTCAAAACATCAGCATAAATGCCAAGATAGGAACGAGTGAAACGGCAGCATAAAAGTAAATTGAGAGAAGCCTGATTTCAGAAGCAGCATTTAACCAATAAAGTTGTAGTATTTCTCTTATATTAGCAAGTTCTTTACTTTCTGAAATCAAAGTGAATATAAAAAAACTCAACAAAATAGATGCATTGGATCTGGAAGGAAGTTGGTCCAGGAGGAAAACTCAGAACTCCCTCTCCTTGGGAACACGTTTCAGCTCATTCTGGGGGTTCCCAAGGCATTTTCAAGCCAAATTGTTTCTTTAACAAGTTTTAGGTCTACCCTTGAGTTTCCATCCAGTAAGCTGTGCTTCCAAAGGGAAGGGCACCTCGGTGAGATGCTTGAGCAACATCACCTTACTTACTACAGAGGTTAGAAGCAGCCGTTCCACAATAAGTTCCCATCAAATGACGAATCTCCCCCATGCATAAAGTATTATTTTCAGCCAGTTGCATAGTAGAGGTCGTTGTTTTGGTCACAATCCTTATTTCACAGCCGCGGATGAGAGTCTGAAAGTACACGGCCCAGTAAATTAGAGTCTTTGCTTAAGGCTCCAATCTTTCTTTTCCCTCATTACTGCAGATGAGGCCTTAATCCATTGGTCCATCTGCCGCTCCGTCCCTCCTACTCATGAACTGCTCCCCTGAACTGGAGATAGCAGTTAACTTTTTTTTTTAACAATAAAGCTTTTATAATTAGTGATGCACTTATGTTTTTGCTCTGCCTTGATCCAGTCTGACCAGAGTTACATGGGTCAGAGACTTCTAAAATCAGATTTAGTTCTTTCTTTAAATGAGGCATGTTGTTGGATGCAGTTTTTAACTTTAGTAAAATCAGAAAAAGGTTTGATTCTTTAAGATTAATAAACATTGAATCTTCTAAATCTGTGTTGGAGTCATGGGTACTTCCTCCATCAACGAATCCGCAGCACACTTTTGTCTTTTGGTTAATGTGTTTTCATGCTATGGATTTTGTTTTTGTGTTATACTTCTTAGAATACCAAATTAAACTATCTAAGACTTTAATGAGCACTCCATAAATCTCCATTGTCCAGCAAAAGTTTGGAAAAGCTAATCTGCTGTGAAGTTAAGCAGCCGCTTTTAACGGAGTGCAGATCATTTGTTTGGGAATAATTGCAGTTTAAAAACCCTCATTAATTAGCATATAGATCATGCAACGCTGGCTGACAGTAGCTAACTTGTTGCTTTTTGCATCTATTAATGTTGTGCAATTCACTCAAACATCAGGATCCGTCTAGGAGCAGTTTAAACCAACGTCCATCTTGTCCTGCATCTCTGCAGTGTGTGTAAATTAGTTATTGTTTTTTACCTGTTGGAGGCAGTTAAGTGTGACAGATCTGCTGCTTTGCAAAGGAAACTTTAATGACAAGACGTCTCTTCTGTAAACAAGTTTTCACTGTTGTGCAGATAGCTGATATGGAGGATGAACAACAAAGCTGGCACATGAAAAAAATAGGAACAGCTCACATTTTTTTCCTTCAGTTGGCTTTCTTCATCCCCCTTAATTCATTGTGTGACTGGCTTTTTTATGAGCTACGCTGCTCCTTGGTGAAGTGTAGGGGAGTAGCCAATAATTGGATCACTTGTCTCCACTTCCAGCCTCAACCTGCATAACAAACCTAAAGAATTTAAAGAAGCTGCCATATTTCTATTGCTCATTTAGGGTTAATGTAGAAGCTTTCTTTTGTTTCTTGAAATATCTTCACTGATGGATGCGCTGATGGGAGACATGAGATTTATAATTGGACCTGTTCTTTGTGGCCTCTGGCCTTGTTTCTGTCCTGTTCCATCATCCTGTTGTTTCTTCATTGTTTTGCTCAGTTATTTAGCAGCTTGTTTTTTTTTCTACCTCGCTCTATTTGCTCTAGACCTGAAACGCTACAGTGGAAGTAAGATGAAGAAAAACAAAAACGGCGAGCTCACCAAGAAAAAAGTTAAAACTGATTTCCTCAAACATTTTCGGGGGGTTGAAAAGCTGAAGAAAAAAATTCAGATTCGATTTATTTTCTGCTGTTTTTCTTTGAAACTTTCACTATAAAATGCTGTTTTAAGTTTGACGGGAATTAAGGGATCGTAATACGTTTCATGCATTTTTTATTTGCTTTTTAAAACTCTTCACTTAAACTACTATTGTCTCTATCTCCTCCTGCAGGGCGTCATTTTCATCATTTGGAACGACACTTTTTTTTTTTTCCATTCATGGCTCTCTGAATGAAGTGGCACAATGTTATCTTGACGTGTTTGCATCCCTGTGTTTTCTTTCATTTAAGATCCAGGGTCTCGAATGGATGGTGTCCCTCTACAACAACAACCTCAACGGCATCCTGGCTGATGAAATGGGCCTCGGTAAAACCATCCAGACCATCGCCCTCATCACCTACTTAATGGAGCACAAGAGGCTCAACGGGCCCTATCTCATCATCGTTCCTCTCTCGTAAGCACTCCTCACTTGGCATTTATCCGGCTTTAGCAGAGCACCTACTCAGTGTTCTAAATTACAGCCTGTGACCAAATACACAGCAGTGTGGTTAGAATATTTTACTGGAGTGCTGTGCACAGAAGAATGTGACAGAGCTAACTGAGCTTTTAGGGAGTTGGATGCAGACGGACAGTGGTTTCTATGGAAATCTATACTCGATAGTCATAATATTGTGAGTGGAACAACTCAACATGTGCAGCACCCAGCCTTAGGCTGAGGTGGCAGCTGGAGATTTACATCTGGCCTCAGATCAGCAAGTCAACTGGAATGCCTTCAATTATTTTTTTTGTCCAGTCCTCGAGAGCCGGCGTCCTAAAACTTGTGGTTGTGTTTCTGCGTCAACACACCTGAATCACATAGTTGGATTATTGGGAAGACATAAAACATAAGGGGGTAATTCAGTTATGTTATTCAGGTGTGTTGGAGAGGGGATATATCCAAAATTAGCTGGATATTAGCTCTTGAGGACTGGAGTTTTGCTCCCCTGCTGTAATACACGAGGAGGTAATTTAGTCATTTAATTCAGGTGTTTTGGACTTGGGACGCATGGAGAAATTGCAGAACACCGGTTTTTGTTGACACCTCTGTGATTTATAAACCATGAAAACGCATGACGGAGGGGCTCAGAGTAGGCTTTAGATTTAGTGGTCGATCTACGTTCATACCCTCATCTCTGAGGATATAAAAAAATTTTTCAAACAGTTTATGGAAAAATATGAAGGTAAGTAGAGGGTTATCAGATTAGCCTACCTGACTTCTACTGAACTGTGATTTACAGTAGCAAATCATTTGTGTCTCTACTTAGTGCTTAGACATAACTATTTTGTATATTGTTCAGATACATACAACCTAATTGAAGCACTTATTGGAGTCTCTGTTGAATGAAGCATTGTAGCATCAGTTCGATCTGTTTATGATTGTTATTTCATATAGCCGAATGCCATAATCGGTTAGCCTGACAGTTTTCTTTGCTATTGTTTGTTTATGTTCATGATGTTTGTCATTGTAATATCAAATGTAATAGATGGCCAGATGTTTGTGAGAGCTAGGTGCTTCCACTCAAGAAGAAAAAGCGAGGAGCCTCACAAATTAGAGGTTTGAGCTTAGAGACCACAAGTATCCTGTACTTTTGGCTACCTAGCCTATTCTTTCTGCCGTTGCGGTATTTCTACTCGCTGCTGTTGCAGCTCTCTCTCTCTGCTGATTTATAGTGTGACCTCATTAGGTAATGATAAGATAAGAGTGACAAGTTAAATCCAGCATAGCTTAAGTCTTGTACAACCTAGCCTCACCTTGAATAGGTATAGGTGCCCTTTTATAAGTTGTTACTACTACTATTTCATTTCATCATATCATCTTAACTGGCGTTGCATAATCATGGTCCAGCCCTGTCGCCTTCTTTGCCTTCTCGAGCTCATGGTTTGCCAGTTCCTGTTGGGACAGCTGCACGAACTGCTGTTTGTACCTCTTAACATACACAGTCTCCCTATTAGTACCTGATGTGACGTTATTCCAGTAGAATAAACATGGTATCGCATCTGATTTAAGGCGGCTAACGCTTGGCCCCAGCACGTCATCCTGAGGCGCAAAGTGTCTGCTGCAGACGTAAGTACTGCTCTTTTAAAAAACAAAATCGGGCTCCTTGTCTTTCCTGATCGCCCTTAGCCATTTTTGTCTAACATCGATAGATGTTGGAAATGTAGGTAGGGCTGCTTCAGAGGCAAGGCAATTTTATTTGTATAGCACACTTTCAACAACAAGGTAATTTAAGGTGCTTTACATGATTAGGGAATAAAGTAAAACTATAAACTAGTAGGAGTATTTTGAAGTCTATTCTCTGAGCTACAGGGAGCCAGTGTAAGGACTTTAGAACTGGTGTGATGTGCTCTACTTTCCTGGTTCTAGTGAGGAACACGAGCAGCAGCGTTCTGGATCAGCTGCAGCTGTCTAATTGAAGTTTTAGGCAGACCTGTGAGGACTCTGTTGCAGTAATCAATCCGACTTTTTGTGATCCTGTTGCGACATCAGTCCTTTAATCCTAGAAATGTTCTTCAGGTGATAAAAGGCTGATCTTGTTATTGCCTTTATGTGACCCTGGAGGTTCAGGTCTGAGTACACTGAAAGCATAAGGAAAACGGTACGCTTTAATAACTTTTTCTTCTAGCTTGTGCCATTGTGTTTCCCCAACGATTACGTAATTCTCTGTAAAAACAAAACAAAAACAGGAAGTGTCCAAATGGTCTATTGGTCTTGTGGTATTGGAGTGTCAGGGTTAAAATTGCCTTCTGACACCTATAACATAAAGAACATTTAACAACAACAAGGATAACCAGTAACCAGCAGTGTATTAAATTAATTTTACTTGCAAGGAGAGTGTCACAGATAGTCCAGAGGCAGTGAACACTCTGCGTTCAAACAATACAGATCAGTTATATAGCCTTCTTCCACATCCCCCCCACCAGTCATAAGGCTGTTAAGGTCTTTGTTGGCCCCTCCTTATCTGCTCAGGGGGTCAGAGGACAGACTAGTCTCATAGCATGTGGATACAGATTAAATCTTTCCATCTCCATATCATTCTGCATGTAATACTTCTCCACCAGCATAGCTAAAATAAATAACTACTGAAAGAAACAATTTGTGTAACTCATCCGCTATCAGAGTTAAAACTCTGCCCACATTTCCTGTTTGAAAAATGCCTCAAAATGAGGAGTTGCCTGGCGGACCAGCGAGGGGGAGGGCTGGGCGTGGTCTGCGCTGTGGTTGACATGTTGACAGCAGCGCTGCTGCAGCTGTGGCACCTATGTGCGGCACACAGACAGCCAGAAAGATGGAGGGCAATAGCGACGTGAGCTCCATTGCCTCAGACGGAGGCAATTTTTAAGTTGAGGATTTCTCTCAACCTCTGTAACCAGAGAAAAGAGGAAAGGGAGGAAGGTTCTGTGGAGGAGGCGAGCGGCCCTTAGCCTTATCGTTTCCAGCCGATGGCTCGTGAGTTGCCCGGGGCAACAGGTGCCGAGCGTGCAGCTGCATCGCAGTATATAATGGGGCCCATCTCTGAGTGGTACATTGTTGTTAGTCATAAATTTAGATTATCTCGAGTAATATCGTGTGACTCTGGCTCGACAGGTGCACCTGCGGCCACTGTACCTCATTGTCTGCAACAGAAAATGTATGTTGCAAAGAGGTGCCCAAGGTATAAATCAAAGTGCAGTAAATAATTAACTCATCCCAAATTTCATTATCCATTTACTGATATCAGTTCATTCCTTTGTCATAGGAAATGCGCAGCTGTCGGCAGAAAAGGCTATGCTAAAGAATCGAACTAAATGCTAAGCTAACAAATCACTAACCTAATAAATGCTGTAAACACTCGCCGGAGGTGTGGCCTAGACTGGGCTTGTTTTATACTCCGTAGCAGAAAGGCTGACGTCAGTTACCCAAGCAGAGCCAGTAGCGATGCCCGATTCAAATTCAAGTGCAGTGTAACGTTTTAACCTGAAGAGGGCACTCCACTAACGGTTTTTGGTAAAAAATGAATATTTTTACTAAAATGTACTAAATTAAAAAAAATAATGTCCAGACATGTAGACAGCACTATTAGACACTAATTTATACAGTTTATCAAAAAAAAAAATAGATTTGGGGGTGAGTTGCACTTTAAAGTGGAACTGAACCCCATGAAAAATCATAACCCCATGCCTCCTGGCACTGCCCACTCTACAAAGTGGGCAGTGCCAGGAGGCATGGAGGGGCGTGGCCAAGTGTGGAGGATGAGCGGAGGGAGGGACGTGGGGGTGTGTTCAAGACAGTGACAGCTAGCTTAATCTGACACTGAAACATGGACAGTGACCAAAATGTCGTTGGCAGTTTTGCGACTGATCGACGTTAATCTGTTTTGAAAGTTAGCCGATGTTAGCATTACCACTCAGAGACTGGACTCTTCTTGTCTCCCTCTGCCTCAGCAGCACCGGCCTCTGGCAGCGCTGACTCAGCGCCCTGAGCCAGCGGATCTCCTCCGTCGTCACCGGAGGTAGAGGGAGGCTTTATGGAGCCCAGCGGCCCCGAGCGTATCATTTAGAGCCACTGGCTCAGGCCGCTGAGTCAGTGCTGCCCGAGGCCGGTGCTGCTGTTGAGGCAGAGGGAGACAGGGGGAGTCCAGTCTCTGAGTGGTAATGCTAACATAGGCTTACGTTCAAAACCGTATGTTAGCTATGCTAACTAAGTGTTAATATGATAATAATGGTAACATGAAAAACGCAATCCAAAACCAAACTCACCACGGGACCAGTGTGTCTGACGTAAAGAGTGGAAAAGATGTACCGCTCTCCACCAGTCACAAAATTCAAATGCAGTAGCCACAGTTCAACCCTAAGAGGGCAGCAGTAAGACGTTTTTAGACCAAAAAGTGTAGAATTAAACAAGTTTACACGAAAATTTTAAAAAATCCCCAGAAACTGAAAGATTGCATTGGTAAATACCCATTTTTACAGTTTAGAAGCAAAAAAAACTTGTTTTGGGGTTTAGTTACTCTTTTAATTTAAAAAAAAAATGTTTAAAGCAAACTTGATACCTAATTTTTTTTTATTTGTAAAATTATTATTTTTTGTCTCCAAGGCACATTTTGAAGCACAAAACGAAAAGGACCCAGAGTTTATTATAGAGAGGTATTATACAAGATGAATAAAAAAAAATCCATCAGCTTACTTTTGAGCTATGTGAGATATTAATGAAACAAAGTTCTTTATAAGTAATAAATATACAGAAAGAAATTTAGAAACTTTATTTGAAGAGAGATTTTGGCATTAAAAAATAATTTCCTGTCAGTAGAAAAGCATTTGAAGTCATTCACTCATTAAAAGTCATACTTTGGGATTCTAATTACCCTTGCTGGTTTTCTCAGTCCTAATCCAGTCCTTGATGGTTCACCCTCTTTCAAGGGGAACTCCTCAAGGTTCGTTCGGAACGACAGAACACCTTGTGTTTATGGTGAACCAGGCTGCAGTTGCTGGTTTCTCACAAAATATCCATCAAAAATACGATAAATACGACTGCACTTCTAAAGTTAAAAGAAATAGTTACCTGGTAGATAAAAGCAGCATCAGGGATATTAGTCTCGCTGGTGAACCCAGCTGAAGCATGCCTTGTAATTACACTTTTCACCTGAATTAGTTATTTTCCTTTTGGTTGGGATTTTTGATCACAGTTGTGTTGGGGTAATCGGAGCTCAAGTCTTTATATTGTAATATGCACCCTGAACAAATCTAGAGATTAAAGTTGACCTTTTATACTCTATAGTCCAAATGTAAAGAGGGAGGGTATAATCTAGTTTTTAATTAAACCTGTTCTTAGAAATGTCTCAATATCTGCTGAAATGATTTTGTCTGAACCTTGATAAAGTCGTCCAATTTGGTCACCAATCTTCTCTGCAGTCTTCAAGTAGCTCTCCTCTTCCCTTTTGCACATGATGGATCTGAAGTGGCTTTTAAAATAATTTAAGGTGCTGCCTTTGAAGCGAGACACATTAAGTGCTCTGGATTCAGACCACGTCGACAAAGCCTCCCACTTCAGTGAAGAATATTAAAGTTTCTATGTTTTATTTGGTCTTTTTTAGGACTTTGTCCAACTGGGTTTATGAACTCGATAAATGGGCTCCTTCTGTCGTCAAAATTGCTTACAAGGTAAATAAAATATTTCCTTTGTATTATTTCACCTGTTTTTTGGGTTGTTTTTGACAGTAACATCATTTTTTCTCCCCTTGCCTTTCCCATTTAAGGGCACTCCTGGTCTGCGTCGGGGTCTCGTGCCTCAGCTCCGCAGCGGCAAGTTTAATGTCCTTATAACCACGTACGAATACATCATCAAGGACAAGCACATTCTAGCTAAGGTAAAAAATAGATGAAAGCTATGTCTGTTGAACTTGCAGTCTCTTCCTACATCTCTGTCTCAAATAACAGACTCCTGGGTTCCATTTAATTATGCAGCACAAAAAAGCTCTTATAGGATGTTTTTGTTTTATTTTCTTTTTTAGCTAATCTAATTTCTGTGCAATACCTTTATAAAATAACGAATAAATCCTGAATAAACTAAAGCAATGCTATAATCATTATTTAAATTTAAAAAGTATAACTTGTGTATTATATAGATTTATTACACATATACATTTCAAGCATTTATTTTGATAATTATGGGTTACAGCTAATGAAAATCCCAAACTACGTTTTTAGAAAACTAGAATAGTAACTACAACCACTAAAAAACAGTCTGTAGAAAGAAATGGTATTTCATGGTCCATCCAAATATAGGAATAACTTCTGATTTCACAGTCGTCCAGCATAGACTCATCGACACCGCCCACAACGGGGGCAAATGGCCACAAAAGCTCATTGCTAAATAAGATGACTGTCCAGAGCACTTTATCCCAGCTCCAGTATGAATCAACTAAATACGAGTACTTGTATGTCACTGTTTAAAACCCAAATTCTGTATGCACGTGAATATCATGCTAACGCCATGCAAAAAGACCTCAGGTCAGGATTCGAACCCAGGACCTTCTTGTTGCAAGGCAACAGTGCTACAAACTGCGCCACCATGCTGTCCTAAACAGTTTCTAGTTTTAGTTCTAGCATTGCATCACTCATGGTGGCAGCATGTTGGAGTAGCTCTGTTATGTTGGTTAGGATTTGTCCTTTTTCTAGTATACTATACTATACTTTTTTTGATTGAGGCGTTGCATGTTGGGACAATTACTTCCTCCAGTTTAGGATGCTGTTTAGCTGAAAGGGTAACTGTGACAAGGTATTGTTTTTACAGCTGGAGGCAGCTGATTAGTATCTCAAAAGCTCAAATAATACCAAAACTATGACCCCAAATAGCAGAGGACTTGAAAAGGAGGCTTCATGGATGCAGAGCAGGACCAAAGAGGAGAGAGAGAAGGAGGAAGTTTAAACCATCTCTTCCATCAGTCATAATAATAACATATCTTTGCCCGGCTTTCTCACCATACGACCAGACAAAGATTTAAAAGTGGCAAAAGCCAATGACGTGGATTAGCAGTGCTTGCCAACAACCGATGGTGTCATCCAGGAAATGCAACTTTGGAATATCGTCAATTCTTCCTAGATATTGAGCTGTTGGCATGTTATGAAACTATCAGACAGCAACAGTCTTCAGTCAGAGGCCTACAGGTCCTTCTCAAAAAATTTGCATATTGTGATAAAGTTCATTCTTTTCCATAATGTAATGATAAAAATTTAACTTTTATATATTTTAGATTCATTGCACACCAACTGAAATATTTCAGGTCTTTTATTGTTTTAAAACTGATGATTTTGGCATACAGCTCATGAAAACCCAAAATTCCTATCTCAAAAAATTAGCATATCATGAAAAGGTTCTCTAAACGAGCTATTAACCTAATCATCTGAATCAACTAATTAACTCTAAACACCTGCAAAAGATTCCTGAGGCTTTTAAAAACTCCCAACCTGGTTCATTACTCAAAACCGCAATCATGGGTAAGACTGCCGACCTGACTGCTGCCCAGAAGGCCATCATTGACACCCTCAAGCAAGAGGGTAAGACACAGAAAGAAATTTCTGAACGAATAGGCTGTTCCCAGAGTGCTGTATCAAGGCACCTCAGTGGGAAGTCTGTGGGAAGGAAAAAGTGTGGCAGAAAGCGCTGCACAACGAGAAGAGGTGACCGGACCCTGAGGAAGATTGTGGAGAAGGACCGATTCCAGACCTTGGGGGACCTGCGGAAGCAGTGGACTGAGTCTGGAGTAGAAACATCCAGAGCCACCGTGCACAGGCGTGTGCAGGAAATGGGCTACAGGTGCCGCATTCCCCAGGTCAAGCCACTTTTGAACCAGAAACAGCGGCAGAAGCGCCTGACCGGGGCTACAGAGAAGCAGCACTGGACTGTTGCTCAGTGGTCCAAAGTACTTTTTTCGGATGAAAGCAAATTTTGCATGTCATTCGGAAATCAAGGTGCCAGAGTCTGGAGGAAGACTGGGGAGAAGGAAATGCCAAAATGCCTGAAGTCTAGTGTCAAGTTCCCACAGTCAGTGATGGTCTGGGGTGCCATGTCAGCTGCTGGTATTGGTCCACTGTGTTTTATCAAGGACAGGGTCAATGCAGCTAGCTATCAGGAGATTTTGGAGCACTTCATGCTTCCATCTGCTGAAAAGCTTTATGGAGATGAAGATTTCATTTTTCAGCACGACCTGGCACCTGCTCACAGTGCCAAAACCACTGGTAAATGGTTTACTGACCATGGTATTACTGTGCTCAATTGGCCTGCCAACTCTCCTGACCTGAACCCCATAGAGAATCTGTGGGATATTGTGAAGAGGAAGTTGAGAGACGCAAGACCCAACACTCTGGATGAGCTTAAGGCCGCTATCGAAGCATCCTGGGCCTCCATAACACCTCAGCAGTGCCGCAGGCTGATTGCCTCCATGCCACGTCGCATTGAAGCAGTCATTTCTGCAAAAGGATTCCCGACCAAGTATTGAGTGCATAACTGAACATAATTATTTGAAGGTTGACTTTTTTTGTATTAAAAACACTTTTTCTTTTATTGGTCTGATGCAATATGCTAATTTTTTTAGCTGTATGCCAAAATCATCAGTTTTAAAACAATAAAAGAACTGAAATATTTCAGTTGGTGTGCAATGAATCTAAAATTGTATGAAAGTTTAATTTTTATCATTACATTATGGAAAAGAATTAACTTTATCACAATATGCTAATTTTTTGAGAAGGACCTGTATACATAGTTGTTGATAGACAGACTGCTACCGGTGACCCTACCTGCCCACAGCAAAAACCCTTCACAGCGACTCTTTTTAAGATACTTGGATAATATGAGTTAAAACAACATTTAATTCCCCTTTGGGACAAATAAAGTATTTCTCAATTGAATTAGCATGTCTGTGTTAAATATATGTTTTGATTGCTCTAATGCTTTTTTCTAATGTTCACAGAAAATAGATTTTCATTAGCTGCATGCAATCATCAACACTAATAGGAATAAATACTTGAAATCTATCACTCACTGTTTAATAAACGATATAATATATAAAGTTTTCACTTAAGCAAAAAAAAGTGTTTGTCTTTTATTTGTATTTTCTATCGTTTAGTTGGTATTGTAAACCATTAAAACTCCTAATCTTGTTTTTATTGACAATTTAAATGCATTCCCAGTCACTATTTGACCGCCTGTATTTTCATCTACCGACAGATCCGCTGGAAGTATATGATCGTGGACGAGGGCCATCGTATGAAGAACCACCACTGCAAGCTGACGCAGGTGTTGAACACCCACTACGTGGCTCCCCGCCGTCTCCTCCTCACCGGGACACCGCTGCAGAACAAGCTGCCTGAGCTGTGGGCTCTGCTCAACTTCCTGCTGCCCACCATCTTCAAGAGCTGCAGCACCTTCGAGCAGTGGTTCAACGCGCCGTTCGCCATGACTGGAGAGAGGGTAACCGTTTAAGCTGCTGCTCTTCTATTCCTCTAAACATTTACAGTTTAGGAAAAGCTTAAAAGTGGGTTTAAATAAACCTCTGAACTGCAGGAAATTGATAACTTAGTCTCTGACCGGAGATCAGAAGTTTTTGAATTTCATGAGAGTCCACTAGCCCAAGCAGGGATTCTAAGCACAATCAATAGAATTGGGGTGGAATATAAAATCTCCAGAAAAATAACAAAACTCACTATAAATATGAATGAAAAACGGGAACTACAAACCGTTATGATTGGGGTCAAAGCCCTCCATAGCAAGTCCAGACCTGCCCAGGTCCCTCTTGCCAGCAGGATCAGCTGATGCTGAAACTCCTAGTGCACAGAGTCGCCAACATTCTGCACAGTCAGTAGCTGCAGGGCTCCACACTTTGTGGCCTTTAGATTAGTTCCAGAGTTGTGTATAGAGAGCTTCATGTATTAGGTTTCAATAGGCTGGCTCCAGCATTGGAAGCCAAGGTGTAAAACGTTCCGCCACTGGACTTCAGAGCAGTGAGTTTTCTTTAGTGATGAATCATGCCACTCTGTCTGGTATGTTGTCAGGCATCAAATTTCATCCTGCAGAGCATACCAGTCTCTGAGGCTCTGTTTCGCATCTACTTCTTAGGTCGACCTTAATGAGGAGGAGACCATCCTGATCATCCGGCGTCTGCATAAGGTGCTCCGCCCGTTTTTGCTCCGCAGACTAAAGAAGGAGGTGGAATCTCAGCTGCCAGAAAAAGTGAGATTTTGTTTTACTTTGACTTTTATTGCCACGATTGCCTTTGCAACGCACAAAACACACACTGCCGCTTGATTTTAAATCACTGATGTGCGAAGGTGCACCAGTCAATTGGCCAGAAATCCCCCAATATTCCCTTAATTTATTGAATATTTAAATTTCTTAATTTTCTTAATTTTTCTTAATTTTTTTAAGCCATATTTCAAATCCACTTTCAAAAAACATATTGACAGCACGATGGATGCACTACCTCTGTCTTGAAGTTAAAATTCGCCCTTGACATCAGTAGAGTTGGACGCTGTTGAAATAAATCTTCTTAAAATCGTCAGGAAGAACTGTAAAATATTTTTCTCAGTGAAACTTCGTCTTTTTTTCCTCCTCTACTTCACAATGATGAAATGTTTTGGTGCACTGATGCAAGAGAGAGTTGCCATTGTTGACTTTTATCTTATTTAAATCCCATCTGAAGCTGCCAGATTAATACACTTATGTGTTCAACTCTGCTCAGTTGTCTCTTAGATTAACTTTTAAAACCTTTTCATTTGTGACCTTTTAGTGCTACTATTCTACTTCAGGAGGGAACTAAGGCTGTCAACCTTTAACTGCTGATATATGCAACTTATCAACTGCAGCTGTTAATTTAGACATTGATGGGGTCACAGTGTCCGTAATCTGCAGCTTGGGGAAAATAATGCTCATTTCTGGGGTTTTCAAACCATTCAAAGCTTACTAACTGCCTTATGAAGTTATCACATTTGTCAAGATACATGTGCTTGATTACAGCATCACCACCTCCTTTGTCTTCACATCCTTACGCGTTTCTTTCTGTTCAATTTTGCAAGCTCACCTTCAGAAAGTGTCCTTTGTGCCTCTGAACCTTCCTGTTTTATACTTTTAAGGTGGAATACGTCATTAAGTGTGACATGTCTGCGATCCAGAAGGTTCTTTACCGCCACATGCAGAAAGGCATCCTGCTAACCGACGGCTCGGAGAAAGACAAGAAGGTAAGGTTTTTTTGTCTTTACATGTTAATAAGCCTTATAGTATTTTACAGTTTCCTTGTGTTTATAGATCAAAGGAAACTCTTTTGGACAGATGTTGCGAATGGTGGCTCACCTGCCTACTGTTTGGATTAAGAAAGATTAACAGCTTGTACAGGTGCATGTGAAGTACATAAAATAATAATAAAAAGTTAATTTAGTACATAGTTAGAGTCCATCACTCAAACTGTCATGCTGGTTTTATTACACACTACACATTAGTCAGTCAGTCAATCCCCACGAGGACAGGAACAATGGACAATGAACACAAACACATCAAGAAAGCACTTTAAACTTGTAGATACCAGGGGTGTAACAGTTCACAAAAACCACGTCATATTTGGGGTTTTGAAGTCACAGCTTGGTACATTTTTGGTGCACTTCAATCAAGAAAAATAAATACAAATGTACATATAACTGTTTACTTCCGCCAGGTAGGTTATGTTTTGCTGAGGGTACTGAGCTACCTTGACGGAGGTCTGCGCTCTGAGTAATTGTCTAGTGTTTTTTTTGTTTTGTACTTTGATCAGCGTTAAACAATTAAACCTTTTCCTGAATTATTTCCTTTAAATTCCTGAAATTATTTTTATTTTATTTTGTTCTTTAAAGTATGGAACTGACTGGAAATTAAAAAAAATAAATAAATAAACAACATAGCCAGAGTAGAAAACAATATAACTACTTGAAAACAGTCTGTGTTAATGTTTCGAAATGCTTAAATAATACTTGACCATATTTGAGAATAACTCTAAAACTTAAATTACTTTAGAGTTGTTTTGATATTTCAACAGGCTAGTCTCCCAGCTGTACTTAAATGAAGCATGGGCAGCTGTTGAGAAAATCCCTTCTCACAAATGGGGATTCTGCTGGTTTGTGTTTTATACAAAATCAGGAGTTTGGGGTGATTGGATGCTACTCGTAGCCATGTGGACATCAGCTGGTTTTCTTTTATTACCATTGATGTTTACATTCAGCTTGACATTGTTTCAAGGGAGTCATTCAGTTCAGGGCAGGGCGTGTTATGGCCCTTATTGCTGTTGAAAGATGCCTTCGCTGACAAAGTTCTGGTTCGGACCATCTTTCCTTTTCTACTGTAGCTGCATGAGAAACCTTTAATGTCTCCAAATAGCTGGGAGTCCTTTTTGTTTTAATTTGGGGTCATTTCTTAAAATTGCACTGTGCTCTGAGATCCACACATAAATACTCTGCATCTGTTCAGGTAGAAAACAGCTGTATTCATTCAGTACACGTGCGTACCGACTGACAGGGCTGTACGGAAAAAATACAAATAAATGTACTGTTACAGCCCTAGTAGATACCCTAAGAAAACGTTCGAGTCAGTTCACTGAAGGAGAAAATAATATCTAGAAAAATATTGTCATTCCATATGTGGGTGAAGTATCCATGAATCTTAGAAGGATATGTTCCAAGCATAATATTCTGGTGCATTTCAAACCCAAAAAGATAATCAGACAGAGACGGGTTGGATCACAAAGATAAAACACCCAAACAAAAGCTCAGCTGTGTTGTATAACATAAGTTTCACCTAAAGGGGGGGGGGGGTATTATGCTTCTTTCACCCACACATAGTACTCTTCAGTAGCACACTCCAATAAAATTGTCACCTTAAGTCTTTTAAAAGTCAGTCATAAATCCAAATCCACCTTAAAGAAATTTACTTCCGTATTGGACGCCTTGGTTTTCGCCTGTGCCTCTCTAAGACCCTCCTACTCTTTCTGACACTCCCACTTCAGTTCGTCACATACCGTGCATCATCGCAGCATGCACGGAGTCGGAAAAAAATCCCACAAAAGACACGCATCTGCATCTGGTGTGTTATAATTACTGCACCTGGGACTCAGCCGGAGTTGTGTGAGGTGGGGAGGGGTAGGGGAGCTCTGCAGCGGCGAGGCTCTCGGCTGAGTACGTAAGGTCGGAGGAGGAGATGGGTGGAAAAGGCGGGGATAGGTGGGACCAGGCGTTTCAGCAACCCCGAGAACTACCGGCAGAGACTCAAAGTTTACTCTAACATGAGTGAATGGGTCAGAGCAACACTTCAGGTATGTTTTTAATGAGGAAAAGGTTCTCAGGATATTAAGCTTAAGAAAGTCAATTTTGCATAATACCCCCCCTTTAATATCCCTCTGGGATACATAAAGTATTTTTGAATTTGAATAGACAGTCCAGTGTGGTGAGGAATGTCAAGTTTATTTGTTTAGCACATTTGAACAACATAGTTCAAAGTGCTTTACATGATAAAAACAAAGCACAGTAAACAAACAAAAAAGAAATAATGGTAGCAAGATAAGTATTGAAACGCTTCAATCCAGACTAGAATTAATCTAAAGACCTCAACGAAGGGGAAAACTAAACAGCAGCTAATGAAAAGGATGGACCAGCACAGAGGAGCAAACTCATTGGGTCAAGAATCAGCGGTTCAATTACAGGTCTAAGACAAGGGACACTAGTTTGAAAACAGCAATCTAAATTTTTTGGACAGGGATAATAGGTTAAGAGAGGAGTAAAATGCCCTCTGTGTTAAACATGAAAAACAAACACTAAACAGAGGAGGTAGGTTTAGATTTCATCTTTCTAACACCTACCCTGCAGCCTTGACTTTTCCCAAGCAGTTTCTCAGCAATTCACATTTTGGGACATGCAACAAAAATACCTCTCATAGCATCGTTAGGTACATGCTTGGATCCTAAATATTACAGCAATCATAATTTCCACTACATTCCACATTTACAAGGTTTCCATTTATTGGTATAACACAGTTCATTTATTCCGCACCAAATGAATCACAGATCCTGTTGTGGAATTATTTAAATAAGGATGAGAGCATGATTCCTTCAGTTGGTCGAGAATATATTACAGCTTGTAAACAAGAAGATTCAGTGAACACAAAAGTAATTGCTTGTCTCGAGCTGACCCTAACCCACCAGAAGCAGAACAGTCCTTTTATTCTCCCAGAGTATCATCTGTCCCTAATAAAGGGATAACAGTCCGTCCTTGAAATATTTATTTTACAGACCCTATAGACACATAGCTGCATGGCATCATGAGCGCCGCTCCCTTTGGCTGGCAGAAGGGTCCCAATGCTGTTTTAAAGTGAACAGTGAAACTTGTAGAACATCTGAGACATTAATGTGTTTAGGGTATGAAATGTTAAATGGTAATATAAATATGTAACCAAAGAAATAAAATAATAAAGAAATAAAATCAAAAACGTAAACTATGTCTCTATTAAAATGCATTAATAGTGAAAACCCTAATCTAAAAAACTTTAAATAATTTGTGAGGCTTGTCAGAAACTTTGGGATCATTTTAACTAATGAAAGGACTCGGACGCCTCAAAGTGAAACACTGACAACTGGTTTGCTTATAGTATTTGGTGTAAAATCCCAGGTAGTGGATAAAAGTCAAACATGTTCAGAACATTTACTCAGACTCGAATAGGGATGGAATAGTTGATTTATCACATTATTTTCAACTGTTCATATTTTCAGGAAGCAATTCTGTCTACATGCTGATAACATGGCTCTCTCCTGGTTTCTGCCAACCAATAAAATGTGCATATGTGGATATTTGTAAATATAAACGTCCAATAGTTATTACAGTTTAATTTTTCAGAAATGCTTTTTTTTTTTTTCTTTCAAACTTTTTTTACTGAGAGCAGCTACTGTGAGATGTTGCTGCTGGTTGTTGTGTAAATTCACAACAAAGTTGAGTGACAATATTTTTCATTTTCTCCAGGGCAAAGGTGGCGCTAAGACCCTGATGAACACCATCATGCAGCTGAAGAAGATCTGCAACCATCCGTACATGTTCCAACACATAGAGGTATGCACTGCTGAAATAAATCAATATTATCCAAGTTTGACTAATCCAAATCAATAACAGCTATTTTAGTTTTTTTCTCCAAATGTGCTCATCTCACTGGGTTAGAATAGTTTTGTTCTGATCTCAGAACGTGTTTGTCTTGTTTTTATGTTTTCGTTCCAACAAAGTTCTACTAGCCAGCTTCTCATCAATACATCATTATCCCTAATTATCTGACACATTGAACATTTAGGATTTTTCCCTTTGTGCATTATTTAGATTAAGGTAATCCAAAAGATTTTCAGGGGCGTATTTTAAAATCTCGTCCTAGTTCAGGCATTTTTAGTTTGTTTTAAGGCTTCACACCTTTTTCTAATGAAAATCCAACATTTTCTTTGATGCAGGAGTCTTTTGCTGAGCACTTGGGCTACCCGAATGGCATCATCAATGGGTAAATTACACATAAAAGAACTCATTTCATCATCTAACTTTAAAAGCATTCAATATGAAAGAAAACAGCTCATTCAAGTAGCAGTGTGAAAACATATCTACACTTTTAGAACTTTTTGGAGTTCAGATGGGGTTAGCTAGAGATGACCAGCTATATTCTATACTGAGGGTCAAGTTTTTATGATTATTATTAGTAGTAGTCATCATATTTGTAGTAATATAGTGAAAGAACAACTTTAACTAAATTTTAACATTGAAAGTTGTTTTTTTTTAATGCACAAACATTATTTCTCACTGGTTGACTTTATTAAGCAATAATAAACAGGCACCTTTTTCAGGGTCTATAAGACGAAATGTTTTCGGTAGAGCAGTTTCAGTGTGTGCAACATAGTAGCAAAATTTGTTAAGCTATTGTATTTCAAGAGTTCTGCATCCAGGCTTTGCATGCGAATAATACATTAAGCCTCTTGGATAGACTCTTAAATTGCCCCTGAAGGCTTGATATATATCTTCAGTGGTGAATAAAAACAATTTATACTGCACGTTTTTGGTCATACTGACCAAGTCAAGGCAAGTTTATTTGCATAGCACATTTCAGCAACAAAGCACTTCAAAGTGCACAATAAATAAATAATAAAGAACCACTACATTGCAGTTGCAAAATAAAGAGAAGTAATTAAAAGTTTGTGACCAGGGTTTTAATAGTTTTACAATTTTCATTAGTTTTCATTTTTATTTAGTTTTGACTTTAGATTTTCAATTCTAGTATAGTTTTAATTCGTTTTTACCATTTGTTAATTTAGTTTACATTTTTTGAAAATGCTTGCCGGTAGTTCCAGTTAAGTTTTTATTCTTTTCGGTTATAGTTTTAGTTCTTTTGTAATACAAGTTATATACCAGGGGCAAGACTTAAAAAAGAAATGTTTAACAAAATCTCAGAAAATGAATATAGTTTCTTTTTTTATTATTGACTTGGGGCAGATGGGCAACCATACATATTAGGCAAGTATCACAGGTATATGTTTTGAGTAAAGTTCAAAACTTCTGTAAACACAACAACAGCACCTGTACATTAGAAACTGACTGCCAACACTACAAAACAAAAGCCAAGCCATCATAAGTTCAATAATGCTTTTGATAATTTTTGCACATGTTCTGGTAGTAATTCCAAATTGGATTCTGGCGCTTTCTCTCAACCTTTGCTGACATTACACTAGCCATGTGTTTGGATAATGCGTTAAACGAGTAAAAAATAAAGAACCAGAAACTAGAGAGGGATTATTCCTTTATCAACACAGTGGATTCGCACGTAACCTGGCTGCAGAAAGATAAACCAGCACTTTAATTTAGCTCTGATTCACATTATTATTTGTGATTATCTTGCCTTTGCAGTGTTGGTAAGCTATGTTAGCTTGCTCGTTAGTCAAAGCTTATCTGATATGAAGTGATTGCTGCAGATTGTTGCATATTTAATCATCGATCCAATCGCTTCTTATGATAGCTTGCAACCGAAGACTTACAAAACTTGCCCGTTTTGTTTTTAATCAAAGGAATTTGTGCAACCAAGAGTATAACGAGACATGATTGTGTCTCTTTCTGCAGGCGACAAATCTTCTCAAATTGTTAATTTTAGTTAGTTTTGTGAACGCTCATTAAAGTTTCAGTTCATTTTCCCTTTGTTGCAAAGTCTCGTTTTTATTTTCATTTCAATTAACACAAATTTTTTTTTACTTCTAGTTTTCGTTATTTTCTTAATAATAACCTTGGTTGTGATCAAGGCTAGAATTACTAGAGTTACTATTAATCGAAGGCAACTCTAAACTCTAAACAAATGGGTTTTTAGCCTTATTAAAAAAACTCAGGGTGTCAGTTGTTTTGCAGTTTTCTGTTTTTTTGTTGTTTTTTTCATATTAGAGGAGCATAAAAACTGAATGCTGCTTCTCAATATTTGGTTCTGATTGTGGGGAGGCAAAGTAGACTTGAACCAGAGAACCTGAGCAGTCTGGAAAGTCGATATGACAAAAGCAGATCTTTAATATATTTTGGTGCTATACCATTTAATGATTTATAAACTAACAAAGATATTTTAAAGTCTGTTCTCTGAGCTACAGGGAGCCAGTGGAAAGACTTTAGAACTGGGGTGATGTGCTCTAATTTCCTAGTTTTAGTGAGAACGCCAGCAGCAGTGTTCTGGATCAGCTGCAGCCAAAACACTTTCAGTTGTTCTTGGAACCTCCACACACTCATGCACCAATATACAGATCAATGGGCAGCTTAAGTTTTGGTACCTAGCCCAGGGCATCCTTGACTTGTGACAGGGGAGGATGTTGTAAGTTTACTCAGCCGCAGTTGTCGCTGCTGCACAGTGACTGAGATGCTGAAGCTACACTTACCAACATTTAGGTTATGCCTAAATATTTTCATGGAGCTCCATGAAGCAGTTATTAAACCAACATGTAATTAGCATCAAATGTTGCTTTAAAAAAAATTTTGCATGAACGTTTTAGATTTGGGAAAGAAAATAAGCCCAACTCGGCTGGGACATGAAAAATTAATACTATATTAAATGTTTATGGGTATTGTGTTGTGATACAAAATACAGTGTGTCATTACAAAGGAAGTTGTTTTTCATCCTTTGATTTATGTTTGTTAAACCACAATTTCAAATTAATATTTTAGTTAAATTAATAGACACCAACCCCCTGCAGATATCCGAGCTCTCATCAATCATTTGTAATTGTATTAATTATTAATATTTGTTTCTTTTTTATGTTGATTTGGAGCAAGATGTGGATGTTTTACAAATAAGTACAATAAGATGGGAAGATTTCAGAGGTGTCATACCACAGCTATGCTATGCATTGCCCCATAGAAACAAGTTTCTATTTTTATTAATTTTACAATAAAACTACAGCTGAGCAGATAATTTTAAAATAATCATCTCCACTCAGGCATGAGCTGTACAGAGCTTCTGGGAAGTTTGAGCTTCTCGATCGGATCCTGCCCAAGCTCCATGCCACGGGCCACAGGGTCCTGCTCTTCTGCCAGATGACGTCTCTGATGACAATCATGGAGGACTACTTCGGTTATCGTAACTTCCAGTATTTACGCCTTGATGGTAAGATCACACTCACTTAATATACTGTTAGTTTGCTGATACTTCACTGGTTCATGCACTAAAGGTGGTGCAAAGAGCACGTTGTCTTTGTTACAAAATTATCATTACTGTACAGAGATGCACCAGTTATTTAGACAGAGTTCTGATTTAGAGAGTTTTCCCTAAATTGGCTTTTTTCTGGGATTGACCAGTCACATACATAAAACCCCTTTTCCTGCGCTGTTCAATAAATGCAACAATGCCTAGAGAAATCCTATATTTTTAGTTCAGGGCATTCTTTATAATTCTTTCATCTTCTGTTGGGTTTAAATATGCTTCACATTTTAATGTGTTGCAGCCAATTGATTCAGATTTATCTTCTATAATACATTAGAAGTTTATATGGCAAAAGAGGAAAATAAGAAAAAAAATGGATAGAAAACTCACTGCACAAACATACAAAGACAAAAGGTCAAAGTCTACAAAAGAAAATCCCATCTATTGAAACCAAAGACAGAGTTAAATGGGAGGTCAATCATTTCGAGTTTTAATTCCTATTTTTATTACATTTTGTCATTTCCAATTGTTTCATTTTTAATAAACCCCTTATACGCCTCAAACAGCAGTGGCTGAAGTATTAGGCCTGCTTCACACCAGACGCGAAGCGCCGCGATCCTCCGACTCGCAGAGTGAAGTGATCGTTTCGGCGTCTGGTCTATGCGCATCAATTCTGGCAGGAAGTCACACCAAGACACACGAGACAATCTGGTCAGTCTTCAAACTTAAAGCAATTTTTCAAAATAAAATACCACGAATGACAAATACGATCATATTTGTATATTTGTATATAAACAGACTATAGAGATTAAAATAAACAAACAAACAAACACACACACAGAGAGAGACACTTTATGAGGTTGTTTACTTACCCATGATGAAAAAAAAAATAGCTCTGAAAAAAAAACTGCTGAGCAGAAGCGCTTATCCACTGTGGCGGAGAAATACGTGTCTGGCGTGAACAGGGGGGCAGGGGATAGCGCGATTTTTGTGAGCGCACCGCTTCGTAGCGCTTCCACAGCCGGTGTGAACCAGGTGTTAGTATTATGTAGTTAAATAAGTTGGCTTAATTTTTACTAAATTAAAGCTGCAGTCCGGAGTATTTGAGGAAGAGAGATTTTTTTAATCCGACGTACCAAGGCCCCTCCCAAAACACTCCCCCCTCCCCTTCCCTCCATTCCTACCGCAGCAGTTGTGCACGCACATCCCCTGTGGCGACACAGCGAGTCAAAGAAGTTAGCAGCAAGCGCTATTGAGCACCACCCGATTGTATTTTTGCTATGGACATTTCGGAAGTTAGCAACTTCTGCATGACTGATGCTCTCTCACAATATGGCGACTGTAAACGGGAAGACACGGAGCAGTCTGTGTGCGCGGCTCCATGTTCACGTGTTTGCGCGATCGGCATGCAGGTTGATTGACAGCCGACAATGCGGAAACTCGAATTCTATTGGCTAAATAAATTCGGCGCTCGGTGTGAAATGCATAGGGGTCTACGGGAGGAAGGTGGGATTAAGAAAAATAACAAGTGCTGTGGACCACGAGCCTTTTATCATAGTATTGAACCCCATTATCATTTAAAAAATTTATAAAACTTTGATACATAAATATATTCTCCAGACTGCAGCTTTCATTCCAGAGGCTCCAAAGGCAATGCTTTGTAACTGCTGGAATGATAAAGGAAACAAGGGCTGTTAGCTGGAAAAATGCTGCAGATAGAAATAACTGGTTGATGTTCCGGTTGTGAAAGCTAAAAGGTGCAGAGGGAGGGCACATTGATTGCAGTGTGTACAGTGACACTGAATTATATGCATTTTTTTGGGCAGACAGTCATCCTCTAAAAAATTTAAATATGTCCCCCAACAAAAATTAAGAGAACTCACTTTAAGAAACATCCTAAACTAGAGGTGCAAAGCAAAAAATAGGATCTGCAAAAGATTATCAGATGCGATGTGGTGTTCTTTTATGTTTTAACAGCAAAATGCATCCTATCGATTAAAGGGAACCCAGAGATATGATCTGAGTCAATAATTTTACATATTATAACAGGTCCGGACATAAAATCATCAGAAAGCCCATTTAAGAATATCCCACGTCTTCAATTGCGTCAGCATCAACATGACGTCATATAATACTGTCAACAGATTTAAAAGCAAAAAATCAGTGATAAAAGACTTTAAATCAATAAGATTAAACTGAAACTGTGACTGGAATCATTGATTTCACACCAGGTGTGGGGTGCACGATATGGCAGATCTTGCCTGGTTCAGTATAAGTATTTTGAGCTTGAAAGGTGAGTTGTGATAAACAGATATCATGATAATTTTTCCAGGAAAGCAGATCTAATAGGGTGTGTACTTTCGTAGAATGGCTTTTCAAACCTTTGACCAATTGGTCTGTTAAATGACAACACTGTTCAACTTATTTGAATAAGAATATTAATAGGTAGAGCATGGATTTAATACCGAGACATGTTTCTGTCAGTCCCTGAACCCCTTTCTGTTTCCTCCTCTTCCGAATAGCCTTGTTAAAAATAATTACATTGGGTACAATATCTATGCCTACTCATGGTTCTGTATTCACAGATTTTTCTGTTGAACATGACTCTAAAGTATTATTAGAAAATGTGCCAATTTTATAAGGATTTTAATGTAAGGCAAGGCAATTTTATTTTATAACACTTTCAAAAACAAGGGAATTCAAGTTGCTTTACATTTGTACAACAAATCATAAAGTATTTGAAGAAAATACTGCCTGAGAAGCTGAAATACCTAGATGCAATGCTGCTTGGCTGGTGTTTGCAAACCAGCCAATCCAGGAGTGTCATTCATTTTCTTGATTAGCTGTATCCCCAAGAGCAGGGATTATAAAGACTGTGGAGTTTGCTACTGTGGTCGTGCCAAGAGTTTTCAGTGTACATATTAATGCATAATAAGGTTTATTTGATGTTTGAACTGTTTAGCTATTCAATTGTAAAGTGTTTTATAGAGGATTTTAAGTATTTGTGGATTTTAGCTATTGGTGGGTATTGTGGTCCCTAACTCCCACGAATCCCAGGGATCCACAGTAATATGAATCTTTTAAGTAATGTATGGAATAAAAATAGGTTGAAGTTTTATACTTTTACTTTACTGCAATGTTATCCAGCAGTCACGGGGGCAAGAGGCAGGGTACAACCAGTCCATCGCAGGACAGCACAGAGACATACAGGAGAAACAACCATGCACGCACACACTCATACCTAAGGGCAATTTAGAGAGACCAATTCACCTAACAGTGAACACTTTTTGGACTGTGGGAGGAAGCCGGAGTACCCGGAGAGAACCCACTCATGCACAGGGACAACATGCAAACCCCTTGCAGAAAGACCCCAGAATGGGATTCGAACCCAGGACCTTGTTGCTGCAAGGCAACAATGCTACCAACTACGCCTCTGAGCAGCCCCTTTTTTCAGTCCTGTACCTGTCATTTTTTTACAAGTGCTACAAAAGAAAAGGTAAAAAAAACAAAACACCCATCGATGTACAGTGCTTGGATAGAAGTCTGGCTGCTCCATTAAGTGGAGACCTGTCCTTGTTAAGGTTTTATAACTATGCAAATGTAGGGCTGGGCGATATGGCTTAAAAATAAAATTGTGTTATGCCAAATCCGATTTCCAATTTTAATTGACTTAATTTTTTTCTCCCTTTCTATTCCTGAAAAGAAATTTGAAATGACAGAAAATATTTTTAAAACTTGCTTTTATTCGAATCATCCTTTCTGGGAGTTCACCTGAATTCAAAGTCCAAATAAATCCACACTGTAAAACATGAAGGTAGACCTCACATCACTTTGAATTACTGAAACCCTTGGAGTGCATTGGTGAATATTTTTTCTCGATTTTCTCGATTTATCCAAAAATGAAATCTTCACAAACAGAAAATTCGATTAATTGATCAAATCGATTTATCGCCCAGCCCTACGCATTTGTGTGTAGATGATTTAGAAAATCCATGATGGAACCCAGTAACCAATTGTTCCCGTTTTATACAATTTCAGAAAAATTTGTTTGAGTCCTGGTAGTTCTGGTGTTTGTTCCAGTGGCCCAGCCTGGGGGGCCTCTGGAGATATTAGTCCCTGCACGTTCTGTTCTGGATCTACTCTACAATCATCCTCTTGCAAATCAGCAGGGATCACATGAAGGTTTTGGATTTCTTGTTGGTTACTCTGATGTTGGAGTTCAATTTCTTTTTCATCAGTCAGGTTCTTGGTGAGTTGAAACTCACAAAGTGTCTCCTGTAGTTTTTGGACATCCTGGGCTACCTGTCCAAGTTGGGCATCTTTTTGCTCCAAAGCATGTTTACTTTCAGCCAATTGTTTGTTAACTTCAGTCAATTTTTCATGCAAGTCCTCATTTTCTTGCTGGAGCAAATTTGTTTGAGCCCTAAACGCATCAGCTTCAATTTCTAAGTGTCTGAGATTAGTCAGAAGGGTTTGAACCTTCTGTTTTTCTTGATTTAAAGCTGTTTCTTGAGTTTGCATTGGCTCCTTGTTCTGAGAGAGCTTGTTGTTAAGTTCTTGGACCTCAGTTTTTATGGCTTTGTTCTGTGCTTTAAGGAACATACCAAACTCGGTCAGCTTTTGAGTGTTCTGCTCTAGCTGCTTATTCTCAATAATAACACTGTCATACTTGCTTTTCAAACTTTCTAATTCTTTTGAAACGTGTTCCAGCTCTTGAGATTTGCTGTCTTGTGCTTTGCACTCTTGCCTCATGGCTTTTTCACATTTATCCAGTTTTGCCAAGAGGTACCGATTTTCTTGTGTCAATGAGGCTTTCAACCTCATACCTAACATACCAAACTCGGTCAGCTTTTGATTTCTGTAGTCCAACTGCTTGTTTTCAATAATAACACTGTCAAACTTGCTTTTCAAACATTCTAATTGTTTTGAAACATTTTCCAGCTTTTGAGATTTGCTGTCTTGTGCTTTGCACTCTTGCCTCATGGCTTTTTCACATTTTTCCAGTTTTTCCCAAAGCTCCTGATTGTCTTGTGTCAGTGAGACTTTCACCATCTCCAAATCCCGCACTGCAATCATCAGCTCCTGGTTTTTAAGGTGCATTTTCTCATGTCCTGTACGGAGTGAACTAACCTGTGTTTGGAGAGCTAGGTTTTCATCGACAAGCGTCTCATTTTGGACTTGGAGGGCTCTTTTTTTGTTCTTTTTACCCAAGCGCTCAATCCTACTGGACAGGTGTTCCACAGTCTTGTGAAGTTCTTCGTTTTCTTTCTCAAGTTTCAAACGGATCCTATCCACAGTCTCTCTGTCTGCCAAAGCCCTGATGTCATCACCATCCATACACCTAGGAGTAAGAGATTGACCTCCTTCAGCCATTTTAGTTTCTTACCTTTCTTTTGAAACGGTGTGTAATTCGTTGTGAAGTCTAAGCTTCGTTTGTGTAGTAATTCCACTCTTCTCCTGCACTAAACTGTCGCCTAGAACGAATGACAGTCCCTCTGCAAAATTCTTGGAATGCAGTGATGTCATAGTCACCAGCTGATGTCACCCAGTGATGTCACAGAGAGTCATGGTACATCAAAGCCACATGAAACCTGCTGCATTTATGTGTGTATGTGTGTGTGTGTGTGTGTGGGGGGTGTATCTATGCACATTCAATTCAATTTTAAGTAGAATCCTTCTTTGCATCATCATCCCCAGATCATCAACTCAGCAACTTGATTTTGATGGCTCATAATTATTTGGTCTCTTAAGCCACACTGTATATTATTGTAAACAGTCCTCATAAACCCATTTTGTCTCCATGTTTTTTACAGTTTATATTCTGTTAACTTGTAAATAATGCTTTACTTTTTAATGCACAACTAAACATGCACATTCTGTAAATATTTTTAGCTTTTAAATTATCCTACTCAGTGGCACATTCAAATCTGGGTATGCCACTTTTTTAATAACTGCACCGTATTTTGGTTTTTTTATTTTGTCCTTAATATACATATATTATTCTTAATTCTGTTTTTTTACACTTTTCTATTTTTCTTTTGTAAATATAAAAGCTTCTATTACCTGTCACTTTCCTGTTGTTACAGTTGAGTTTCCTCTTTTTTTGTTTTCTCTCTTTTTTAAAATCACCAAATCATGTAAAGCACCTTGAATTACCCTGTTGTTGAAAGTGTGCTATACAAATAAAATTGCCTTGCCTTGCCTTTGAAGGACAAGGATTATTCTATTCTATTCTATTCTTCTAAACCACCATAATGTTAATTGACCTCATAAACATGTGAAAATTAAAATAGCCTATGTAATGTATGTATATTCTAAAAGTAATTTTCTATTTTTGAAGTGTGATGTGACTTCTCTGAGTAAAATAAAAATTATTGGCATAGCTTTTGTGTTCACCAGATGGAAGTAAAGCTGTGTCCATATTAGCGCCACCTACTGGTCAAATTTAGTACGATTTCTTTCAAAGTCTCTGAAGCGCGATTCTGAATATGATCTATGATTTTCCCAACAGAATCATTTGATTTCAGTGTTCAAAGGTCAAATGTGAGATGGCAAAAAACAGCCACGCCCACATTATTATCATATTCAAATTATGTCCTCAAAGTTAGGTTTTGATCATCTGTTCCAAGTTTGGTTTAAATCCACCAAAGCATTATGCAGATATAAACTTTTAGACTCTGTAGCGCCGCCTATCACCAAAACTGTATAAAACTCAATACATAATGACAATATCTTGGCCCGTACTAGTCGAAATTCTTGTTTTGTTACCATGAACTATTTTAAAGAGTCAACAAACCTTTGTGCTAGCAAACACTAAAATGTTTGTTCCAGCTTATAATGTGGGAGGAGTAATCAAAAATATGTTGGTTTTTTGTGTGTTCTTTTTTGCAAAATAGCAAAAAAATCTAGTTAGGCAGAAGTGGGCGTGGCCTTTGAGGCATAGACACAGAATCATCCGTTCAGTTTAAGAGTTAATACCCAAAATACATTGTCCTTCGAATATGTATTAAGAGAGACCAATTCACCTAACAGTCAACACTTTTTGGACTGTGGGAGGAAGCCGGAGTACCCGGAGAGAACCCACTCATGCACAGGGAGAACATGCAAACCCCTTGCAGAAAGACGCCAAGCTGGGATTCGAACCCAGGACCTTCTTGCTGCAAGGCAACAATGCTACCAACTACGCCTCTGAGCAGCCCCTTTTTTCAGTCCTGTACCTGTCATTTTTTTACGAGTGCTACAAAAGAAAAGGTAAAAAAAAAAAACACTCATCGATGTACAGTGCTTGGATAGAAGTCTGGCTGCTCCATTAAGTGGAGACCTGTCCTTGTTAAGGTTTTATAACTACGCACATGTAGGGCTGGGCGATATGGCTTAAAAATAAAATTGTGTTATGCCAAATCCGATTTCCGATTTTAATTGATTTAATTTTTTTCTCCCTTTCTATTCCTGAAAAGAAATTTGAAATGACAGAAAATATTTTTAAAACTTGCTTTTATTCGAATCATCCTTTCTGGGAGTTCACCTGAATTCAAAGTCCAAATAAATCCACACTGTAAAACATGAAGGTAGACCTCACATCACTTTGAACTACTGAAACCCTTGGAGTGCATTGGTGAATATTGTTTTCCGATTTTCTCGATTTATTCAAAAATGAAATCTTCACAAACAGAAAATGTCATTAATTGATCAAATCGATTTATCGCCCAGCCCTACGCATTTGTGTGTAGATGATTTAGAAAAAATCTAGTTAGGCAGGAGTGGGCGTGGCCTTTGAAGCATAGACACAGAATCATCCGTTCAGTTTAAGAGTTAATACCCAAAATACATTGTCCTTCGAATATGTATTAAGAGAGACCAATTCACCTAACAGTCAACACTTTTTGGACTGTGGGAGGAAGCCGGAGTACCCGGAGAGAACCCACGCATGCACAGGGACAATATGCAAAACCCTTGCAGAAAGACGCCAAGCTGGGATTCGAACCCAGGACCTTCTTGCTGCAAGGCAACAATGCTACCAACTACGCCTCTGAGCAGCCCCTTTTTTCAGTCCTGTACCTGTCATTTTTTTACGAGTGCTACAAAAGAAAAGGTAAAAAAAACAAAACACCCATCGATGTACAGTGCTTGGATAGAAGTCTGGCTGCTCCATTAAGTGGAGACCTTTCCTTGTTAAGGTTTTATAACTACGCATATGTAGGGCTGGGCGATATGGCTTAAAAATAAAATTGTGTTATGCCAAATCCGATTTCTGATTTTAATTGATTTAATTTTTTTCTCCCTTTCTATTCCTGAAAAGAAATGTGAAATGACAGAAAATATTTTTAAAACTTGCTTTTATTCGAATCATCCTTTCTGGGAGTTCACCTGAATTCAAAGTCCAAATAAATGCACACTGTAAAACATGAAGGTAGACCTCACATCACTTTGAACTACTGAAACCCTTGGAGTGCATTGGTGAATATTGTTTTCCGATTTTCTCGATTTATTCAAAAATGAAATTTTCACAAACAGAAAATGTCATCAATTGATCAAATCGATTTATCGCCCAGCCCTACGCATTTGTGTGTAGATGATTTAGAAAATCCATGATGGAACCCAGTAGCCAATTGTTCCCGTTTTATACAATTTCAGAAACATTTGTTTGAGTTCTGGTGTTTGTTCCAGTGGCCCAGCTTGGGGGGCCTCTGGAGATATTAGTCCCTGCACATTCTGTTCTGGATCTACAATACAATCAAACTCTTGCAAATCAGCAGGGATCACATGAAGGTTTTGGATTTCTTGTTGGTTACTCTGATGTTGGAGTTCAATTTCTTTTTCATCAGTCAGGTTCTTGGTGAGTTGAAACTCACAAAGTGTCTCCTGTAGTTTTTGGACATCCTGGGATACCTGTCCAAGTTGGGCATCTTTTTGCTCCAAAGCATGTTTACTTTCAGCCAATTGTTTGTTAATTTCAGTCAATTTTTCATGCAAGTCCTCATTTTCTTGTTGGAGCAAATTTGTTTGAGCCCTAAACGCATCAGCTTCAATTTCTAAGTGTCTGAGATTAGTCAGAAGGGTTTGAACCTTCTGTTTTTCTTGATTTAAAGCTGTTTCTTGAGTTTGCATTGGCTCCTTGTTCTGAGAGAGCTTGTTGTTAAGTTCTTGGACCTCAGTGTTTATGGCTTTGTTCTGTGCTTTAAGGAACATACCAAACTCGGTCAGCTTTTGAGTGTTCTGCTCTAGCTGCTTGTTCTCAATAATAACTCTGTCATACTTGCTTTTCAAACATTCTAATTGTTTTGAAACGTGTTCCAGCTCTTGAGATTCGCTGTCTTGTGCTTTGCACTCTTGCCTCATGGCTTTTTCACATTTATCCAGTTTTTCCAAGAGCTCCCGATTTTCTTGTGTCAATGAGGCTTTCAACCTCATACCTAACATACCAAACTCGGTCAGCTTTTGATTTCTCTGCTCTAGCTGCTTGTTCTCAATAATAACACTGTCATACTTGCTTTTCAAACTTTCTAATTCTTTTGAAACGTGTTCCAGCTCTTGAGATTTGCTGTCTTGTGCTTTGCACTCTTGCCTCATGGCTTTTTCACATTTATCCAGTTTTGCCAAGAGGTACCGATTTTCTTGTGTCAATGAGGCTTTCAACCTCATACCTAACATACCAAACTCGGTCAGCTTTTGATTTCTCTGCTCTAGCTGCTTGTTCTCAATAATAACACTGTCATACTTGCTTTTCAAACTTTCTAATTCTTTTGAAACGTGTTCCAGCTCTTGAGATTTGCTGTCTTGTGCTTTGCACTCTTGCCTCATGGCTTTTTCACATTTTTCCAGTTTTTCCCAAAGCTCCCGATTGTCTTGTGTCAGTGAGACTTTCACCATCTCCAAATCCTGCACTGCAATAATCAGCTCCTGGTTTTTAAGGTGCATTTTCTCATGTCCTGTACGGAGTGAACTAACCTGTGTTTGGAGAGCCAGGTTTTCATCGACAAGCGTCTCATTTTGGACTTGGAGGGCACTTTTTTTGTTCTTTTTACCCAAGCGCTCAATCCTACTGGACAGGTGTTCCACAGTCTTGTGAAGTTCTTCGTTTTCTTTCTCAAGTTTCAAACGGATCCTATCCACAGTCTCTCTGTCTGCCAAAGCCCTGATGTCATCACCATCCGTACACCCAGGAGTAAGAGATTGACCTCCTTCAGCCATTTTAGTTTCTTACCTTTCTTTTGAAACGGTGTGTAATTCGTTGTGAAGTCTAAGCTTCGTTTGTGTAGTAATTCCACTCTTCTCCTGCACTAAACTGTCGCCTAGAACGAATGACAGTCCCTCTGCAAAATTCTTGGAATGCGCTGATGTCACCCAGTGATGTCACAGAGAGTCATGGTACATCAAAGCCACATGAAACCTGCTGCATTTATGTGTGTGGGTGTGTGTGTGTGTGTGTGTGTGTATCTATGCACATTCAATTCAAATTCAAAAAAAGTTTTAAATTTTAAGTAGAATCCTTCTTTGCATCATCATCCCCAGATCATCAACTCAGCAACTTAATTTTGATGGCTCATAATTATTTGGTCTCTTAAGCCACACTGTATATTATTGTAAACAGTCCTCATAAACCCATTTTGTCTCCATGTTTTTTACAGTTTATATTCTGTTAACTTGTAAATAATGCTTTACTTTTTAATGCACAACTAAACATGCACATTCTGTAAATATTTTTAGCTTTTAAATTATCCTACTCAGTGGCACATTCAAATCTGGGTATGCCACTTTTTTAATAACTGCACAGTACTTTGGTTTTGTAATTTTGTCCTTAATATACATATATTATTCTTAATTCAGTTTTTTTACACTTTTCTATTTTTCTTGTGTAAATATAAAAGCTTCTATTACCTGTCACTTTCCTGCTGTTACAGTTGAGTTTCCTCTTGTTTTGTTTTCTCTCTTTTTTTTTTAAATCACCAAATCATGTAAAGCACCTTGAATTACCCTGTTGTTGAAAGTGTGCTATACAAATAAAATTGCCTTGCCTTGCCTTTGAAGGACAAGGATTATTCTATTCTATTCTATTCTTCTAAACCACCATAATGTTAATTGACCTCATAAACATGTGAAAATTAATATAGCCTATGTAATGTATGTATATTCTAAAAGTAATTTTCTATTTTTTAAGTGTGATGTGACTTCTCTGAGTAAAATAAAAATGATTGGCATAGCTTTTTTCTTCACCAGATGGAAGTAAAGCTGTGTCCATATTAGCGCCACCTACTGGTCAAATTTAGTACGATTTCTTTCAAAGTCTCTGATGCACGATTCTGAATATGATCTATGATTTTCCCAACAGAATCATTTGATTTCAGTGTTCAAAGGTCAAATGTGAGATAGCAATAAACAGCCACGCCCAAATTATTATCATATTCAAATTATGTCCTCAAAGTTAGGTTTTGATCATCTGTTTGGTTTGGTTTAAATCCATCAAAGCATTATGCAGATATAAACTTTTAGACTCTGTAGCGCCCCCTATCACCAAAACTCAATACATAATGACAATATCTTGGCCCCTACTAGAGTCTAAATTCTTGTTTTGTAACCATGAACTATTTTAAAGAGTCAGCAAACTTTTGTGCTAGCAAACACTAAAATGTTTGTTCCAGCTTACAATGTGGGAGGAGTGATCAAACATTTTTTTGTTTATTGCAAAAAAAATCTAGTTAGGCAGAAGTGGGTGTGGACATTGAGGCATAGACACAGAATCATCCGTTCAGTTTAGGAGTTAATACCCAAAATACATTGTCCTTCGAATATGTATTAAGGGGTATGAATGTATTTCTTTGAGTAGCGGTAGATTTTTTCTAACAGATTGCCTAAATAGCGGATTTATATATTTTTTTTTCTGGTTCTTTTGGCCATTGCCTTTTATTGGAGAAGAAAAATAAGAAAAATCCGTACAAAAATAATAGAGTTCCCTTCTCTCCTGGAGTAGGCAAACTGGCCATGCACTGCCTGTTCTGCCCACTCCACAGGCTTAGAACCTTAATACAAATAGAATGGTACGCAAATAAAATATAACATTGTGGTTTATACAATAGTATTAAAATTAAATGAAATAAGGAAATGGAAAAGTATGTACAGGATGAAAAGTTATTTTATTGTTTAAGTTTCACACGCTCAAACGTTCTTGCAACTGAGTCAAAATATTGCTGTTTTTTCCCTGAACTGTTCCATTATTCTATGCTTTAGCTTACATAAAGTACATCTTTAAAGCAATAACAAGATCATTATTTTCAGGAACAACCAAGTCTGAGGATCGAGCTGCACTCTTGAAGAAATTTAACGAGGAAGGGTCTCAGTACTTCATCTTCCTCCTCAGTACCAGAGCCGGTGGCCTTGGCCTCAACCTGCAGGCCGCGGACACGGTCGTCATCTTTGACAGTGACTGGAACCCACACCAAGTACGTCCATCAGTACATACTCCCGTTAACGTAAAACAATATTTTCAAGGTGTTTCTTCAAAATGGGTGAAAAGCTACTTTAATATGCTGACAAAACATCACTTTAAAAGCACATATCTTTATTATTCATTTCAAAACGCACTATTTTCTCAGTTTCTGGATTGAAACATTGTTGTATTGGTTGTAGGTTAATTTAGTCTTAGACTTCATGTGTTTGATATAAATTTGTCCATAAAAATTCAGAACCAAACAAAAGTTGTTGTTTTTTTGCCTGCTGGGACTTTTAGCTTTATTGACTTTGGTCAGATATGGGACTCTTCGTTCACTGATATTATGGAGATGCTCACCCTGTAAGGAACTGTAATCATGTTCACGCAGAAACACAGTTGTGTAATCAGTGTATGTATTGCAAGAGATGTAATACTCCATCGTCTGAGATAAGGGAACATATAGGTGTTCAATTCAGTTTATTTAGATAGCGCCAATTTACAACATCTCAAAGCACTTTACAAGAAAAGTCATTTCAATTTGATCATACATACATTCCAATTATTCCTTCAGTTCATTATTCCAATCAGTTAAAAAGTTTTCTATCTAAGAAAAGCCCAGCAGATTGCATCAAGTCATTGACTTGCAGCATTCATCCTTCCAGGACGAACATGTAGAGACAGTATACAGTCGTCTGGGGTGTGTCGTTGACTTCACAGCAATCCCTCATACTGAGCTAGCATGTAGCGGCAGTGGAGTGGAAAAACTCCTTTTAAAGAAACTTCCAGCAGAACCAGAACCTGGCTCAGTACGAGCGGCCATCTGACATGGCGGACTGGGGGTTTGAGAAGACAAAGCATGTCAAAGTACCCAATCCATTCAGTATATTATGATCAGCTGTTTTATATATATCATATATATACTAGGAATGGGCATAATTAATCGATGATCGATTAATTGATCATTGAGAATTTCATCTATGACTTTTTTTTTAACCAATTAATTAACGCATTTTCTGTTGCGTGGTGTGAGTTTTGAAGGAATGCAATTGATTTTGCTATGTGGCAGTAATTACACACTTTACCACACGAGGGCAATGACTGAAAATAAAACCCACAGGCCGACTCAGTTTCTTGCCAGTTTCTGTGTATTTCAAAAGTAGCATTGTCATGAAGAGGTCGCAGCAAAGTGTGGCGTGGTACCACTTGGACTAAAAAAACAAACAAACAAAAAAAAAAGTCTCGGTTCACTGCCAACATATACAACTGTATAAGTGCTTGAACGCACTTTCAACCCTGGTGAGAAGCGGAGCATCCTGCTCTTGGTCTCAACCTAGCATCAAGTCGGTGTTAGCACGGAGGAGCCGAGATGGAACGAGCAGAGAAACTTACTCACCAATCACTTTCTGAGGGAGGCTCCGCCACCCCTGGATTGCCCCCCTACAGACTGGTGGAAAATGAATTAAACAAGATTCCAGAGGTTTGCCAAGTTAGCACGGAGGTATGTGTATCACAGCGACGTCTGTCCCCTCACAGCAGGTGATCTCAGCGCTGCAGGTCAGACGTGAAAGCTGCCTGGACCGTCAGTGTGGTCACCAGGCTGCTTTCACGTCTGACCTCAGCGGTGTGTTAACATGCTCATCTTTCTCAACAAAAATCAGTAGACTGGTGCTAAAGTTGTATATAAGTTACGGTTTCTTTTGTTTTTGTCTTTTTTACTCTGTTAATGAGCCTAATTCATTGTTAGGTACGCTGATCTCTCTCATCCTCTTTCTCGACTCTTTTTGCCAAATGTAACACAAAACTATCAGACCTATAAGTATTATATATATATATATATATATATATATATATATTATTAGTTATTGTTTAACATGACTTTTTTTTTAAAACTTTTTTGGAGAAGAAAAAAAACATGAGCTGAGTCTATTAGCTGTCAGCTCTGCTGCTTATAGCGCATATTTTCTTTGTGCAACTACCGTGAAGTTATTTCGTTTAACTGCCACAAGAGGTGTTCCACTTGTAATGAAGATCTCAATGAGGAAACACGCTATTTTTTTATTCTCATTGCATTTTAATATAGCCTATGAACACTGAATTTTAATATAAAAGTATCAATGATTAATCGAAAATCGATCGTTAATTCTCCCGATGATCGATGAAGACAGTTTAATAGAATGCCCATCCCTAATCAATACAGCCCTTTTTTATGCATTACTGTTGATAAACATGCCATTTAAAGTATTACAGTATATATTTGGCTAACATTTGGTTAGAAATGGCCCTGTAATGATGTGGTGTCACACAGGCTCCGAAAATTGGCTTTTCACTTTAACCTCCATACACTAAGGCAAAGTATGCACACCTTTCACATGAGGATAACGTGAGTCTTAAGGCTTCATTTTGAGATCCTGGCCACAGCTAACATTCATTTTCAAGTCTTGTTATGATCAGCTGGTTAGCTATGTCTCTTGAGGACGTTGATGAGTTGATGATCTTAACTGCTGAAAAGTTTGAAGGAAATACATTTTTGTGGCATTTGAAGGTTTAGCTCCGTTTCTTTGGGACTTTGTTGTAGGTGATATGATAATATACCTTTAACTCTCTTTTAATGCCAGGAAATCTTGTCCCATCCTCAAATTTCAGGACCTTCAGGCCCAAGATCGGGCTCACCGCATCGGGCAGCAAAACGAAGTCCGTGTTCTACGTCTCTGCTCCGTCAACAGTGTGGAAGAAAAGATCCTTGCTGCTGCCAAATACAAACTGAACGTGGATCAGAAAGTCATTCAAGCAGGAATGTTTGACCAGAAATCCTCCAGCCACGAGCGCCGGGCCTTCCTCCAGGCCATTTTAGAGCATGAGGAGCAGAATGAGGTAGGAACCGAGTATGGAAGCTGCGTTTTGATGCTCATCAACATTCAGGTGAACAGATTTCAGACCCCAGACAGGATCCTTGGGCTCAAGTAGGTCATTCAAGTTGCTGAATTTGCAAGAATAATAGATGGCTGATGTTTACCTCTTGAGGTAAATTATGTTTTACGCGTTATGAAAATTTCAATTAAATTCTTGTCACCTCAACGAGGGCTTCTGTTTGATGTGCAAATTAGTTGCCATTTTTTTGTGACCTCAGCTGTTTATTTTGTACTTGAAATCTGAACACCATAATTGAGTTTTCTCTATCAGACGAAAATAGAGCAAATGGAAATATGCTTTAAATTCTAAACTGGTGAAGAAGACTGTCCTGATGACGATGCCTCCTGTTTTGTTTCAGGAGGAAGACGAGGTCCCTGATGATGAAACCCTAAACCAGATGATAGCCCGCAATGAAGATGAATTTGAGCTGTTTATGGTAAGAAAATAACACATTTTCATCACATCTGACAGGCATTTACATTTCAGTGCCATTCTGCGAAAACGGAAAGTTAAGGACTGAAGGCAGGTGATCCGTCACAGCCTGTTGCTCTTGGAGCATTTCATCATTTCTTCACGTACTCCAAAGTGGGGTCAGTTTGCATAAAAACAACCTGGCTGTTATAAGGTTGAATGGAGTTCGGAGCTTCATTAGGTTTTTTTTTTTTTTTTTTTTTCAAATGTCTGTTCTAGTTATTCTGCCTTTTCCTGCTATAAATCAATTCATACCTTATATTGATCATTAGCTCCATATGCAGATATGCTCCATAGTTAAGTATAGATTATTTGATGGATATAAGAAGATGGAAGGAATGTATCTATGCATGCAAATGTGCTACATTTTAAGTGTAGTCTTTGTGGTTTGAGGGTGAATTTCTGTCTCAAATCGATCAAGTGATGCTTTGTACACAGTATTAGAGTGGCTATCCAAGCGAAGCCTGGATAGCCTTGTGTATTTTCCCCTGCGCGGTATTGGGTCAAAATTAAGACTACTTCCCTGCAACAAGTGGCTATATCCATTCCGAAGCCCGCAACTGATCTGACTATTGATAGACCGGCGCTGGCAACTGAGAAGGAGACCGCTCACTTCTGTTAGCGTTAGAGAGGCTAACGACTAGCATTCCTAGGCTGGCCACTATTTAAAAAAAACAACACAATAAAACATTTTTCCATCGTAAGGGAAAATCCATCAAAAATATGGTTAATAACAACCTGCTAAACTAAAATGTGTGAAAGAGCAGTACCAGAAAAGATGTCACATTTTCTTCATGATCTCAGCAGAAACTGCTATTTAACATTTATGTCTCATTTAAATTTCACCATTTAGTGCTTGGCAGGGTTTAAAATGCGGCGCAATATAGTTTGTTCAAGGGGCGTTGCCGTAGTGTGATGTTATCGGCAAGCGCAGAGCCCCCGGGCAGATCTGGTAGCTACATAGGAATAGTTTTAGTGCTTTTATTTATTTATTGAGTATTTTCCTCTCTTGCATATGTTTAACACCACCTAAGATTACATCTTCAAATGTTTCCTCTTGCCCCCCACCCCCGATTTTTTTTTTTTTTTTTTTATTATGAAATTATGGTCCTCTGGATTTAATTATATGATTGCCTAATTATTATTAAATTATATTATTATTTATTCTTTACACTTCTGTGGAAACATTAACACCACCAGCAGTTGAACTTTGTGGGTTTTTAACCTAAATTTAAACAGTGGAGAAACCATTCTGTTAATAAAAAATTACTTATTTTATCCAAACTCCCCAGACCTAACAGTTAGTAATCACCCTGTAAAGAATACATGGGGCACTGTGAGGCAAGAGGAAACATTTGAACATGTAATGTTAGATTGTGATAAATATAGACAGGAGAGGAAAATACTCAAATCTGAGCAACAGAGATTGTGTTCAGTTAAAGATTATTTTGATTATGGATTTTTTGGATAAGATACTGCACCTCAAGTTGTTTGCCAACCGCCATGAAGTCGGAACAAGAAGAAAATATGTGCTTAATAAAGCCGGTGACGACCCTAGGAACGCTAGTCACCAGCCTCTCCATGCTAATGGACAGCTGAGGGATTTGGGTTGGTGGCCAGTGGGTGGTCAGCCTAGAAAAGCTACTATTTTTCCTCAGACTATTTTGCTGTTGTGAGTTTTTACAAATGGTGGGTCGGATTATTCTAAGGGAGTTTCTCTTGTGACACGACCAGCAACTCCACCACTTAGCCAATCAGTGACCGACAGTCTTCTGATGTCGCGTTTTCAGCCTGACTAAACGCTAGGAGTGTAGGTTGGTACCATGTAACCGTTATTAGGCAAGGCAATTTTATTTGTATAGCACACTTTCAACAACAGGGTAATTCAAGGTGCTTTACATGATTTGGTGATTAAAAACAAATCAAAACAAACAAACATGGAATATAACATTGGAAATTAAAAGTAAACGTTGCAAATTAGTTTGAACACATGATACACAATAAAGCAAGAGAAAGATCAAGATATTAGTGGAAAACCCTTCTAGCTGCGTAGAGCCGAGTCGAGCTACAATGAGTGGGCTAAGTGCTATTAGAAAAGGCCCATAGGGTTAGGGATTGGGGCTTTATCATTGCCTTAACTTAATTATTCCATATTTCAATAGTAAAGTGTTAAGCTTATTTCCAGTCTCTTATTGTTGAATCCTAAATTTTGGCCTAAACCTAGGGAAGACTTGCAGTCTTTTAGATGTTCGGGGTTCTTTTCTGCTCTCCTAGAGGAGTCATTGATGTGCTCTTGGAGTAATTTTGGTTGGCCAGCCATTCATAGGAAGGTTCAGTACTGTTCCATGTTTTGGATTATGGCTCTCCTGGACCTTTTTTCATCGAACTGGGTTAAGTGCTACTTTGGTGCCAGAGCCTGCCTTGTCACCGGTTCTTTGGTTTTCCACCACCAAAGCACCCGTTTCTTGTGTCCACACTGGTGGTTAACCTAGCACCAACTCCATGCTGGGCCAGAGCTGCTGGTTGCTAAGAACGGCTTTCTACCCCACCCACATGGTGTTGCAACCAAGGTGTGGGGGCGGGATTACAAAAGCTCAGCGTAGTGAGACGAAACACACAACCGCCATTTTCCTTTGTAACAATGGAAGCTAGAAATAAGCAGAGCTTCCTATTTTCTTCTCCCCGTGTGGGCATATACAGTTGCGTTGCAGCGCTTTAAGTGACATTATGAAGCAGCAAAGGCTCCGCATCACTGGAAAAGCAACCAAGCACTAAACTAGCACTGTTTTTTTTTTTGTTTTTTTACTGGAAAAGCCCTACCTGTGGCTCACTGGAGACCCAGAGCCTTTGAAACTGCTTTTTAACCCTTTCCAGGTTGATAAATGTTAATGAAATTGTTTATCTATTGTTGGACGTTCTTTAGATTAGGGCTTTTTCACCTAATAAATAACATATAATGTAAAACATTCAAGTATGAGAACAACTTTTAGAAATATAAACAATGATTGTTTATTTTTTATCAATTTATGTTAACTAGGATGTGCAGTGCACCTTCAGTGCTATTGGTCAATATTTCACTCTACACTTTCCTGAATTCCTGGTTGAACTTAACAATTTACAAAATGCAAAAGTGAGCAAACAAGAAAAATCTAAATCTAATTATTATTGGGTGCGATTACATTTTGCCTTCAAACCAGCATCAATTCTTTTAGGTACACTTGCACAAAGTCAGGGATTTTGTAGGTTTATAGTCAGGTGTATGATTAACCAATAATACCAAGCAGGTGTTATTGATCACCAGTGTCACACGTAGGTTGAAACAGTCATTAACTAAAACAGAAACAGCTGTGTAGGAGGCTTAAAACTTCATTTCATCCGACCAATAAAAGAAAAGTGTTTTTAATATAAAAAAAAAGTCAACCTTCAAATAATTATGTTCAGTTATGCACTCAATACTTGGTCGGGAATCCTTTTGCAGAAATGACTGCTTCAATGCGGCGTGGCATGGAGGCAATCAGCCTGTGGCACTGCTGAGGTGTTATGGAGGCCCAGGATGCTTCGATAGCGGCCTTAAGCTCATCCAGAGTGTTGGGTCTTGTGTCTCTCAACTTCCTCTTCACAATATCCCACAGATTCTCTATGGGGTTCAGGTCAGGAGAGTTGGCAGGCCAATTGAGCACAGTAATACCATGGTCAGTAAACCATTTACCAGTGGTTTTGGCACTGTGAGCAGGTGCCAGGTCGTGCTGAAAAATGAAATCTTCATCTCCATAAAGCTTTTCAGCAGATGGAAGCATGAAGTGCTCCAAAATCTCCTGATAGCTAGCTGCATTGACCCTGCCCTTGATAAAACCGTGGACCAACACCAGCAGCTGACATGGCACCCCAGACCATCAGTGACTGTGGGTGCTTGACACTGGACTTCAGGCATTTTGGCATTTCCTTCTCCCCAGTCTTCCTCCAGACTCTGGCACCTTGATTTCCGAATGACATGCAAGTACTTTGGACCACTGAGCAACAGTCCAGTGCTGCTTCTCTGTAGCCCAGGTCAGGCGCTTCTGCCGCTGTTTCTGGTTCAAAATTGGCTTGACCTGGGGAATGCGGCACCTGTAGCCCATTTCCTGCACACGCCTGTGCACGGTGGCTCTGGATGTTTCTACTCCAGACTCAGTCCACTGCTTCCGCAGGTCCCCCAAGGTCTGGAATCGGTCCTTCTCCACAATCTTCCTCAGGGTCCGGTCACCTCTTCTCATTGTGCTGAGTTTTCTGCCACACTTTTTCCTTCCCACAGACTTCCCACTGAGGTGCCTTGATACAGCACTCTGGGAACAGCCTATTCGTTCAGAAATTTCTTTCTGTGTCTTACCCTCTTGCTTGAGGGTGTCAATGATGGCCTTCTGGGCAGCAGTCAGGTCGGCAGTCTTACCCATGATTGCGGTTTTGAGTAATGAACCAGGCTGGGAGTTTTTAAAAGCCTCAGGAATCTTTTGCAGGTGTTTAGAGTTGATTATTTGAATCAGATGATTAGGTTAATAGCTCGTTTAGAGAACCTTTTCATGATATGCTAATTATTTGAGATAGGAATTTTGGGTTTTCATGAGCTGTATGCCAAAATCATCCGTTTTAAAACAATAAAAGGCCTGAAATATTTCAGTTGGTGTGCAATGAATCTAAAATATATGAAAGTTACATTTTTATCATTACATTATGGAAAATAATGAACTTTATCACAATATGCTAATTTTTTGAGAAGGACCTGTATATGACTGGTGCTGTCATACTCTAGCGCATGGACATGGACCGTCGTCGAGAGGACGCCAGGAACCCAAAGCGTAAGCCTCGCCTGATGGAAGAAGACGAGCTGCCCTCGTGGATCATCAAGGATGACGCTGAGGTGGAGAGGCTCACCTATGAGGAAGAAGAGGAGAAGCTGTTCGGCCGAGGATCACGCTGTCGTCGGGATGTGGACTACAGCGACACCCTGACTGAGAAACAGTGGCTGCGAGTAAGAACTTTTTATTTACTAGGATTTATGCCTCCCACCTCAGAAACTTGCAAACAGTGTGCTGAATTAAAACTCACCGTAAAGCACTCACCACAGCCGTTTTGACAGGTGGGAACATAAATATTAAGTTAAACACATACAGCTGTTTGTTGCTTCAGCCTTATTAAAATGCTCTAGATACATGTTGAAAAGCTTACATTTTCCTATTTGAAAAAACAATGTATGCTTATTATATTGAATATAAATAGCACTTAATTTTAATGAGCTGGCGTCCATTTTTTGAATGAATTTATTGAATGCTTCTCTATAATTACAACGCATAAGTGGATTATTTAGTATTAATAGTAAATCAGAGCTTTTTTACTCCTTATTGAAACACAGCTGTGATGAATTTTGGATTAATGTTGCATAATCGTAACATTTATATGTATAGATGCCTTTGTTCATCTATAATTCAGGTAATTCAGGTGTTCCAGCAACAAGTTAAAGGTAACACGGGTAGCTGGCAAACTTTAGGAACACGTTGCAATTTATAAATATATGCGGCTTTTAAACATTACTCTTATATTATATAATTAAAACTTTTCCAACCTAATTAGAAGTTTTGCTTTGTGTGATGCTGGTGACAATGCAACAAATAAACAGTTTTTCTCAGGAGAAATACCTAAAGCTCTGCAAATCAATTTTATTGAGTTGCTGGGACGCTTCAGGGAAAACCGAATTAGAACAAAGACACTTTGAGGCCAAGGTGACAGGATGTTGAAACCAGTGTAAGCTGTGGTTCAAACAAGCGCTCATTAGAGGAAAGAAAATGTGGGCCGACATGTTGGCTGCCAGATACAGAAGAACAAAAAAAACATGACAAGGTGACACACACAGTACAAGAAGATTTGGTTTGGAGGAGTTAATTTATTTCTAGGTCTAATGGTTTAAAATAAGAACAAGCACAACATGAATGGACACAATACAGCTCTTTTTAGAAAACTAAGTGTATTGTTCTCCTTTTGGGACACTAGCTAAGCATAAAAACAGAACATTAATAAAACATTAGCACTAATAAACATGTAAATACCAAAAAATATATAACTTCACGTAGGTAAAGTTTAAAGTGCTCACAGAACTGGGAAAAGTCATGTTTGAGAGACTGTAACATTAGCGCCGGTCTTTGCTCTGATGATTATTGCCTTTCAGGCCATCGAGGACGGAAACTTGGAGGAGATGGAGGAGGAAATCCGCCTAAAGAAGCGCAAACGCAAGCGACGTCAGGACAAAGACTCATCAAGCAGAGATGACGGAGGCATGAAGGCAAAGAAGAGGCGAGGGCGTCCGCCAGCGGAGAAGCTGTCGCCCAACCCGCCCAAACTCACCAAGCAAATGAACACCATCATCGACACAGTGATCAACTACAGAGATGGGTATGGTTTCATTCATTTTGTGCAGCTTATTTTGGTTTGCTTTTCCAGAGAGCTGCATTACAATAAAACACAACCCGGAGACATGCGAAGGGATTGAATGTTATTTAGACCACACTTTAGTCTTATCAACAGATTCTACACCCTGTTCAGAGCTGTTATTAACCCTTATAACCCGAACGCCCCCGGTAACGGGGGCAGTAGCACGTCTGCCAACATAATCAGTCCAAGCACGTGTCATACATTACTGTTTTTCAACCCTAGTCTTGAAGGCACGCTGCCCTGCATGTTTTAGATCTTTCGCTGCTTCAGTACTCCTGATTTCAATTGATCTCTGAATTAACAAGCTTCTGCCGAACTGCAATCATCTGAATCAGGTGTGTTAAAGCAGGGAAACACTGCTATACATTAACCAATATATGTAAATAACAAAAACACATTTTCTACCACAACAACTCCCAGTTCCAACTCTAAGCATCTAAGTGGCTAAAAAGGTTAATTGGAAAAACACACAATAGTGATAACACGGTTCCCCCCACACAAGCTGTATTTCAAATAAAAAAACCCAAGCTCTGCTCTTTCCAGCGGTATCAGCATCACCGCTCTACTTACAAAACTGAACCAGCAGAACAAGAGGAAAATTAATGTTTATTTCAAGATGCCAAAGTCATAAATAATGTCTTTGCTGTTTTATGGTGATAATCCATGTTAGAGTAAATATTTCCACTCAACTCCATTACCTGCTGTAAATGCTATTCATAGGCATGCCACACCTGTAGGGGGCAGTAGTTCTCCAAATCCTATTCCACTCAGGGTAATTCTCTACCTTCTAAATTCTATCGTAAGAGCAGTAATTTAGCTTATTAAAAAAAAGGCAAGTAAAAAGGGCTTGGATAATGTCACCACAGCTCTGAGGGCATAAATGTTGTTTCTAAGTGTAAACACAGGTCGCACATGAGATGTCGGAGCATTTTTGTCACATACAGTGACAAAGCTCTGGTTATTTCTGTACACATGCAAACGCTTAAAACGGAGGAGACTCACTCAGATTTTTACTTTGGCTGCAGTTTTTAGAAAGATTCATTTTCGTTGCCATATATCTGCGTTTTCTTGTGGATGACGGGCCAAAGCGTAGAAAAATATCTTCTATAAATCTCTTTTTTTCAGGAGCCAGGTCAGTTCAACTTCATAAATAATTTAGAGTTTGTCTTGTAGGACCAAAACAAAAGAAAAAATCACGTTTACATTATGCTTGATTGATTAATATTTAACTGTTTCACTGAAACCTTTGTAACTACGAAACAAAACCTGCTTAGTATCTGATTCTTTGTCTATTACATCTAATTGTCTTGTTTATTGAACCTGTGAGTATCTTTGTGAGATATGTGTGGACAACGCCTAAGGTATTATTCAGACATCGATGTGTTTGAAATTTATTTGAGGCACATTTTCTTTAGCCATTTTTTTATTTTTATTTGTCAATAGACAAATATGTAGTGTAATAGATGCGATAATGGGGATTAAAATGCGAATTGTACAATAGGAGTTTAGTGTTTTAGTAAATGGTGTTTGGTTTAGTGCCTCCTAAACAATAGGAGTTTAGTGCATATATATATATAATTCCAACAAGTTACATTAAAATAAAAAAAGAATTATTTTAGATTAGTTGACCGCTGTGCTGATTTTGATAAAAGCTGTTTAAAAAATTTTTTTCTACTCTGAGACTTCCAGGTATGAAATATGGTGCTTGAGGGGAGTCATGTTAAATTAGTGGATGCTAATGTGTGTCTCAGGAGAGGTTGTGTTAAGACTGCAAACTAGTATGGAAGTGTGCTTGACCACCTCTTAAGGTGAATCGAGGTAAAACCATCCAAATGCTCTTTAAATGTGTTGACGTCTTAATTTGTCTGTCTGGAAGTGATTGGATCGCTGAGTAATGGATTTTTACTTGTGAACATGATTGTCATAAATAGTTTGTGTTTGACCCATGGAACCAGTCGATAATTAAGTTTCTGGCACAACTTCACCAACTTTCAATTTTTATGGAGAGGTACAAAGTAACAAAGACTCCAGCAACACTTGAAGTAATGAGTTTGGGTTTTTTTTAGTACCAATTGAGTATTATTTGAACACCATAGATGGACAGATGTGTAGCAACTGTGCGATGCTATGCCAATGTAGACAAAAATCTCAGAAATGTCAGGAACACCTTCTTGATTCCATACCACAAAAAAACTAAGGAAACCCAGCTGCCTTATGTTTATTTGAAGCATTTGTTCAGTGAACAAATGCCCCTTCATGCTTCTGAAAGGACTTGTATGAGGGTCCATGTCAGCGCTACACCCGGCCGCCTTTGGTTCTGCAATGCTGGCTCCGCATTGGAAGCTTCCATCCCCACAGGATGTGGGCCAACCCATTTAGAGGAGTTTGTGTTTGGAGCCGTATCACCTAACAGAGCTGAATAAGTCTAGCCAGAGGGTTGTTCACATAAGCAATTAAATGAGTGAAGCTCTCCATGTGTACATGTATGTACAACAATGTCAGGTATTGCCCATATAGAAAAACACTGATTACACTGATTGTGCATTGAGCTTTGTGAATGGGCAAAATGATTCTGACAGAAGAGCTGGGAACTGGCTCAAGCTGCTGATGAGGCACTTAAATATCACCACATGATGCCTGCAGTAGCAGCATATACCATTTCTGACACTGTGGAAAAACCTTTTTGAGGGCGTAAGCTTCTTTGTAATAAGGAACATAAAAATGTATTTAATGACGTGACAATATTTTTATTGTTCTAAGAGAAAAAAAAACAATGAATAGTTGATAAGTCAGTAGCCATTTAGTTTAATACGATGGACCCCTGGTATTCGTGGGGGTTAGGGACCACAACTGTCCAGGAACAGGTCAAATCTGCAAATACTTGAGACCCCTCTAAAAATGCTGCCTATCAAAATAGTTTAAGCACCAAATGTAATTTGATATGCATTAATACGCACAGTGGAAACCGTCTTGGCACTACCGCAGAAGCTAACATCCACAATCTTCCTTATCTCCATTGTTGAGGGTTACAGCCAATCGGTAAGAAGGAAAACGACCTGTGCGGATTGGCTGCTTTGCAAAGGCCAGCCAATAGCAATTCAAGTAGCAATGCGACCAGGTATTTTGGCTCCCCAAGCTGCATTTTCTTTCTAATATTTTATTAGATATACTCTATGAAAAAGAATTGCAGAATTCTTATCTGTGAATATGCAGTGGTCCACTGTATGCAGCTTTTCTGAAAAGTAAACCAGTAGACATCAAAACACTTGTCAGTGTCGTTAATAAAAGTATGTACCTTGGATTCAGCAACAACTGCGTTCAGTTTCTGTTTCTGGTTATTTTTTATCAGAGGTTCTTTGACTAGATTCAACGGGGTAGGTTGCTATTGGTTCTGGCTCGTTTCTGGTCTACAAACCTCCAACAATGGAAAAAGTCGATACGTTTTTTTGTCTTTATATAACACTTCTTTTATTAAAAAAGCATAGAATGTGAGAAATGTTCTTTAACATCACTCGTTTTATTACCCATAGCCACTAAGTCCTTTCCTACCTAACAGGAATATTGGCGTAGAGGGAATGTCATAGCACTGCTTTATAGTTTTGGTGGTTACATAGCCAACTTTTTCAGTTACGAGGACAAGCCTTCTGCCGCTGGACTTTTTGCATGGAATTTTGTACCGACCGCAGGCAGAGCTGTAACAGAGCTTTTGTTCATTGGGTATTAAGCTGCTAGGAAAAAAACATTTAGTCCCTTACAGATTTCTTCTGTTACAGCTTCTTTGTCTCTCAAAGTTTCAGAACAGCAAGAAAGTTTTGATTTCAGACAAAGATATTTTTAACAAGTCCCAACGGAATTTCTCAGATGATTCATTAAGATAAAAATGCTATACAAATCAACCTATCCCTATGAGAGAACGTAATTGCCCCTTAAAGTGGGAGGGGGGTTAGCAGTCATTGTGCTCATGCCACGTCTCAATCTTAATCTCAACCAGACTACAAATACCAAAAACACTTACGTTTAGTGTTCATGAACAGATGGTCGGAGGTTCTCCTTTAAGATTTTCTAGTCTGTAACAGAATTCATGTTTCCATCAATAACACCAAGTCGTCCAGATCCTAAAGAAGTAAGCAGCCCCAAACCATCAAACTACTACCACCTTGTTTGACCGTAGGCATGATGATCTTTTTCTGAACTGGTAATAGTTTTAGGCAAGAAACACTTTTCTCACTACTTCACAGAATATTTTTCCAAAAGTTTTGGGGAAACATCAAGATGTTTTTAGGCAAATGTGAGACAGGCTTTACAATTCAATTCAGTTTATTTATAACGGATGACATCTCAAGGCACGCTACAAGAAAAGTCATTTCAATTCAATCATGCAAACATTCAAATCAGTTTAAAACGTTTCATTTAAAGAATCCCAGCAGATTGCATTGAGCCATTGACTTGAGATTTCACCCCGTTGATGCAGACTCCAACCCCGGCAATCCTCTCAGCAATCCCTCATAGTGAGCAAGCATGTAGCGAGAGTGGAGAGGAAAAACTCCCCTTTAACAGGAAGAAACCTCCAGTAGAACCTGGCTCAGCATGAGCGGCCATCTGCCACGACAGTCTGAGGGTTCGAGAAGACAGAGCAGAGACACAAAGAATAAAAAGAGCTGATGTAAGAGTACTTTCTATATTAAAGAAAGTAAAACATTGATAACAAGACATGGAGAATGTTCAGTTACTTGGGAGCATCATCCCAGTCGATGCCCCCCGTCCAACAGGGCATTTTAGCTAAACAGGATACCAGACTAGGTGTAGCTTCTATGGAGAGAAAAACACTGAGAAAAAACTTTAATTGTCGAAATAACAGCAAAAAATACAACTGGAGAGTAGTAGAAGAGAAAAATAGCAGATTGGAGAAAAGTGGTCAGTCTGCCCTTCAGCAGTCAAAACCTATAGCAGCATAACTACAGAGATAGCTCAGGATGACCTTAGCCACTCCAACTATAAGCTTTATCAAAAAGAAAAGTTTTAAGCCTGGCCTTAAAAGTAGACAGGGTGTCTGCCTGACGGACTAAAACTGGGAGCTGGTTCCACAGGAGAGGAGCCTGATAACTAAAAGATCTGCCTCCCATTCTACTTTTAGAAATCCTAGGAACTACAAGTAAAACTGCAGTCTGAGAGTGAAGTGCTCTGTTGGGAACATATGGAACAATTAGATCTCTGATGTATGATGGAGCTTGATTATTAAGGGCTTTATATGTAAGAAGAAGGATCTTAAATTATATTCTGCATTTAACCGGGAGCCAATGAAGGGAAGCTAAAACAGGAGAAATGTGATCTCTCTTTTTAATATTCATCAGAACTCTTGCTGCAGCATTTTGGATCAACTGAAGGCTTTTAATGGCATTTTGTGGACTTCCTGATAGTAAAGAATTACAGTAGTCCAGCCTTGAAGTAACAAATGCATGGACTAGTTTATCAGCATCACTCATGGACAGGTTGTTTCTAATTTTAGCAATATTTCGAAGTTGAAAAAAGGAAATCCTATAAACCTGTTTAATGCTGGATTTGAATGACAAGTCTTGGTCAAAAATGACGCAGAGGTTCTTTGTGTTTTTACTGGAGGCCAATTTAATGCCATCCAGATTAAGTGATTGACTAAGCAGTTTATTTTTTAGAACTTCTGGTCCAAAGACGACAATTTCTGTCTTATCAGAATTTAAAAGAAAAAAGTTTAGAGTCATCCATGTTTTTATGTCTTCCAGACATGTCTGTAATCTACCTATCGACTGGATTCATCGGGATTTATGGATAAATATAGTTGTGTATCATCGGCAGAGCTGTGGAAATTTATCCCACGCTGTCTAATGATTCTACCAATTGGAAGCATATATATTGTAAAAAGAATTGGTCCAAGCACAGAACCCTGTGGAACTCCACAGGTAACCATTGAGTGTGAAGAATATTTATCATTTACATGAACAAACTGGAATCTGTCAAACAAATATGATTTAAACCAGCCTATTTAATCATGAAGTGATTCACATGTTGTTCTGGGTTCTTTTTGTGACCTTCTGGATGAGTCGTCGTTACACTCTTGGAGTAATTTTGGTAAGCTGGGCTCTCCTTGCCAGGTTCTCTACTCTTCCGTGTTTTCTTTCTTCATTTGTGGATAACCCAAACTCACATTGGTTCTTTTGAGTCTCAGCCTTAGAAGTGACTTTTAGGCCTTTGAAGACTTATAAACTTCAAAGACTTTGTTTCACGTTAGCCATCAATGTTCAGAGCTTACATTTGTGTCTGCAGTACTGCTGCATGAATTTTCGTGGCAACTTGGGATGAGGAAAGCTTTCTAAGTTTCTATTGATTTTTGACTTAGCTGAGCATTTAAAAAAGCTGTTAGATTTATTTTAACTTTCAAACCTGGAGAGAAATACAAAATAAATGTTTTTATACATATAAAACACTTTATTTTTAATATTTAATTCTCCAAAAATATCAAGAGCTTTGTGATGTGCCAAGTGAATCACAACGGCTTTTTTTTCCTTCATTAATAATCCTTACATGTTTGTCCTATTTTCAGACACATGCTGGGAGGACCCGATAGGATTCAGTTATAATAAAAAGATCTGCTCACATGGTGCTTTTTTAGCAGCTACCTTTGATAACATTTGAGGTTTAAATTCACCCAGTAAAAACCAATAGATGTCTCAGTTTGACCCTCCACTGCTTGAAAGCCTAAAACCTGAAAAGGCTGCAGAGTTCTCATTCAACTAGCAGGAGAGAAACCAGACAGCGAGAGATGCTGCATCAGGCTTCCTTGTGTGTCTGAGCTGAATAACAATTTTTTCTCCCCCAGTTCATACTATAATTCTGATTGTATCGTTTAATTAGTGCCTTTCTTAAAAAAAAAAAAAAAAAAAGTTATCTTTGCGTACCAGAAAAAAAAAAATCCTAATGTGGTCCTATTCCTGTAATAATGTTCAGGTTTTTATTTTTAGCTGAAAAGCTGTTCCCTATCTGAAGGTACCATTGATTTCTCTATACCACAGAGTGAACAATGAACAGAAATGAAGTCACATCTTGGTACCTGACGTGTTCAGCCAAACATTGCTGTGAGGATCAGTGTGGTGTCGGTTTTGCTCGGCCTGAATAAAGCAAGGCATCTGTCACTCGCGCTGCTCACAATTAGTCACACTAAGCATCTGTTTATGTCCTTGTAGAAACCTTGGGATGTTTAGCTAATGCTAATAAAATTGCTGGGAAGTTGTTTGTGTCATTCATTGACATTGGTTGGAATGCATTGCTGCAGTGACTGCTTCACTTATGTTTTTTTATTGTATTATTAATTACTTTGTGCAAACTTTGAAAATATATACTAAAGACGCTTGAACTAGACAGTGTTACATGGACTGACGGGACAAAAGTGGAACTTTCTGGAAAGTGTCCATCCTGCAACTACGACTAACTCAACATGTACGTTAAATATGGTGATGGTAATTTCATAGTTTTGGGCTAGTTTGCTGATTCAGGACCTAAATATGATATGAATAGAACTATGAATAGTTTTTCTACCAGAAAAGGTAGTAAGTTCAAATTTAAACCTGATTAAGAGGCTGTAACATTTAAAAAGAGTTCTGCAATGAAGAGTAAATATCTCTTTGCTGGTGTTAGCAGCCGAGGGTGGCACAGCCAGTTGCATAGCCCTCTTTGTCTGAGTACATTTTTAAGGAACAACTCTTTTTTTGCAGTATTGTAGTATTTTATGATGGGAGACCAAGAATGTGGCAACATAGGTGTGTCCGTTTAAACACAAAACACTCCAGAACAGCTCCAGGTATTTCTGCAAACATCCAAACGCAGCAGCAGTGAGTTCATTCGATCCAGCAGAGGCATCTAACAGATTATCATTAAGAAGATTAAAAGCAGCGCTGTTTAAACCCTCCTACACAATAGTTTTATGACTGTTCATTAGCCATCTTATCTAACAGGTTTTCAAAGCACCCAGGACAAACATGAGAAGACATTTGTTAAAGCATGCCTGAGTGGATGAAGGAGTTGATTTTTTAATTTTTTTAAAATATTTCCTTTTGATCACTTCTGAGCTGTTGGAGTTCAAAACCTCAATCCATTTTTAAAGATCGCGTCAAATTTGGAAGAAAAAATAATAATCCGTTTGTAAACAGAACTGGAAGTCTCTTGGCAGAAACCACCAGTGAAGCGGTCATGTTAATACTTTGAAGCAGATGGTTTCGATTTGTGGTTGGCATTGAACACTTGTGGGAGAAAACGTTTCTGACAGAAGCAGTCGAGTGTGTTTGTTTATAAGATTAATGTAGAAGAGGGAATTCAGACGCCGCCTTCTGCTGACTAAAGTCTGTTCCCTTTTTTTTCTGTCGAAATTAGCTTTTGAGGAACTTCAGGTAGTAAACAACCTTGGTAAACTTTGCTTATTGGTGGCCGATAAATATTCATTGGTTATCATGCTGTTAGGCTTGTTTTTCCAGCCATAACTTTTTAACTTTGAGATTATTGCTTATATATTAACATAAAACATCATAAAGTAGGTGTCTGGAAGATCAGAACTGAGCTGATAAAAAATTTAAGCCACAAACTGCAAATATGTCCTTCATTTTTTTCTTTAAACTGAACTTTATAATATAGAGCCTCTTCCTATAGGTTTTTTTAATGTTTACTATGCAACAGTGAAGATCCCAAGAACCAATACTGTTATGGATTTAAATCGCTTCAATTAAATGGTCTTTGTTCTGCAAATGTTGATTAATCACTTTGAGAAAACTCTCCTCCATACGTTGGTTTCTGTAACTTTATTATAGGTTAGAATAGAAATATCCTTTATCATCCCTCAGTGGGGACATTCAGGTGTACCAGCAGCACAGAGACATGCAAATGGAAGCATGCAGATTCACACAGGTTAAAATGATTAAAACCAAAACTACAGTAAAGGTCAAATTTACATCATAGGAAAATAAATTGTGTACACTAATTAAAAATAGCATACTCAGATTCAAAGAAATGTGCAATTGAGTAGGATAATGTGTATGTGTATGTGTGCATAAAAAACGAGACTATTTACAAGAAATGGAAAAACTGAGCAAAGCTTGTTTGTTTATTTATGCTCATGTGGACCAGTTTAATCTTTATAAGCTTATCTCGGGTAGTAAACAACAACACAAAACAGAATTTTTCAGATGATTGACTGAACCGTTCAGCCAGGGGCTCACACTAGTCGCAGTGCTGGTCAAGGGTTATATCTTATAATTATACCAGAGAAACTCACACAATGACAACTAGATGGCGCTTTGCAAGGTAAAAAAAAGTTTCTATGAGAAACTCATTCAGCGAAACAAACTAAGAAGTTGCTTCCCAATAATACACTGTATCCCAGTTTTAATGTTGATTTGCTTTATTTACAGGTCTGGAAGGCAACTGAGTGAGGTGTTTGTGCAGCTTCCATCTAGGAAGGAGCTCCCAGAGTATTACGAGCTGATTAGAAAACCTGTGGACTTCAAGAAGATCAAGGTTTGTTGACTGAGTTGACCCCAAAATTACGAACTAGATGCTGACAAAGGCTTAGAAAAAAAACATGCAGATATTGGTGTAGTTTCTAGAAGTTTAAACAAATCCCCTTTCTAAGATTAAGAAGTCGCTGTTTTATAGCAGTTTTGATCATATTTATTTGAAAGTTTTATTCTTCATTAATATGAGAAAATGGACAGCCTCAGTATCAATGTAAACAATTATAACAGTAACATAACAGTTTTCATTGCTGGTAACAGGAGCGTGTGAGAAACCACAAATACCGAAGTGTGGGAGACCTGGAGAAGGACGTGATGCTTCTCTGTCAGAATGCACAAACCTTCAACCTGGAGGGATCCCAGGTAGGAACTGATTTCCCTCCAATAATTAATCCATCACTTCCTAAGGTGTCCTCGTTATTTTCAGATGAAGTCTGCAAGTTTCCATCTCTTAAAGTTTTACAGAAAACTTGTCTTTGAACAAGTTACACTTTGGGAATCTTCATAGACTTCTTCTACCTTTTGTCTCTCTGGTGGTTAATCTATCTGTGTGGCGGAGCACCGCATCTTCCTCCTTTTTGACAGTTTTGTGCCTTCCGGTGTGTTTGCAGTGAAATGGAGGACGCTTCTCCAGCAGAATTATCAGCTGTAGACATCCGAGTCCCTCTTCCTGTCTGGCTTCAGTTCGTTTGTTGGCACTCTGTGTGTTGAGGCAAATGAATGCAGTTTGAACATTAGGGAATGCCGTTGAGTTTTAAAATATCTAATTCTCTACTTGCTGCCTCCACTTCATTCAATGTTTGCTGTCTTTCTTTGTTTCGATTATCTTAGATGTTTCTTCTTCTGGTCTAGTATTTTGAAAAGAGGCTTAGAAACAGGCGAATCAACTTGACTAATAGATGCTCCTTTCTATCATGTGATCTTTTCAGTCTGATATTTAATAATTTGAGTGTTTGATATTGTTGAAAGGTAATTATTATTAGCATGGTGAACCATTCTAGTCTTGTTCCTGTATAACTTTTTTACTTCTGGACAGTTAGCGTGGCAAAAACGTTTATTTGATTTTTCACCCAGGAGCAGCTGATTAGCATCTCAAAAGCTCAAACAATACCTGACGTATGACCATAAATCCCTGAGGAGTTGAAACTGAGGCTTCATGGATGCAGAGAGAGAGGAAGGAAGTTCAAACCATCTCTTCTATCAAACATAATGCACAAGGATCATATCCCTTTCCCAACATCTCTCTGCCCGCGTTTCTGACCATACAGCAAGACAAAGATTAAGGAGGAGCTGCAAAAGCAAATGAGGAGGATTAATAGTGCTCGCCAACAACTGATAGTGTCAACCAGGGCACATTACTATGGAATATCATCTCTACTGCCCTGAAATTCAGCTGTGAGCATGTCATGACAGTCATGAGACTGTCAAATATCAACAGTTTCTTCCGTCTGAGGCTTCTTCAGATTTGTTTCAAGGCAGACTGCTACCAGAGATTCTTCCTGCCCACACCATCACCATCCACAACTCTTTTAAGATACTAAGATCAAATGAGTTACGACAATATTTAATTGCCCTATGGGATAAATAAAGTGTTTATAAATGTAATATAATTATTAGTACTTAGGGTCAATCAGTTTGTTGGCTTCTGCTTCTCTGGTTTTTGAGAACCGACCACAGGTTAGATGTACTGATCCCTAAACCACTTTCTGTATCCTTATTGCCTGGAGACCTGATGCTACATCAAAATGGAAAAGCTTAAATTGTTTCTGGATTGTTGGAAGTTATTGTGGGGGCGCTGTTGGATCCAACTCTTGATTCTCAGCAACGTATTGGACAAAAATGGAATGAAAAGCATCTGCACTTATTAAATGTATCAGGATGCTTCACTGTTGGTACTGCATAGGATTCCTGGCAACTCCCCACTTTTTAAAGATTTTTACTAGATGACTCAAGCGATCCAAAAGGAGATTTATCAGAGCAAATTACTCTACCAGTCTTCTGCTCTCCATCTTGCTCTTCCTTCAAGATTTCAGTCTGAGCGACCAGATTAACCTACACTGCATAGTGATGGCAGAAAGATTTTGCATCACCATCTTCAGTACAACTCGAGTCCTAATTGGACACTCTAGGACATCATTAAGCCTTCTTTAATGCTTTTTAAGTTCTTGATGACCCAGAATACCCAGAATGCTGTTCTCTCACCTGTAAAATTCTTAATATCAGTTTCCTTGCATGTAAGGAAATTTTCAAAGACAAAAATAAGGTGAAAATTGTTTTTAGTTTAATATTAAGTTTCTAACTCTTGAAGCACTTTGGATGAAATTAATGTGTATCTCCTCACTTTGCATTGAATTAATTTGGACTTTCTTTGAACGCTTTGTTGGGGATTTTTAACTTTTCACACAAGTTGCATTCATTATTTGATAAGAAAACCTGATTTTTTTTTTTTTTCCTAAATCCAATTTCTGGGTCACTCTGTTCGTCTTTACAGGCTGTGTACAGAAATGGTCGTTACTCCCACTTCAGCTATTTTCTTAACCTTTCAGCTTCTGTTCAGTAACATTTTTATTTTTTAAATAACAGATATACGAGGACTCCATTGTTCTTCAGTCTGTTTTCAAGAGTGCCAGACAGAAGATTGCCAAGGACGAAGACAGCGAGGATGACAGCGATGAGGATGATGATGACGACTATGATTCAGAGGCTGAGGGTAAGACACAGACACACACACACACCCATGCACACAAAGAAAATCAACCTTGTGTCAGCTCATTAAAATTCATCGCTGGAGTCCAACCAGGTGCTGCTCGGTGCTGGAGCCGTCAAACTGGCAGAGAAAAAGAAATAAAATGGAATAAAGAAAAATACACTTTGAACTGAAAAATAAATTATAGTAACTCCACATTTATAGTTCATAAAACACTTTTATTTTGGCCTCAATCCTATTTATTAACATTTTGTTAATTTGGTTACAGATGTAAAGCTTGAAGTGTGCATTGAAACCTCTGAGTAATCTGAGAATTATCCTGATCGAGTTTTAAAGCAGCATCATTTTCTTTACCTCGTCTTAAAACATTATGCAGCACTTGATTTAAGAAGAAGAAAAAGTCTATGAAGTTTAGGAGCTCTTCTAGGTAAAAACTCACAAAGAAAAAAACCCACAAGTAACGGGTAGAAGCCAAAAGTTCGCCAGGAGAAAATGTGTTTTCAGTCCAATGAGAGTTTATCTGCCAAACGTTCTTCTTGGTGGTTTGGTCAAAAGCATTTCCTCTCATATATGAAGGACTAATTGGGTTAGTAAACCCATAAAGTTGCATTTCTGATCTTTTATTAAAGGCGGGCCAAGCAGAGACCTCCCTAGATTGCAAATCCAAGAGGTCACAAAACGAGCACCGAACAACATCTAAAATCATTGCAGGGCAGTTGAGGTCAGTTTTCATGATTCCACAATAAGAAAGTGAGTGTAGGCAAAAATGAGGGAATACATAGGGGACTTAAAAGGCAAAAACCATTTGATGTTGCAGCAGGACCTTTTAACAGACCATTCATGCTGTGGTTGAATTAAAGCAATTCTGCAAAGGGGAATGGGGCAAGATTCCTCCACAGTCAGTAGGTTTATGTGGAGTGAGAGAAAACCAAATGAGTGCCTTTGTCCGGCTGAATTCGGACTTTTGAAATGCATGTATACACCTCAGTCCGGCTGAAGGCGTTCCGAACTGGCCTACTCCTAATCGAGCTAACACATCCAGATAATGCGGTTACAAAGCACACGGCTTCCTAGCTAAGTTGAGCTATTTTGGCCTGGGCAGCCTCCCTTCCACAAGTGACAAGACTGCGGAAGCGTGAATAACGACAGCAGAAGACAACAGCACAGCAGCAGCTACGGGTGTAACACAATCAAACAGTACTGTACTTACTAAATGCACTGCGCTGCAGCATTGTTGTTGTCCATTTCTTCGCTCATTGCGCATATCCTACTTTAACTCCGTCTGCTTCACTGCTGCCAGCATTTGTTTACTATCTGTGTGATGCTCTAGATCAACCAGAAGCCATCGTTAAAGGACGAATGTCGCCACCTAATGTCGCAGAATCGAACACATTCCATTCAATTATTTGACTTGCCATTTGAGACTCCCATTCTGGCTTGATTATTGCCATAGCATAGATTTAGATGTGCATGTAAACACGCTGAGTGATGTAAAAGAGTCATTGGTAGTTCTCACAAATTGTTGATTTAACCAGGTGTGACCACCAAGGGTGGAACGACCGTTTTTAGCTGTAGGGGGGAACTACGATTTTCTACCAAGTAAGGTGGGTTTGGATATATTACACCCACTTAATAAAGAAAATAATCACTAGAAAACAGTTTCTTGTATTCACTCAGGTTATATGTTTAATATTGTGCAATATTTCATTGTGCCAAAAAAGCTGAATCTGAAGAAACTTGTATTTTTATTGTCTTTTTCTTTGTTTTATTAACATTTTCTTGACATTTTTTTTTAACCGACCAGTGCCTACAGTCCCAATTTCTCCCTTTTCTTCATATTTGCCAATATGCAGAATATTTACCCATGCAACCTAGACCAGAAGACGGAAGATGAACATCTAAAACAAGCCACAAAACTGGCCTTTCAGAGTTTCCTATTTGTTAAATATCGATCAATGAGCCCCAGAAATGTCCAGCATCGTCTCGGTGCACACATGAAAGACGAAACTTTCAGGTGCCTTCTGGCAGTGACATTTAACCTGCTTCTGTTTTTCAACTTTAATCCAGCCAAGTCTGTGCGGGTGAAGATCAAGCTGGGCAGGGAGGGGCGCAGCCACGACAAAGGCAAGAAGAGGCAAAGCCGCGGAAAGGCCAAGCCGGTGGTCAGCGACGACGACAGTGACGAGGACCAGGAGGATAATGTAGGTTTCTCACAGTGAACGGATATTTAAGTTCAGGCGTTATGTTGTCATCCAGAATGGTGACAACATGCTGTCTAAAATTGGACTATTTTTATCTTATGCTCCAGTATATCTCCTGTTATTTGACCTCTGCTTTAATGGAGAATAAAACACTGTAGGAGGTTTAAATTCTCTTTTTACCAAAGTGCTCGGGCTCCACCAGCCTGCAGCGGAGGTCAGTGGGGGTTATGAAACATAACCGACTGTGCTCACAGCAAGTCGTACAAAAATCTGTTCTTAAAGTAGAAAGAAAGTCAAAAGTATCTTCAACGTATCACTTTCTGTTATCAATGTCTGTTACCTAAACTTTAGGTTCACTTTAGGTTAAAAAAAAAAACATGGAGGAAATTGAAACAGGATGTTTGATTCTGACGTATCAGATTAAAAGAGAAATAAAAGGATCCTGATCCCAAAGGGGATTGTTTGATCAGTTGGATAGCCCATTTAAAATTGTTACAGAACTTCTTCGACTCAGTTTTCAGCTTCGATTTGAAGGCGGGTTAGAAAAACGAGTGAAAACAAGTTCTCCGTACTCTTGCAGTAGACTTAAACAGAATATGGAGTTCTTACTGGGGATTTTTTTTATACACGCACAGTGTATTCCCTGCAGAGAGTTCCTGTCTCTGACGGCAGCAATGAGACGGTGGTCTGTTGAGTTTTATTTACTGATCATCACACTGTTTCGCCATCAATAAGTTTACGTCTCTGGACTCACTGGGACGGTCGGCGGGACCGAGATGTATTCAAACTGCAAAGCTAATGGAGTCTTTCATGGTGTTGCCCCATCCTATCAGCAGCCGCCACTCGTAAAAACAGAAGGAGTCGGCAATGGGAAAAAACCACTGCTGCACGTTTTTCACAGTTTGGGGCTTTTTCTGTCTCGCTGCTGCAGGTGGGATCGCTAATAAGTATGTATTACCAACACGGATAGAACATAATGTTCAGCTCTTGTTCTTTGGGTTTCGTCTAGAATCCATACTTTATCAAATGCAATAGATGAATAATTTCAGTAAATATCCACCCTCTGGGTGGAAAAGAAAGCAGAATAGATCGATGTATATGAAGTAATTTACCTGCAGCAACCTGGTTTTCTGATTGACTGCACTCCTAAGATTGAATTTCTGAGTCTGATTAATTTGATCCGGGTATGACTGGAAATCCACCTGTGAAAGTAATTAGGACACCTGAGCTCAATGATTTGGTTATGATGATGAAATAATGTGTGCAGTGTAGTGTAATTGAGAAACGTTAACCCATATTTTGCTCAACGTTTTCTTGTGATTCCATCATAATGGCCCTGCGCTTTTCTCCACCAGCTACCGTCTTAACCACTAAAAATCATCAAAGGCAGTTTGACTCCGTGCATATAGGGAAATGTATTTTTTGCATGCAAACATGTATACATAAAAGGGGAAATACATACTGCCTGGGCAAAGACAAGATCACACTCTAGTATTTTGTTGGACCGCCTTTAGCTTTCATCGGGGGCACCCGTTCGCTACAGCATCGTTACGATCAGATTCTGCAGTGTCAGCAGATTTATTTCCATCCAAGGTCGCATTCATTTTTCATCAAGATGGTGTATTGATGGTGTAAGAGTCTGCTCAAAGTCGTCTCCAGCACATCCCAAAGATTCTCCATGGGGTTCAGGTCCGGACTCTGTCGTGAAAATGAAGTCTTCTCCTCCCTGAACCACTCTTTCACAATCTGACCCTGATGAATCCTGCCTTTGTCTTGAAATATGGCTGTGCCATCAAGGGAGAAAACATACATACATGGATGGAATAACCTGGTCCTTCAGTATCTTCAGGTAGTCAGCTGACCTTATAATTGTGGACCTGAGCAACTGCAGGAACCCCAGATCATAGCACTGGCCCCACAGGCTGGTACAGTAGGCACTAGGCATGATGGGTGCACCACCTTATCTGCCTCTCGTCTTACCCTGATGCGCCCATCACTCTGGTAGAGGATCAATCTGGACTCATCAGACTACAGGACCGTCTTCCACTTGCTCCAGAGTCCAATCTTTATGCTCCCTTGCGCGTTTTAGCCTTTTTCTCCGGTTAGCCTCACTTATTAGTGATTTTCTTACTGCTACACAGCTGTTCAGTCCCAATCCCTTGAGTTTTCTTCTCATTCTGCCTGTGGAAATCCTGTTACTGTCACCATAAAACATAGCCCTGAGTTCTACTTTTGTTTTTGTTTTCTTTGGTGATCGCCAATCATCCTGAATCGCAATCATTCAGGATATTTTTCCGACCACATCTCTTTCTCAAAGACAATGCTTCCCTTCTTTTTTTTCTTCCAGTTCTTAAGTCGTTGGACAGCTCAAAGCCCTATTCTAGCTATTTCTGCAATCTCCTTAAATGTTTCCTTTGCTTGATGTCAATGATCTGACATAAATGGACTAACATCTTATCGTGTCTTTCTACAGTGTTGTTGATGAAATGAGAAGCCACTCATTGCATCAGTTAGGGTGAAATAACTTGTGGGCAGCGGAAGGTAAATCACACTAATTGTCCAATAGGAGGCTTTTTGCTTAGTTAAATTCAGGTGGCAACGTGTTTCTTGGCCAGGCAGTGTGTAACATCCTACCAAACATTGTCTCCAATCACTCCTTTTGGATTCAGATATTGCAGGTATTGATGCAACACGCAATGATGATTACGATTTGAGGTCAGGATTCTCTCTGAGAGGTCAGATGGATTCTTCAGTGCATTAACTGTTCTCCAACTGAACGTCCCATGCCCCTGTAAGCAAGATGTTTCCTTCTCAACACCTCGCCATTTTGATTCTGGGACTGCAGGAAAGGGATGCTTTCATCTAAGTGAAACCTCAATATTTACCCGAGGCAATGAGTTTCCCACATTAGCTGTTAGCTTCTGTAACCCCGATGGTGGCAGCGGCGTCGGTGGGTTTTGTAGCGACAGCCTTGATACGCCAGCGGCTGTGTGAAGCCCTGTTTTCGGCTGAGCTGTTTACATTAACCTTCAGAGAGTGACCCAGAGCTCCACTAGACTGAATATAAGTCTGGAGTGATTTTTAGTCTGACCTCCTGCAGATTTTTTCACAATCTCCCTCCTCTGGACTACTTTCTGCTCACTTTAGGCTCCTCAGATATTCAGTATAAAGGTGACCTGCAGCACCTTTTGCGTTCCCTCCTCGGAGAAACATAAGCAACTCTCTGCTCTGAAGGTTGTCTGAATTTCTATTGTCTTTCATTCCTCTCTTTCTGCAGGATCAGTCTGATAAAAGCGACGACTGAGGAGGACCAGCAGCAGCCGCAGTGTGAGGATGTTGTTTCTAGAGCTTATAAAAAAAGGACAATTTCATCGTTTTCTATTGAGCTTCATAGTGTTTTCTTTCTATTTGTCCTCCTTGTCTGACTGTAGTATGCATTATCTTCTCTTCCATCAACTTTGACACATATAACTAATCAATCAGTAACTTGCAGCAATACCAATCAGCTTATCTTGTTTTTAAGAGTTTTCTAGTATATCTTTTATGTCTGTGGTTACATAAGGCACCAAAAAATTCTATATGAAAAACAAAGGCTCAAATTCTTCATCTTTAAGTATAAAAGTCTCCCTCATTAAAAGAAGCTGAATAAAATGTGATGTATTAGTGAAATATATATCCAGGTTTAAGAACCTGAGTTTGTTTTTATGTTCATGGAGAACAAAAAACAGTTTTAGGTTTTTGGTCTTCCTATTCTTTCTACATTGTGGTGCGTGAAGTGGTAAAACTTTCTAATATAAAATAAGAATTCTGTTTGTTCAATATGCAGCAACTTTAAACAGGCTTTTTTTTATTTAAAGAAAAAAAAAATTACAAGTTAATATTAAATTAGAATTACACACTTCTCCCAATTTAACAGGTTAATGGTCAAACAAAAACATTAATAAAAATAGTTACAGTGAGACAAATTTCAGCTCCCACTGTGTTCAAAACGTCTAATTCACTGACAAAATTCAAGAGTGGATAATTAGTTATCTTGCTTAGTTATTATATTTTCTATGTAAATATAAGAAAAGTAATCAAACAGAAAATAGGTTAAAAGTTGCTTTTACATATTTAGAAAATAAAAACTGCTTTCCTTACTGTTTAATTGAGCTGAAAAAAGTTTTTACCCCCTCATAGATTTCTTCTATTTTTATGTTTTGTCACACTGACATGTTTCACATCATCAAACTAATTTTAACATGAGAAAATGATAACCTGAGTAAATACAAAATTCAGATTTCAAGTGAGGATATTCTCTATTAAGGGAAGAAAAAAACTACTCAAATCACCCCCAAACCTGATTCTATCATCCTTTGCAGCAAACACTATGAAGTGTCACTAAGATATTTTGCCCTCTCTCCTTATACCATTTAAACTGTATTTGAATCCACACTTGACTAGACCACTCAGAGAACATATATTTTTTTGTTTCTATCGTTATTTTCAGCCATTCAGAGGTGGACTTGCTGGGTCTTTGGATAAAAAAAGTCAAAAACTGATAATCAAATTTATGATTATCCGTCAAGATAATCTGAAAGCAAAGGTCCTGGTCCTGAAGCAGCACAGCAGCCCCACACCATCACACCACCTCCACCATGTTTGACTGCTAGTATGAGGTTGATATTGCTTTAAACCTCATTTTAAAAAGTCACTTTTTTTCTCATCCACGATTAGAAAGTTTTTTCTTTTCTTTTTTTTTTCTTTCGCAGGATCAAGATGTTTTTAAAACGTTCACCAGTAAAATAGCTTTCATTATTCCATTTTTCTTAAAAAAAACATTTGTCACAATCTCCAGACTAATATATATAATTTTCAGATATTTCAGTCTAAATGAAATGAACACTGAAAACCACTCATGACCAAGCGGTGATGTTATTTTGAAGATCTAAAATTATATTATTATTTTTTTGGTTAAATCAGAAATAAGAGTTCCTTTCCTGAAAATTATTAAAATCCAATCACACTGTGGGAGCTAAATATCAGTAGTTCGCCTCTGTATTTTTCCTTTTAGATACTACACCAACATACATCTTCAATGCTGATATTAGTTTTAGTTTGAATTGGACAAAACAGAAGATAGAAAAGGTGAATAAAAGCTGCAGGTTTTCTTTGCAAGTTCTAGCTCAAATTTCTAGTCTTTCACTTTGCTACAGCCACAACCACAAAACCATTTTTAAATTAGATAAATGATCCCAAGTTGTCACTGAAACATAACATTTAGACAGAAATAGAGCTTTTTAAAGACTGATTTTATGAATGAAAACATTGTCGCATATATTTTCTAAAAGCCTTTCATGTATTCTGATAGTTTAACACTGTTTTCAAGACAAATGTTTTGATTTCATTCTTTTTTTGTAATAAGGAACTGTTTTTTGTTTTTGTTTTTTTTAGATCACTATTTTGTGATGGACAACAGATTTATGGTCAAACCAGCATCTTTATGAAAAAGTAGCGCCTCAACACATGTTGCATAAAAACTAAGTGACTTCTCGCTGGTTTTTGAAGATTTTTAAAGATGGTTGATGAATTTTACACAAAAAACTTTTGTTACATTTAAAGCAGAATTTAAATGAACAATATATTTTTAAGTGTATTGATTTATTCATCTAGTTTGGTATGTCTGTGAATTAGTTCTACCACCTCCCTTCACTGTGTTGTGTGTTAGCAGCATGAACTCTTGACGAATATACCGTGCACATGCACGTTTATCACCTTTGTCTGTGTAATGTGCTCGCCAGCTCTACATAAGCGTGGCTTAATTTTTTGCTTTCTTTGCACAGTGTCCTTGTGGTTGTAATCTCATAGCCCCGAGCAAATAAATACCCATGATTTTCTGAACAAAATGGCGTGCTTTTTATTGTATGTATTATTATTTCATTTGGATTCGTGTCTCCAAATATTAAAGCCCCAAAAGACTTTTTATTTTCTCCATGAGTTTTTCTCCAAGCTTTCCTAACACCTTCAGAAAGCCCAGAGAAACGTTGATCAGGACACTTTTGCATGGTGAATACATATACGAGTGCATCTCAATCAGTTACAATATTCATTCAGAGTTTATTTCAGTAAATAAATTCAAATGTTATGGTTTAGATTGGTATATTTTCCATTTTCCTATGCTAAGGATTGTGATAACCAACTAGCAAAACGAAATTCTTTTTCTCACAATTTAAAAATACATAAGGCCAATAAAATATTTTTGCTGTTAATTTGTTATGGCCATGTTATGAATTTACAGCAGTCCAGCGTACTACCAACGACAGCCTACACAATTGCTAAAGAAGCTGGCTTTTCAGAAGGTCGGTATCTAATCATAATAATGGAAAGTTTAGTGGAAGGACAAATTGTGGTAGAAAAACCTGCACAAGCAACCAGCATAACTGTGAGGCTCATACAAGAGTGATTGCTGCTGGATTCAGTTCTTCAAGAGAAACCACACCGATGTATCCAGGAAGTGGGCTACAACTGTCACATTCCTTGTGTTAATCCGTTCCTGAATCAGAAACGTCTCCCCTGGGCTGACAAAGAAAAAGGACTGGACTGTTGCTCATAGGTCTAAAACACGTCCCAAAGTCTGAAGGAAGAGTGGAGAGAGAATCCCAAATTTTTGTTGTTCAGTGGAGGGATAATTTGGGGTGCCATGTCAACTTCTGGTGTTGGTCCAATTTGTTTAATCAAGTTTTAAGTCAGCGCAGCCTTCTAACATTAAATATTATTGCGCTTCATGCATACCTTTGCTGGCTGGTTTTATGAAGATGCTGATTCTATTTCCAGCCAGACCCGGCACAAGAGCCCTGCGTGGGACAATTTTTTGTTGTTGTTGAAGGATCTACTGTAGCGATTTGTGTTGCAGCGAATCTGAAGAAGCCTCCGACTGAAGACCAGAGGTGGGTAGAGTAGCCAAAAATTGTACTAAAGTAAAAGTAGCACTACTTCAGCAAATTTTTACTCAAGTAAAAGTACAAATTAGTCATCCAAAAATTACTCAAGTAAGAGTAAACTATTTGTTAAAAAGGCTATTTAAGTAGTGAGTACTTGTTTTGAGATCGTAACATTTATTTAAAAATTACGTAATTGGATAAAAATATAAGGTTATGTGCAAATTCTGAAGATTCAAATAGAAATATGTGATATAATTGTAAAATAAGAAATTTAACAAACATTTTTCCAAATCAAATTTTTTTTTGTGGTTCTGTACCAGGGTAAGGTACCCCCACTCGACCTCCAAATGGCACAACAGCCGTAGCAGATATAAAATGTTTAAATGATGGAGCTTGTGTACAAACAAGAGGTCTCACTTCAACATAAACTGTATGTGTGAGTCAATTGACTCAATTGACTGTAACTGAGTAAATGTAACTAGTTACTAACCACCTCTGCTAAAGACATGTTAGGGCTGTACAGTCGGGCATGTTTGTTGCACTGTTGCCTTGCAGCAAGAACGTGTCTGGTTCAAATCTCAGCCTGGGGACTTTCTGCATGGAGTTTGCATGTTCTCCCTTTGCATGCATGGGTTCTCTCAGGGTACTCTGGCTTACTCCCACAGTCCAAATTCATGACTGTTAGATCAACTCGTCTCGCTCTAAATTGTCCTTTAGGTGTGTGTCTGTGCATGGTTGTTTGTCTTGTGTTTCTGTATGAGCAATAGACTGTCCATAACTTCAAAGTATCCTTGCTGATCTGTGCAAATTCTTTATATTGGTCATTTTCCACCAATAAAGTGGAGATTTTTCTCATAGTGTTCAAGTTTGCAGGTGTTTCTTCCCCAACCCTGAACTTCCAGATTTTTCACCGTTGTATACAAGCACTTCGGCACACTTGTCACAGTTTACAAACTTCTTGTTTGTAACAGTTTTGAAGTTGTTCTATGTACAGTGAGGAACATAAGTATTTGAACACCCTGTGTTCTCCCACTAGGTAATTATAGAGGGGTCTGAAATTCACATTGTATGTGCATTTCCATTGTGAGAGACAGCAAAAAGTATTTCAGGAAACCACATTGTCTGACCATTAAATAATTTATTTGTATTTTATTGCTCCACATAAGTATTTGAGCACCGGAGAAAATACAGTGCAGAAAAGCACCCCCAAAGCATGATGTTTCCACCCTCATGCTTCACAGTAGGGATGGTGTTCTTGGGATGCAACTCATCCTTCTTTTTCTTCCTTCCTTCACGGCAAGTGAAGTTTAGACAAAGTTCTATTTTGGTCTCATCTGACCACATGACTTTCTCCCATGCCTCCTCTGAATCAATCAAATGGCCATTAGCAAACTTCAGACGGGCCTAGACATGTGATGACTTGAGAAGGGGAACCTTCTGTGCAATGCATGATTTTAAACCATGATGGCGTAGTGTTCTACCGACAGTAACCTTTGAAACTGTGGTCCCAGTTCTCTTCATATCATTGACCAGCTCCTGTGTAGTTCTGGGCTGGTTCCTCACCTTTCTTATCAGTGATACCCCACAAGGCGAGATCTTGCTGTTATCATGCAAACACCAGCAAAATGCTAAAACATTTGTCTTACCAGTATGAGACCACGAATGTCATGTTTGAACGCCTGCGTACTGTAAGCGCTAATGTAGCTAATCAAAAAGGGTCCTCTGTGATCTCCCTTGACGATGGTGACGTTCATATTATATATCTTGCATTAGCACACTGTCACCTTGCAACTGCATGCATTTTAGATGACAATGACAGGCAGACACAGTTAGCTCTCGGGCAGCTAACCACCGACACATTACCTCAAGTTACCTCTTTCATGCTTGCTGCTCAGGGAGCTGGGTGGAATGAGAAGATACTGGAACGTCACTAGGCAGTGACTATGTTCATGGTGAAGGGGTTACATTCCTTCTCCACTGTAGAGCAACCTTATTCTCAGTAGGTGGTCTAGCTACAGCTAGAATGTTTACCGGCCATAAATTTGCGGTGGTTTCAGGAGGTTGCAGTTTGTCGGAGGAGTGGGTTTGGGGAAACGACTGGATTACGAGTCTAACTCATTATTATTCATGATATGCAAATGTCCCGCCTCTGATTGGCTAACAGCAATGCAACTCTTATGCTGCCTTTGAACAAATAACTAACTTACTTCACTGGCAGTGTTCCAAAACAAATTCCAACTGTTTTTTTCCTCAGCTCCTCTTTCTTGGGTAAAAAAAAATGTAACGCTGATGTGCTATGTCCACAAATAAAAGCTTAAGCGTGTTCCACCATGTTGTGGAGTTGCTAACAGTTTGTTTCTATTAGCCAAGTTGCTAATGGTTAGCTTCTGCTAGCCGAGTTGCTAATGGTTAGCTTCTGCTCGACAGAGACGTCCTGGCAGCAAAATTAATCCAGCTTTCCCGTGGACTTTAGCAAGCCAAGGTGGGCAAGACGACTATGAATACTAATTTTTCCTTTTGATTTAGAAGGAACTGGCTTTGCCGACTATTTCCTTTCTGTGGCTAATGTAGGCAATCGGGGTTGGAGAAAATGTTCACGTCAGCATGCACATATTGTCATATGTATCAAATGTGTCCATGCACAACTCAGAGATCATATTTGAAAAAGTATTACACGGTTTCTCAGTGAACGAGAACTTCTAAACATAGCTGTCAAGTCTCCTGTTTTGGCGTGGAAACTCCTGTATTTTACCTCTCTTTCCCGTCATCCTCCTGTATTAGTATTATCCCGTAAATCTCCCTTATTTAAATATCATTAAAAAAAGATCTTCTCTGAACTAAATTGTCACTAGCCTCGCGAGAACTGCCACCTGCAGTAGCCTGGGTGGCAGTTCTTGTGTGGCTAGCCCCTAGAGCGGGGAAAACAAAGAGATGGAGGACCTGATTGAGAAGTCATTCCTGCCAAAAAAAAACAACTAAGGCCCCGTTTACACGAAGGAAAAACGCAGATATTTCCCTGCGGTTTGGCGTCTCATTTACACGAAAACCCAGTTTTTATCACAGAAAAAAATTATTTCTAAAAACTCCGGCCGAAGCGGAGATTTACGTTTTCCCCATTTTAAGCATTTACGTGTGGACAGAAATAACGAGTTTTTGGCTCCGCAACATCACTTTCCATGACAAAAATGCTCCGACATCATTTGTGCGACCTGTGTTTACGCTCAGAAACAGCATTTATGCCCTCAGAGATGTGATGGCATCGATTGTCCAAGCGCTTTTTGCTTGCTTGTTTTTACATGCTCAATTACTGCTCTATGTAGAAGTTATAACATAGAAAGTTACTCTGAGTGGATAGAATTTGAGGGAACTACTGCCCCCTACAGGTTTGGCATGTCTATAAATTTGCTTAACAACACACTTATGTGATTAGGTGTGGACGGAGTTTTTTTTTTTTAACGAGGTGGTGAGGATATTCGTTTTTTTAAAAATCCGGCTACGTGTGCACATAGCCTAAGAAGTCATGTAAATATCTAGAAAAATAGGATTCTGATCCCTTAATTGTAGTGAGTTAGTGGTTGACAAGTGGCAGTGTAAACATGTCCGAAATTGCCGACATAAGTAAAAATTGTCCGGCAAAAAACGTACAATTGTCAGACATGTTGACTGACTTGCTTCTCCTAACCTTGCCAATATATTCCCATTAAAAAAATTCTTAAATAAGAGGTGTTGCATCCGTCTGCGTCTTCCGATTGATCTGCGCCTAACTAAAGCTCCTCATCGCTGAAACAAATAAGCTTCATGGACTTCAGCTATGGTCACATTTTTCAGCAGCAGAACAAACAAAACAAAGGAGAACAAATAGAAACAGGTTCACCTCTAAGAGTTTGAATCCACAGTTTTTATTAATCAAGTCAAGCTTTATTTATAAAGCGCTTTTCATACAAAAATTCCAGTTCAAAGTGCTTTACAGAATTAAAATTAAAAGTAACAGTAAAAGGACAATGGACTGAGTACTGGGAGTGTCTCTCTGTCAGAGACACACCCATCATGTCTGCCAGTGTGGCGGGCGTAGCTCAAACATTCAAACTCGAACACTACAGTGTAAAACATTTACCATTTTACCATAAAATATGCAAATGTAAGAGGTCACTACAATACCCACTATTAAATAGATACAAATTTGAAGCACGTGAGTACATTATCCTACGTGCTACAAAAATGGCAGATGTGAGAGTGGGAATTTTTGTGAATACTGGAGCTTGGTTGGGTGGTATGGCTTGCGCCAGGAAATTTCCCTTATTTTCAAATCCAAAACTTGACAGGTATGCTTTAAAAGTATAGTCACAGCATTATGGTAAATTATGTCCTGTTGATTATATCCTAAGCTATGTAAATGTTATTTAGAAATTATTTTAGGGAGATGGTGAGTGTCTTAAATTCCAGATATAAATCCTCCATTAGTTTATTATGCTCATGTTGATCGTGTTGTGCAGATATAATTTTGGGAAAACATTCAATGGTTGCTCTTGGTACAGGAAACTGTGTAGAATTCATTTTTGCCACTCATTGAACTAGTCAGGAATTGATAAGGAATTGGATTGATAGTCAGAATAGACAATGACATTGATATTGATAAAAACTTGATCAAATCAATTCCCACCCCTAGCTCTAACACACCTAATTTAAATGAAGGGCCCAGGCCTTTCCAAACTTGCTGACATTCCCAGGAGGTAATCCAGCCTTTTGATTCAGGTGTGTTGGAGCAGGACAGTGGCACTCAGGACTGGAGTTCCTAACTCCTGCTGTAAAGTATGCAGGCCTTTCCATTCTCCCCACACTGGTCTCATGACATTTACTATCACTCTGTCTGTAATGATTCTGTAAGTGTTTCACATTTTGAGACCAACTACTGGAATAAATTAGATTTCCATTGTTGTATTTTTTCCCTTTTACTGCATCCAGCTCGTTCAGCTCTCCACCGTTATTTGCCCTCTTGCTGTGCTTCATAGCTTCACGGCTGCACTGTCCGGCTCTAACATCAGAGGGCAGAAGAAGTGCCCTCGCACTCCACGGCACATCAATAACGAGCCTCCTTTTTGTATCCCTGCCATTTTAAACAGAGCTTCACTAAGCCAATTCCCCTTCAAGAATGACCGTCCATCGCCCCCTTTTTACCCGTCTGTTTGAAGTGCCGAGTTGTTGGTACAGACTTGAGCCCGGGAAAAGATGGGCAAATTGGATGTTAATCCTTGTCTGAGCAGCAGGGATGTCAGGTGCCAGGGCCCATTCCTGCTATCCCTCTGTAGCCTTTGTCTATGTCTCCACCTCCGGGGCTCTATCCAACAACAAATAAAATCAGCGAATTTTTTTCTTCCCTCCTGATCATTAATGGATTGTGATCTGAAAGGGCCAGGTGTCCTCTGTTGTTAAAGAGTCCAGTTTGTTTGGTACTGTAGCCCGCCTGCATTCAAAGGTGGGAAGCGGGCCCTATCGGTGCTAACGCTTGCACAACTTAAAAGGAAAGCTGGGAAAGGGCTTTGTATCCCTTCGGATTCCAGGATTCACTATCAGTTTAACGCATGATCGGGGAAAATCCTCATCTTTTTTTGCAGCGCTGAGACTATCAGATCAGAGGGCAGCCGAGGACGCGTGTACAATCGGCGCATCGCACCTGCTATATCGGAGTCCACGTTAACACTAAAGCCATTTTCACACCTGACTCGGAGTAAAATGGGAATTTTATGATAAGGCATTTAGCATTGGTTTTTATTGTATGGTAAAAGAACAGATTTATATCTGGAGGATCATCTAAAAAAGATGGCTTCCTCTTTATTTTGCTTTTCTTCCTGTTTCAGTAATTTAACCCTAAGCATCTTCAGCTCATTTTTAAGCACATACACAACAATTACAATGTCAAATACTTTACTAGCTTAGAAACACTTCACATTTTTCAGTTGAGAGATGAATGAATGATGTTTACAATACAGAAATATTTTAAATCTTTTTAATGTTGAAATAAAATCATAAAACAAGACATATAGTGGTTGTAAAAAGAAGGGACCTCTTTACCAGGTTCTGCAACTTACAGTGAGGAACATAAGTATTTGAACACCCTGCGCTTTTGCAAGTTCTCACACTTAGAAGTTATGGAGGGGTCCGAAATTCACATTGTAAGTGCATTTCCACTGTGAGAGACAGCATAAAAGATAATCAGGAAATCAGTGTTAATATTTGGTACAGAAGCCTTTTGTTTGCAATTACAGAGGTCAAATGTTTCCTGTAGTTCTCAAGCAAGTTTACCCAAACTGCACCAGGGATTTTGGCCCACTCCTCCACACAGATCTTCTCCGTCAGGTTTCGGGGATGTCGCTGATCAACACAGAGTTTCAGCTCCCTCCAAAGATTTTCTATTTGATTTAGGTCTGAAGACTGGCTATGCCACTTCAGAACCTTGATATGCTTCTTACGGAGCCACTCCTTGGTTATCCTGGCTGTGTGCACTGTGCAGCCATGTTGTCATGTTGGAAGACCCAGCCACAACCCATCTTCTATGCTCTGAGGGAAGGAGAACATGGCCCCATTCATCCTCTCTTTAATACAGTGCAGTTGTCCTGTCCCCCTCACAGAAAAGCATGATAATAATAATAATAATGGCTTGCATTTATATAGCGCTTTTCAAAACTCTCAAAGCGCTTTACAACTCCATTATTCATTCACTCACTGGTGGAAGCAAGCTATGATTATAGCCACAGCTGCCCTGGGGCAGACTGACAGAAGCGAGGCTGCCATTTCGCGCCATCGGCCCTTCTGGCCAACACCAGTAGGCAAGGTAGGTGAAGTGTCTTGCCCAAGTACACAACGACATGTAGCAGGTGGAAGCTGGAATCGAACCCACAATTTCTGGGTTGAAGGCTGACAACCTACTACTGAGCTACAGCCGCCCTTATGTTTCCATCCCCATGCTTCACAGTAGGGATGGTGTTATTGGAATGCAACTCATCCTTCTTTCTCTTCCAAACACAGTAAGTGAAGTTTAGCCCAAAAAGTTCTATTTTGGTCTCATCTGACCACATGACATTCTCCCATGCCTCCTCTGGATCATCTATGGTCATTGGCAAATGTCAGACAGGCCTGGATATGTGATGACTTGAGCAGGGGAAACTTCCGTGCAATGCATGATTTTAAACCATGATGGCGTAGTGTTTTACCAACAGTAACCTTAAACTGTGGTCCCAGCTCTCTTCATATCATTGACCAGCTATTCCCGTGTAGTTCTGGGCTGATTCCTCACCTTTCTCATCATCAGTGATACCCCACCAGGTGAGATCTTGCATGGAGCCCCAGTCCGAGGGAGACTGACAGTTATCTTTAGCCTCTTCCATTTTCTAACAGTTGCTCCCACAGTTGATCTATTTTTACCAAGCTGCTTGCCCCGTAGCCCTTTCCTGCCTTGTGGAGGTCTACAATTTTGTCTCTGGCGTCTTTTGACAGTTCTTTGGTCTCACCCATGGTAGTAGTTGGAGTCTAACTGACTGTGAGGTGGACAGGTGTCTATAACAAGCTCAGACAGGTACTACCAATTTAGATTAATAAATGGAGTAGAGGTGGAGTTTTTAAAGGCAGAATAACAGGTCACAAACACTTGAGCTTGTTTCGACATGAAACAAATCCTAAAATAGTGTAAAAGCTCTTTATACCGACTGCTAAATTAAAATAAAGATTGTGTGAAGAGTAATGGTCAAACATCCTTCTGTCTTTATCCCCCTACGTTGTGAAATGTGACAGGAGCAGACTAACGGGGACTAACAGACTAAGGGGATTGTCATAAATCATTATTGATTGAATATCTTGTTAGAAATATAAACAGATATGGATTTTGAATGTTTTTTAGACATTCACACAGAAACACTACAGTGTTATAACTTTAGAATACAAAATGCTAAATGTATTAACAATATAAATTCCTTGTGCCTTCACCCTTCCCCAGCAAGTCTGCTTTAAATTCCCAAAACCTTCAGGCATCAACATCTTTAAAAGTCACCAATTGGTGTTTTTACTTTAAAATAACTTTTTTGTAACGCTGACACTGCATGAGTCCAGTATTTTAACCCTGTGGCACCTGAAATGTTGAATATTTTCTCATTTGAAGCAGAAGATAAGTAGTTTAATCTTCAGATTATCCTGATCGATTTAAAGCTCTCTCTACTTTAACCAATACATAAAGTAAACAAGGCGATAATTTTTCCCACGGGAGAATGTAATTACCTTGAGAAGCGTGGTCTGCCTTTGGCTTTACATGTATCATACAAAATGCAACACACACACACACACACACACACACATATGTGTAAATAAAATGGGTAAACACCAGTGGTGGGCCATCAGGGCCAGCAAGGCCTTCTCTGCAGGCCTAAACATACTCAGAAAAGTAATTGTATTTAAAAAATATATTTTTAAATAAAACTTTGTCCCTGCTCTGTTCTCTTTATGTCATGTTATATCCACTTTTCATGTTATGTCAACAGTGTTATATATTATGATAGAGATTTTATCCAATTATATTTCAGCTAGCTTTTGTTGACAGGTTGTATGAAATCTGCCTGAGGCCTTCAGAATCAACAGAGCAGGCTCCTGTGCGCTATAAGTGAACAGACACAGTCAGTTGCGATAGCTAATCAGCTCTCGAGTCTGTGACACCAAGGCCAGCTAGAAGGTCTTGTGCTGAAGTTGACATGTACGCATCCTATGATTGGATAAATACTTGTGAGAGGCTGAAAGGCAGCATTTTGCGAAATATCTGAACTTAAACCGGAGATTCGTTAGCTACTGACAGCTACTGGTGTGTTGTTTCTTTTGTTAACCTTCAATGGCTGAAGGAGGAGAAGCGATAGATTTGGTTGCACATATATATGGTGTGTTATATGAAAAGGTGAAGACCTGCACTTTATTGTACAGACTTGTTTAAGCTCACATATACTTTGGTGGAGTTAAAACAGAGCAGAATATTACTGAAGGTCTTGGGGTGAACTGTATGACCCACCACTGTCATAATGTGTTGTTTCTTTCCCCTGCATCTGTCTGTCTTTGCGTCTTTAACTGTCCACAGCTGTCTACTTTCTCCTTGATTGTCTTCCCCGTGTATTTATGCCCCTCTGTGTTCCCCATCCTTTGTCAGATCGTCGTCGTGTATCCAGTCGTCTTGTTGCACCTAGTCGTCTTGTCATGCCCTAATCAGCAGGAAGTCAATTTCACTCTTCTCTGTGCTTAGGTCATTCCTTTTACACATGCAAATCATGACAGAACAATCTGACCAGAGAAAAGACCCAGCACGAGGAGAACAAAGTATAACTCTGTTTAAGTTTTGTTGCCAGGAAGTGGCAAAGAACTCCCCTCCCGCATCTGACTCACCTTTTTGGGACACTGGGCTGGTGCTGTGTCCTCCTGCAGTTGGACCACAGATGCATGAAGTAATCCAGCACTCCCCCCCACAGTCCTTTCGCTGTCGATGGAAGGGTCGTTGCTGTCGGGTCGCTCCTATTCCTCTCCAGGGGGGTCAAGCCAATGTCCCTGCCTTCCTTCAGAGAGCTCCAGAGCCTGCTCACCGTCACCGCATCCAGGTCTCTTGAGTCAGCCCCTCCACACGGCTTCAAGGCTACAGAGCCTGCTTATTGTTGCCGGCTTCCAGGCTTTAGAACCCATCCAGAACTCAATACCAGCCCTTCCTCTATGCCTCCAAGCCACAGAGCTCACTCCTTCTGAGGACATCCAGGCTCCTGTTCCGTATCCACGCTGTATCCCCCAGGTTTCATTTCCGACTCCACGCCGAATTCCCCAGGTTCCTGTTCCAGCTCCACGCACATTTGCCCTGGTTCCAGTTCCGGCTCCATGTCAAATTCCCCATAATCCTTTTCCATCTACACGCCGAGTCGCCCAAGTTCCTGTTCTGGCTCCTTTTCGAGGCCTTTGGGTCCCTGTTCCAACGCCCCTTCGCTCCCTAGCTCCTGCTCCGGCCTCCAAGTTCCAGATTCTGCGCCTCAAGCTGCAGTCCCTGCACCCCAACAACTCAAGGCTCCAGTCTTGGTGTCCGCTCCACTTGAGGAGATCGAGACTGACCCGCCTCAGCTCTAGGCATCAGCTCCTTGAGGGGATCCTCCTTCCGCACCCACTGATGGACTCCCAGCACTTCCTCGTGGGTTTGTTCATTGCAGATCCCTGGCTCTTCTTCATGGGTTCCTTCGCCACGAAGCCACAGCAACCCTTCATCGGTCCCTTCGTCGCAGCCTCCCTGGGTTACGTTGAGAGATCTTCCACCATAATGGCCAGCCTCCAGAAGTCTTTTTGGGGGTTTTCCGGGTGCATGGCCAATCCCCTAACACCTCTCATGGATTCCTTTGGCCACACGGCTGAATTGGACCCTTTGGGTTGTGGACTTTTTCCTTGTAGATTTTTTTTCGTTCTGGTTAAAGATAGATAAGCTTAGTAAATACAAAATAATTTGGAAATTACCATTTTAGTTATTAAAAGTAAAAGGACTATCTGAACTAACCTGGTCCTGTGTTAAAAAAAAGATGTACCCACTTGTTAAATAATGATTTTATACTTTTATGTTCAGTTTCACATGTCAAACCAAGTACTCACTACTGCCTGAGCCTAGATTGAAGAATATGATATAGTTGGAGTCAAATTAAACAACATCCGTTAGACTAAAGGATCAGAAAGGTTCAAATGAAATTTAAAATGCAAATAAAAAAACTAAGTCATAGCTATTTAATCGGGAAAGGCTTAGAATCCTTATCTGCAAGAAAAAAAACATGGTGAACCTTTCAAGGAGCATTTGTACAACTAAAGTTACTTCAAATGTGCATCAACGACCGATCCAAAATAACCCAGTCTAACACACTGCTGGTCTCACTTTGCTCTGTTAAGTTCAGCTAACATTATTTAACCATAACAAAGAAACAAGGAAAAGAACATCCGTAGGAAAGATTCAAGGCTAAAACCACTCATTACCGGCAGAACACAATGAGCCGTCTCACATTTGCCAAAAAAACGTCCTAAAGATTCCAAAGACTTTGGGAAGAATACGACAAAAAAGTAGAGATTTTTGAAAGGTGTGTGTCATATGACATCTGGCATAAAAATAACAGCTTGTCAGAAAAGGAAAATAATTCCTACAGTCAAACATGATGGTGGGAGTGTGGTGGTCTGGTGGTTACTTGGCAGCTGCAGGACCTGGGAGACTTCAATTACAAAACTGTACATTCTGCTCTCTAGCAAAGCATCTTGCAAGAAGATCCATCCATTATCTGTACCCGTCCCTCCTTTGCAGGGTTGCGGGGGGGGGACTGGTGCCTATCTCCAGCAGTCACGGGGTGAGAGGCGGGCTACACCCTGGACATGTAGCCAGTCCATCGCAGGGCCCTGCAGAAGATATCTAGAAAATTAATCTGTTTCTTAGCTCTGGAGACAATAGACAGATCTATTTAAAGTCCCGACCTTAAAAAGGGACAGAACACACATGTACATTTACATAGGTGATCCTCTTTGACATTAGAGTCTGTATTTTACCTACATGGCACTTACACGTTTGACAAAAGCGGTCAAAACAACACCATATGATTAGCACCTGAAAATTTTAACAATATGCAGCAGAGAAGTAAAAGCAATCATGTTTGCTGAAAGTTTTCTTAGGTTTGAAAATTATTCAATACACAACTCCTTATTAGTTATTGTCTTCTGCAATTTATAAAATCAGTTTAAACCGGTCCTTGAGCACTAAATGATTAATTTATTTCATGAAGCTGTGTTGACAACTAGACATTCCTCAAGCAGAACTTTCACCAGTAATGTTTCTCCAACAATCGAACAGATTAGAACAGAATATAAAATCTTGCTTTGACCCGAACCATTGTGTTGCAACAGTTTCTGAGGACCAAATTAAAGCAATTTGTAACAACAGCAGATATTGATTGTTCACACTTTCAATTTGCCAAGACAAATTGCTTTTCACAAGAAACCTGTATTGGAATAAGCTAAATCCACTTAACTGATTACATTTGGTAGAACAGACTGTTTCAGTCTTGGTGTAGGCCTGTTCTCCAGCATCATAAGAAAATCTCATGGATCATCTTCAGGTTAGTTATTGTATTCAGTCCGATTTGTATAATGTTTTCGGTCAACTTGTGTGTCCAGTTAGGAAAGAGGTCTCCTATTGGCAAATGGTATCAGGGGAGCAAGGCAAGACAAGGCTAGGCAATTTTATTTGTATAGCACACTTTCAACAACAGGGTAATTCAATGTGCTTTACATGATTTGGTGACTAAAAAAATTAAAAAACAGAAAAAACAGAATATAACATTGGAAATTAAAAGTCAATAAAGCAAAATAAACATCAGTAAAGCAAGAGAGCATGACCACATTTGATACATATGACAATCATTTACTCAAAGCCAATTCTAAACAGATGAGTTTATAGTCTCGATTTAAAGCAGTTAAGAGTTTCAGCAGCTCTGCACTCGTCAGGAAGTCTGTTCCAGATAAGGGGAACATACAAACTGAAAGCTGCTTCTTCATGTTTGGTTCTGAGTCTAGGGATGTTTATTAGGCTAGAGTTGGAGGACCTGAGTGGTCTCGGTTGTTGGTACGGTGACAACACGTCTTCAACATATTTTGGTGCTAAGTCATTTAATGATTTATAAACTGTTAGGAGTATTTTGAAGTCTATTCACTGAGCTACAGGGAGCCAGTGTAAGGACTTTAGAACTGGGGTGATGTGCTCTACATTCCTGGTTCTAGTGAGGAACACGAGCGGCAGCATTCTGGATCAGCTGCAGCTGTCTGATTGACTTTTTAGGCAGACCTGTGAGGACGCTGTTGCAGTAATCAATCCGACAAAAGATAAACGCATGGATGAGTTTTTTGAGGTCCTGTTGCGACATTAGTCCTTTAATTCTAGAAATGTTCTTCAGGTGATGGAAGGATGACCTTGTTATTGCCTTTATGTGACCTTGGAGGTTCAGGTCTGAGTCCATTACTATACCTAGATTTCGGGCCTGATCAGTAGTTTCTAGCTGTATTAATTTAAGCTGTGTGCTGTCTCTTGATCATTCCTCTTAAGGTTAAAAGATAGTTACTTCAGTTTTGTTTCTATTCAGCTGGAGAAAGTTATGGCACATCCATCCATTTATTTGGTCGATGCATTGATTTAGGGTTTGAATGGGTTCAAAGTAACCTGGTGACATTGTAATGTAAAACTGAGTATCATCCGTGAATTTATGGTAGCTAATGTTATTGGTTGCTATAATCTGGCCTAGTGGGAGCATGTAGATATTAAATAGGAGAGGCCCTGTATAAGATGGAGCCCTGGGGCACCCCACATGTGATTTCTGTTCGTTCTGATGAAAAGTTTCCTATTGAAACATAGAAGTCCCTGTTCTTTAGGTAGGACTCAAGCCAGCCAAGTACTGTACCAGAGAGTCCGACCCAGCTCTCCAGTCGTTCTAATAGTATTTCGTGATCAACAGTGTCAAATGCTGCACTGAGGTCCAACAGAACCAGCACTGTGGTTCTACCACAGTCTGTATTTATGCGGATGTTATTGAATACTTTTACGAGGGCAGTCTCAGTGCTGTGGTGAGCACAGAAATCAGACTGAAAAACATCAAAACGGTTTTTCATTGTTAGGAAGCTATTTAATTGGTGAAACACAGCTTTTTCAATGATCTTACTGAGGAATGGAAGATTTCAGATTGGCCCGGGGGCATTACTAGACCTTTCTCACTGGGGTACGTGCCTTAGTAAAAGTCTCCAGTGCCTCAGTAAAATTATAGCGCTGCTCTCGCTGAAAACAACATTCCTGAGCGCATCTCCGTGCCTGCTTTTAGTCATCACTCGAGCCTGTCACTTACTAGCCAATTAAAAAAAAAGAAGAAAGGGGCCATAATAGCTAATCAGGAAATAGCACCTCTGTTGCTGGGTAAGATTGAACTCAACAACCAATGACAATCATTCACATGATTGTTCCGAGCGTTTTTGTTGTACACACAGACACAGTGGAAACCGCTGGAGCTCGTCACATCACTTTGAGCACAGAGTAAGTCTTCCCCTGTTTTAATGTTACAACAAATTCACAACTTGTTTGACAGAAAAAATGACAAGTTGATCGCTGTTAGAGAATGTTGCCCACATAATTAGCATCTGTTTTTTCAATGCTTAGCATCAGTGTAGGCTAAATCTAGCAACAGTTTACCAGCCTGTGCTCTCTCCCTCACACATACTCACACCATGCGTAGGCTGCATACACAAGTGTTTGAAAAGACCCAAATGCAGCAAATAATGAAATTAAAATTTATTAAACAACAGAACAACAAACTTAGATAAACTCAGGAGGATGAGAAAAATGCAGCGACAGGTAAACAGAAACAGGACAGGGATGTTTGACAACAAACCAGCGAGTAGTGACTGTCAGAGGAAGGCTTAAGTATACTGAGGAGGTGTGTAAGTGGCAGGCAGAAGGCTAAGGGCTAATTAGGAGAAGCAGTTGTAGGTGAGAGGGAGAGAGCAGGTGGAAACAATCAGTAGGTGGGATGGAAAGCAGAATGGCTAGGGAAGCAAAGGAAGGCCAAGAGCAAAACATAAGGATTAGACAGAGGAATATACTAAAGAGGAATACGGACTAACTAGGAACCTAAGAGAAACCTGAGAGCATTAGAGCGAAGCAAACAGAACTAAGGAAATAAACCTACAAAGAAGAATTCTTTAAAGAGGGACTAGAAAAAGGAATAAAATATTAAACAGAACTAACTGGGACTAAGTATCAATAGGAACCTAAGAAAATAAATAAGGGATGAACACACCATGAGAAACCAAAGATAAGAGCACCTGAGGGCGCAAAAACGTAGTAGAAGGAAAAAACACAAGTGACCACAAAAACACCAAGTAGTAACTAAAGGAATAAGGTGAACTGAATAAGGAAATTAAATAACTAAAACCTCACATCATAACATTAGGAGGACGAGGGAGGTATGATAATTGTCCACATTAACGGTAACATTAACATTTATCCTGGTAACACCCAGTGCTGTGATTTGATCAGTGGTTTAATGGCAAACTTAAATAAGTTTGCTGCATTTGCAAATGTAGCTTATAATAATCTACACAGAGTCAGAGTAGACTACTCTGACTCTGTGTAGATTATTATAGGCTACATTTGCAAATTATCACCAAAAGTCAGTATGAAGGCTTTAGTAGGCTATTTAAACTACAAAGAACTACACTATTGCCAGGATGACTATAGGACTCTTGCCTGAGAGTTAAGTATATAAATTTTGGAAAACAAAAAACCTGTCAGTTTCTTACAGAATGCTTTTTGGTCAGGTGACTTTTTTGTCACAAGGAAGGGTGGGATAACTTTGTAAACGGAGCAGCTTTCGTTATTCTTATTATCACATGTGAAAACTGAAGACAATAAAAAATGCAGATAGGAGACTATGAGCTATGTACATATTTGTACAGCAATAAACAGTTATATTTTCATGTTGCTTCAGACTAAGTGCAGCCAAGTGATTGGCCACTTTGCAAAAATGAAAACAAGACATTACAGTTTACTTCCCAAAAAATGATTCCCTGAAGAGACAAACAACAGTTGTTCATTTATTCTTCTACTATGGAAATAAAAGAACCCAGAGATGTCGGGGTGCTTTATTTTATTTTATTTGTTTACTTTTGTAATTGTTCAATTTGTAGATGTTTACTGAAATAGATATTTCAAAAAGATTCATTGCTCTTTCTTTTTGCTCTTATCAGTAATGGTTTAGAAGTCTAGAGTATAGTGCACAAGTAAGCCAAATACATTTTCGTATTACATTTCAGGTGGTTGATCAAAGATCTAGACAACAACATAGTCTGATATGTTTGAATAGTTTAAAGAACTATTAGTTTTTTTATGATAAATAAGTGTGGAATGTTTTTTTTCTTGCGCTCCTTGCGCTCTCATGAATTCTTTCTGCCCCATGTGGACCCCAGTACAGTGTTAGTTCTAGTGACGCCCCCTTGGATTGGCCTGTAGTTCTTCATTAACATGTTGTCCAGATTCTTCTTCTTTAGTAATGGTTTAATAACTGCTGTCTTCAAAGCCTGGGGGAAGACACCTAATAGCAGGGATGAGCCAATGACTGGAAGAACTTTCTTTAGAAAAGCTGTGGGTAGGATATCAAGCCTGCAATAGGAGGAGCTTAATTGGATAATGATTTTTTTTAAAGTTTTTTTTTGTTGTTTAATTCATGGAATTCAGACATTTTCTCCACATTGGTGTTGATTTGGGATGGTATTGGTAGTGGGTTTGATTTTGAGGTACAGATTGACCCTCTAATTGTTTTGATCTTTTCAGTGAAAAAGCTGGCAAATTCATTCCAGGCCCTGGTAGAATTCAGTTCAGAGGCTACTGTCACTAAAGGATTAGTTAGTCTTTCCACTGTTGCAAATAAAGTCTGCGGGTTATTAATGTTTCTGATTAAAGATTTCGGAAAAGAATGATTCCCTTGCTTCTTTTAGAGTTGATTGATATTTGTTCAGTCTCTCTTTGTAGATCTCACAGTGAACCTGGAGTCAAGTTTTCTCTCATTTTCTCTTGGCTCGTCGACATTCCCCTTTTTCACTACGTACCAGTGGATCACTAGTCCACAGATACTTTTTTCTACCTGAGACTACTTTCACTTGAGTTGGAGCAATGAAATCAGTGACCCTAACTCTTTGCTCCTCTCTCGGGGGATGCGGTCGGCCCTGGGGCTCTGGGGGTCCTTTGGACGTCTTGCCTCCGATCTCCTTCATGTCTGCATCGATTCCTGGGAGACGGATTGATGCCTGCTCACACCAACTATCGAACACTCTTATGGAGAAACCTTATATGCACCAGCATGCTAACACACACACATAGATGTGGGGTCTCTGGTGTTTACAGTTACATTCTTGGGCTGAGGTTATCATTACTAGAGCTTGATTAATCTGTACCATGAGTTTTTCTGTGACATTGTTGTTGTATTTTTATATCCATTTTTGTGTGATGTGGTTGTTTAGTTCTTAGTTCACGATGTTTGTTTTGTTTTGTCGATGTTCCTTTTTCCTTTTTGTTTTGTTTTGTCCCCTCTCTCTGCCGTCCTGTGGGTATGGAGGCAGACTTCAATGTCTTCCTGTGTTTTCTTTGTTCCCCTTCCTCTCTTGTATTTTCAACTCACCCTCTCTCATGACTTTTTGTTTCCTACCTCTCTTCTTCATCTTCTTTCTTTCTTCCCCTTAATTTTCCGTCTCCGGGTCCATAACATCAGGAAATAAAACCCCCAGCAATTCATAATAAAGTTTTTTAACACATATATCAAGTGGAGTACTATAGCAAAAGCTGTACAGCTCCGCTTGTGAAAGTAAATCTGTTGGGCATATAGAAAAATAAATAAATAAAAATAAATAAATGGATGCTTGGTTTTCAATTATGTCTAACTCCTCTTAATTTAGGCTTTTACGGTTGTATATGATCTCCACAATGTTCTGTTAAGAAAAGCAGGAAATTGAGCCATTTCAGATCAAAGAGCTCAGCACAATCGCCGTTCAGCCAGGGAAGGGCTGCAATCGCATAATTACCCGACTGTGAGTAGTCTTAGGAAAATTATCTGGGTGAAAAGAGGTGTTTCTTAATTTTTTTTTCAAGCACAGATGCAGGTAATCCTATAAATTGCTGCAATTATGGAGGTACAATCATAGCTCATCAATAGGACCAAAGATAACAAACTCCATCTTCGACTTGTTCTGTTTCAGCTTCGACAGCTAGAGGCTTTTTTTTCTGCTTATATATCATTACTTTCAAAATATAAAGAAAATTCTTTGTAAACCCCCGTTTTTACATCAGAATACAACATGGAAAGGAGATAGTCATTGCACAGAGCAAATTTAAAGCTTCTAAGGCTAATCTTTACAAAGAGTCTCACAAAGCTTCTAAGCTAACCTTTTAGGATTGCTTTTGTAAGATGCTATTTTCAATAAACTTTTATCTTTAATTGCTGGGCACCAAGCAGAGACTGGGGCAGATAATCTGTATCAAGAAGAATGGCATGAAAATGATCAGAAGCAGAAGGCATTTGGACTGGGTTCCTCTCCATCATCAGACTGATGAAGAGTAAACTGACTTTGAGGAATTTAATGTCTGAAAGAGAAGCAGGATTAGAAATGGCCGATGAAGCAGATGGCTCAATTGAAAAAAGCAAAGACAATCACAGCCTTTTGTTGTCTCAGCCTTCTGATAACACCATCCCTGCAGCTGCAGCATCGGGTCTTTGTTGCGTTGTAAGCATTTTTTGTTAATTCGTTGCGTTAGGCTAGAAAAAGTTCCATCTTGTCCTCCTTACTGTTTTTATTTCTCCAATCTTTGGAACTAAAATATGATGAAAAGCATTTTGTAATTAAACTTGTAAAAAGCTACGCAAATAGATAAAGGGAGGCTTTCACACACATTTCTGAGATCCGAATACTTCTGTATGAAGGTTTTATCTTAAGTAAAAATGATCTAAAACAAATAAGAGCTGTAAATGTGGAGCATGGGAAAAGCGGTGGGATTCTCCTATTTGGCAGCCTCTAACCACTTTGCATCATTTTTTAAATTGTAAATCTGAGCAAGCGGAGACTACATGTGAGAAACCTCAGGGCTTCAATCTCGGGACCCTTTTATTCAACATTTACATGATCCAACTAAAGCTTAGTTAATGCTTCACCATCTGCGGAGGTGTAGAGACACGCAGCGCCGTTATCCATCTATGCAAGCAGGCCCGGCCATTCAGGTATTGGGCCCGCCCAGGACAGATTACAATGCCCTAAGTTCTAGAACTTGGTTAGACTCTGGTCCACACTCCATACCAGTCGGTGGCGGTAACACACCAATTTATTATTTGCAGGCCCTTTATGAACACAAAGAAGAAGAAGTGTGTTGTGTTTTTGTGAGGCTAACCTGCATGCTAACTGTAGTTCTGATGAAACTATGTGAGAAAAACACACAAGGAAGGGAATAATCAAGGTTTTGAGCGGCAGATAATGTTGGATTTTAGACATAAGACTTGTTGTGGACTAACTATTTTGAAGGAGGACATTACTGGACCGTTCTGGGTGTAAAAACAAATTTTTGTTGGAGATGGCTCTGTCCTGGGTTTTGAAATATGGCTTTGAATGATAAGTTGTCATTTATTTGCTTTCTGAGTGGTTTGTCAAAAGTGTGTACTGTGTCTACAGTTATGATTGTATTATTGATTGGCATACATCATTTGAATCTCAAGCAGGGATAGGATGGTGTTGACGGATAATTCAAATGTCACCCAGATTGGATACACGGACAACGCTGGGTAGACAGTGGCACTTAAAAAATTCAAAATGGAATTCTTTCCTGCCCTGCAGGTCAGAAGTCGCAGGGGTTCTTCGATAAATAGAGTGTATCCTTGCATTGCCAAGCAACGCTGGAAAGACAAGATGATGGTCGCTGCTGACCCCTTTAATAAACTTTGTGATGTCATCATTGGCCATGGCCAATGAGAATGTGTTGGGGTCACAGCTAGGAATGCTGGGAAATGCAGTCTATTCAGTTCCTTTGTGGAAAATGGGTCCCAACAGCGTGTGGATGCAAGCTTGCTGACAGAGAAGCATAAACTAGTGTAGCCCCTGGTTAAAACCAATGCCTTAACACCTTTTAAAAGTTACCAACGAACTATAACAGGGTTTAATATTATTTCTATCAAAATAAAAAGTAAAGTGCATGGAATATTATGTTGTGTAATTGTGTAATCTTAATGATTATGTACTTTACCAGGAGTATTTACAAGTCTCTTAATGGAGTTCTGTTAATGACAGAATCTGAGTTCTGGTTAATGGAAAAAAAAAATCAGTTAATCAGACTTTTATTATTTAGTAATATAAAAATATAGAAAACAGAAAGTAAAGGAATAAAGGGAAACAGCAACTAATTTGTAAAAAAGAGAAAAGAAAAGTTTTGAAACTCCCCCAATTATTTTTTATTTAGAATTAGATTGCTCACAGATGCCGTGTACTACCATTCATAAACTAAAGTGTTTTTAATTTATGTTTGAAGAAATTAAATTTTAAATATTGAGGGTATTGCCCCTGTATTTAAGTTTTTGCTCATATTTGGCATCCGGTAGCATAATTCAGTGCTGAACATTTTTTTTTCCAAGTCTTTTATTAAAAGAAAATCTTTTTATTAGAACTTTGGGAATAATTAAATAAATTAAAGGAGTCATAACCTAGTATTACCTTGGATACCCACGCTCTATTATAGTCTTTCAGGCGCTTATAAAAAAGAAAAGTTTAAAAAAATAAACACAGAGCTCCTCTGACCCTTATTTCTGAAGGCATTATTGTCTCGGGAGATCTGATGCGATATTTTGGCTGTCGTGGACGGTCATTGTAATAATGCAAATGAGGGGCGCGTTGATTGGTGGCAGGAAGGAGGGGGGTTGACACGATATGTCTATGGTTGACAACACTTCAGCATATCTAACCAATATCTACTACTCCCGCTAGCATACAATAGCCACATTAGCAGTTAGCTGCTGTTTGTTACACACAGCAGAGCTATAAAAACACATCCTTACCGTTTCAATTGCAGGCAAGTCTCTGATTGTTGGAATGGCCCCTTTTTCCAAACGGAGCTTCGATGCCAACTTCGCCTGATATTGTCCCAAATTCGTAAAGGATTCCGGCTTAAAAAATAGAAAAGATATTTCCATGTTGATTCTGGCAGTCAACAACAGAGCAACTCATGTGTGCACTACGTTTCTGGCAGAAGTTGTTTTAGCTGATTAGCTGAACTAAAAGGTTGACACGAATGTGTCTTCTTAATGCATCATTGAGTGAAGAAATTTTCTGCATCTTTCACGGTCGAGTTCGTACTTCGAATCGGTGATGTATCGGTCGCGAACGAACCGGGTCTAAGAGCTAACTCTTTGAAGTGAACGATGGGAGCCGGCTCGTCATTGGGAGCCGTTTTTTTTTTTTTTTTCATTCCCCCCCCGCTTGTTTTGGTACATTTGGTACACATCGTTTTGCACTAATATTGGTAATAAATACATTTTAAACAACAGAAAATCTGAGGAGCCACTTGGGAGCCGAAAGAGCCGGCTCTTTATGTGGAGCCAAGCCAAAAGAACTGGCTCTCCAAGAAGAGCTGGAATTCCCATCACTAGAATTCAGTAATGGCAGCGCTCAACTGAATATGAGGGGGAGAGGGGCGAGTGAGAGGGGAGAGGGAGAGGGGAGAGGGAGAGGGGCGAGGAGAGGGAGAGGGGCAAGGGGGAGGGAGGGCTTCCTGTAGCATAGGTCTGCGATGTCCATATATGGTATATCCTGCGCCGACTTGACGTCAAGTCGGCCAGAAATTAAAATCACGTATTTGAGTGCGCGTGCACGTGGGCTGGTTGACGAACCCAGGGGTAAACAAACGCTTCACTTTTAAATATCGGCTTCCCGGCCAGTGTATACTCGTTAGGCAATCATAACATACATTTTTTCTCATGGAAAAGTGAAAATTAAAGGTCATGAGTCCTTTAAAGAAGCTGTATGTAAGATTGTGGCCAAAACTGGTACTGCAATCACTTTCAAATTACTGTAGAGTGATGTATCCCCTCCCCCTCCTCCGTGACTCGAGGTTGCCAGATAGGCTGCAGGATCCAGCAGGAACGTAGGCTGCTACAAGGAGCTTCCAATGGCAAGTGACGAGTCCTAAACAGTACGTTTTTTTCTGTCAATTATAATGACAGAGAAACGGGCTCTGATAATGCATCGCTAATGTTACCAATGACGACTCGCCATTTTTATTTCCCAAACAATTCCTTATCTTTTGAATTTGATGACCCTCCTCCTCCATATGCGCTAATGTAACGTTACTTTGCACAAACATGCATAACTTTGTTCGACTGTCATGAATACTTGAAGTGTCCATTTACATTAAGTACAAGTTAGCCAAACATAGATGAATCTTACCTGTCCAGGATTAAATTAGCAACGTTGCCGTCTGTCTTCAAATTCTTCTCTGTTGTCAGCCGTCTCCATCTTGCAAAGGCATCTCCTTTACAAATCCTTGTTTTATTTCGAGCTTTGTCACGACGTATTTCTGACTGATAACGATATCTTTTAGGCGGAGTAATGTTTGACACTTTTTATCCGAAACACTTTTGTTGCTGCAGCAGTAGTAACTAGAGCAGAGCTGGCAACCCCGATGCCAAAACACTACCGACTTCGTCATTGGTAGATAGGTGGAGGGTGGAGCTTCAGGCCAAAACACAAGATGACAACATCAACATCAGTTGAGGGCTGCAACTTCACTTTTTAAATGACAATATCCTGGCTGTACTACTGTTGTCAGCGATATAAGTATTTGAAATGAACATGATTTCCTAATGTCTAGTGACATATCAGGGCCATTTTATGATTAATTGAAACACATTTCTTACATACAGCTCCTTTAAGGAATACATATGGTATGTGGAGATTAGAAGAGTAAGTGATTGACTCAACATAGGTACAGCTGCGTGTTATATACCTGAAATTTACGAACCCAACTAGACACCCCACCAGTTAATACTGGACAAAGCCGTGGGGTGCTACACTATGCTTAATTCAGATTATGGAGTAGTATAATACAATTTAACAACATGTTTGCTGATGACGTACAACTTGTATATTTCTGTGGCATCCCGTCACTATAGTCCACTACAGTCTCTAGGTCAGTTAGACCAAACTATTCATTAAGGGGATTAGTCAGAAGTTCCTCCAGCTGTGACAGAAAAGACAGAAGTCACTGTTTTTGCCCCTCAAAAATATGAAGTTAAAAATCAGCCTTTAACTCTACACTCTATGAAGCCAAAGACTACAGAGCAAGCAAAACAACTTGCTGTTATCATGGACTCAATTTTAAGGTTATTTTATTAGCTTATAAATGTCTTAATAGTCTAAATCCATCTTATTTATTTGACCTTCGTTTAAATTATGAGCCCTCGCAGTCCCTGAGGTCCCCCGGTACTGGCCCCCGTAGTTGTTCCAAAAGTCAGTTTTGCCCTCATCTGTGGAAGTCTGCCGGAGAACCTGCTGATGTTTTTTGAAGGAGGCTCAATACCTACCTTTTTAGCTTGGCTTTTAATTGATTTTTTTAACTCCAGTTGTTTCCTCATAGGGATCCTGCTAGGATCTTTAGGTGTTTGTGTTTTGAGTTTCAATTATTTAATTTCCTTATTCAGTTTACCTTATCATTTTAGTGCCAGGCTCTTTAGGTGATTTGAGTTTCCTTCTTAGTGTTTGTATGTTTTTTTCCTTCCACTATGTTTTCTCCTACTTTCATGTTTTACCCTCAGGTGTTTGTACTTTGAATTTCTCTTGTTTTGGGGTCTTGTTTTTAATTCCTTATTTATTTACTTAGACCTTATCTCAGTTAGTCTTTTTTATATATGTCAGGTTCTGTAGTCACTTCTACTTTTATTTTATCATGTTGATTTTTTTTGTTATTTCTTCATCTCATCTGTTAACTCTATTTTCTCCATTGGATTGCTGTTTTCTTTCTAAAGTTTACTCGTGTTTCTTTCTGGTCTGCTTCTCTTCTTTTTATATTCATTAGTGCTTTTACTTTAAGTTATTGTTAGGCTCCTTTACTCTTTCATCCTTAGTAACCTTAGAGTTAGTTCTTACTTTTCTCATTTTGAATTATTTGCTGTCCAGTCTTCTCTTCAGTTTTTGCCTTTGTTTTTCTTCTCTGTTTCCTCCTTCCCATTCTGCCTCCCTGCCCAGCTGCTTTTTGTTCTCAATCTCTCTGCTCTTACTCCCACCTGCATCTGCTTTCACTAATTAGTCCTCTGTCAGGTTCCGTGGATATTTTGCTTTTTTCCTTCCACTTCATTTTCTTCCCCTCTGTACCCCAAGCTGCTCTCTTGTCCTCATTTGTTTCCTTAGTTTATTCCCTCTAGATAGTTTTCTAATTTGTTTCTTCCGCCTGCTCTCTCCCTCTCACCTGCATCTGATTCCTCTAATTGGTCATTGGTCTCCTCTCACTTCCTCATTTCCTTCCCAGTATATATTCTACTCTCATTCAGTCACTACTCACTGGTCCGTCGTCATTCTTTCCCTGTCTGGTTCCTGATTCCTGTCCAGTTCAGTTCCTGTTTTTTCCCTCACCGCTGTATTTGTTGGTTCTCCTAAGTTATGTAAGTTCAATCTCCTTGTTTTTGTTACCATTAAAACATTTTTAGTTTTATTTGGCTGCCTTTGGGTCCTAATTAATACTCAAACATGACATCCTCAGGTTTCTCTCTGTCATTTCCTCACTCCCTCCTCAGTATTTAAGCAGTTCTTATACAGTCACAACTCGCTGGATTCTAAGTTTTTCTTTTCCCATAGTACTGTCCCATGCCTTACTGTAAGTTTTAATTGATTCATTAAATTCTGCACTACAAGATTATCTTCGTTTGGGTCCTGAATTCACTGCAACATGACAAATCCTTCATGCTGGGAGCCCTGCAAGTTTAGCCATGGGGATTGCTTCCGTTGGGATCGCTTTTGTCGCAATGAGGGCAGGGTTTGCACTGCAGCCCTATGGCTGTGGTGTGGATACCTGTCTGTCCTGATCGTGGTGATTCCACTGTGGCTGTGTGGGTAGCTTCCAGTGTGGATGGATCTCCAATATATCGTTTCTTCCTGGTCATCATTCCAGATGTCTTTTTATTTTTATTGTTTATTCAGTTAAAGAAATAGGAATGGATTGATCAGTGTTTGTGCCCTGGGGGGTGTGAGGTGGGGGGTGTTTGTGTCTTGTGTGTGTTGAGAGTTTAACAGGTTGGGTATAATTGATTTTGCTTTGAATGTGTAAAGACTGTTTTGTTTAATCTGTTAATTTTGTTTTCGTCATGTAAAGCACTTTGTGCTGACTTTATCAAGAAATGTGTTCTACAAATTTGATTTGGTGCATGCCTTTATTTTCAGCTGTTTTTATTGTCATGGTTAGAATCCTACAAACAATAGTCTTGAAAGCGCTAAATGGTCTTAGGCCTATAAACCTCTCAGAGTTGCTGGTCAGCCATGAACCATATGCAGCCCCAATTTTGTTTTTGATGAAAACAAAATTAACAGATTAAACAAAACAGTCTTTACACATTCAAAGCAAAATCAATTATACACAACCAATTAAACTCTCAGCAACCCCCCCCCTCCCCCCACGCACAGACACAGAGCATTTATATGCTCCTCATCTCTGGAACAAACTTCCTGAGAGGAACGAGAGCTGTTCTTCTTTTTAGCGTTTTGCCACAGCAAATCAACTGCTGGCTCCTTTTAAATCAGGAATGACATTTACAGCTACACTTAACATTACTGTTAACTCTAGCTGTGTGAGTTAATTATCATTATGCCAGAGCTGTTTATAATTTTTTTTAATTACAAGTCCAGATTTTTACCAATGTATTTTGTTTTTTAATGAGAAAATAACCCATTTCAGTTTCTTTGTATGGCTGTAAAACAGAGTATTCGCTCTGTCAATGACTTCGTCCAGCAAAAATGGCACAGTAAAACACAGTAGCCTTTAGTGAGGGGTACTCTCTATGGTAAGTTAACAGAAAGCACCTTCACATACTGCTTAACATCGTGGTATGCTGACTGCACAGAAGTAGATCGAAAGTGTCATCAATACATCTCAAAAGATAATCGGATTGCCAGTGCCACCCCTGGAGGACATCTTGGAACACACTGCCTTTGCATAACCACCCGTGTCACCGCTTCTTCTCTCTGCTACTGTCTGGATGGCGCAATAGAGCTGTAAAAGCACGTACCTCCAAACTGAAAAACTGTTTTGTACCAAGAGCTATTACTGAACTTGTTGAAATTGGGCCCTCCGACTGCACATCAGCTACTTTGATTATTTTAATGATTATGGACACTGTGTAATGTTGTCTATATGGGTATGTGTGTGTACATTACAGGCGGAGCCAGACATTTTATACAGTAGGGGCTTATCCCTAAAGGGTTATGTGTGTGTGTGTGTGGGGGGGGGGTGTTTTAAGTTGTGTTCGGCAAGCATAACTTTATATAAGAAAACAAATTATATCACATACATGACACATTAACATTAGATTATTAATTAAGCCACAAGGCAGGACAAAACCAGGGCTGTATCTAGACACCAGGACTAACCCACAAATCAACAAAACCCAAAACTGATCCGGGATTAAACAGGACTGTAACAGTTCTAAATTGGGACTGAACCAAGACAGAATCAAAACTAAATGATGGTAGCACTGAAAATCAAAACCTCTTTATTGTGGCAGCATGAGACTGTATCTTCAAGGCTTGAGTTTTGCGAACCTATCAATAACATCTTCAGGGTAAATATTATTCAAGTATTCTTTTTCAGGCGTGTTTTGGCGTTCTGTCTTTCCTGATTTCCCCTAACCTATCTGAATAATCAGAAAGGGAGTCATTACTCTTTAAGTAGAGCACATCACCCCTGTTCTAAAGTCATTACACTGGCTCCCTGTAGCTCAGAGAATAGACTTCAAAATACTACTATGTATGGATGGACCTGCTGTTACTATACCCCCCCAGGTCCTCTAATTCCAGTCTACTCAACATCCCTAGAATCAGAACCAAACACGGAGAAGCAGCTTTCAGTTTCTATGCTCCTCTAATCTGGAACAAGCTTCCAGAAAACGGCAAAGCTGCTGAAACACTGAGTTCTTTAAAATCACAACTTAAAACGTTTCTGTTAAGATCTGCCTTTGAGTAATGTTTTGTGTATTCTTCTTGTTTTACTGCTGTTTTAACATTATATACTTTGTAGTGCTTTGATGAATCTGTGTGAGCTTCTTGCTTTATTGCTGTTTTTACTTTAAATGCTTGGTATTTTTATTCTACCACTTAATCATCTAAAGCACCTTGAATTACCTTGCTGAAAGTGTGCTATACAAATAAAATTGCCTTGCCTTACTATTTAATGACACCTCTTTATTTGTCTCACTGAGTTACTAGTTTGTACCATATTTCTTAATTCTGCCAAAGAACTACACTATTTATATAACTATTTAGCCCAGCTGTGCAAAAAAAGCCTTCATGACCTATTGAATTACAAAAATTACAAACCTATAAGACACACTTGTGAACATGTTCTAGCGAGTTTTGGCAAACAACCGTCTGTGACTAACATGCGATTTTCACCTGGCTCTTGTTCCATCTCTGTTCTGTCCTCATTCTCCTCTCCCTGTTTGTGCTAGCAATAAAGCCGAACATCAAATATACAGTTGAAACCAGATATCTACATGCACTTCAGATAAAAACACTTTTTTACTGTCAAATATCAAATCAGACTAAACGTTAAATTTTTTTTAGATGAATAAATATTTTAAAAAATTTGTATTTGTTAAATTTAAGTATAAAGAGTATTTTTTTTTAAATGCCAAATTGCACCCAAATTGTATTTAAAATTGAGCCACACTTGTGGAGGTCCACAAATTTTTTTTTGCCTGATGTCTTGGTTGATTACCTTGATTTTCCCATGTCAAAGAAAGAGGCTTTGTGTGCCTTTAATATTCATCCACTGGAGTTTCCCCTTTGATTAAAGATGCAATAAACTAAGGTGTGTGTGTGTGTGTATGTATGTATACATATATATATATATATATATATATACTCCTGACATTGATTAAAATGTTTAAAAAATAAATACATAACTCTCCCTCTTTATTCTGACATTTATCTAATTCAAAAAATGTAAATATTTATTTAGCTAAAACAAAAAAATTTACTCTAATTTGATGTTTCATAGTAAAGAAAAAATGTTTAGTTTTTTTCCTTAAGTATATGTAAGTATCTGGTTTCAAATGTGAATATACTGCTGTATTGAAATTACTCTTGTTTTGCATAGAAATATAATGAACGGCATATAAAGCATAATATATAGGCCTATAATAAAATGTACCTGAGATTTTTCTTTGAAAGAAGCCCCTTTTGTACATTCGTACATAACTGAAACCAGTTTAGAGAGTGCTTTATTTAGCCATGGGGGATAGCAACTGAAAATATGAAATGAACACATGTAAGCTATAAACAGCTTTGTTGTTCAGCTTTTCATTTCGCTATGGGTTGATTGATCCGTCTGCAACTCCCTCTAAACTGCTCACACCCTTTTCACATTTTGGTGCATTACCACCACAACTCCATCCTTTTTTATTAGGATTTTGAGAAGAATGGTTCTCAATTTTTTTTTTTTCAGAAGTGAAAATCTGAAATGCATGACTTGCATTTCAGATTTGATCCCCCTAAATAAAATCCAGTGGAGCCAACAGTTCTCAGGAGTAACCTAATAAACCAAGGTGTCAAACTTAAGCCCACAGGCCATATTTGGCTCAAAAGATTATTCCAAATGTCTACTAGAGCTGGCCTGCTGCTACATAGCGCGTACACCATTAATACTGCAGATCCCTAGATGCTCTTCAGGTGCATTGGCACAGCAATCAGCACCCATAAGTCCCGCTCCATCATTGATATTCATCAGCAATCTCGGGTAGAGGAAGAGGTGGCAGGTCTTGGATCAGAGTGTAAAAAACTGAGCTTTAAAGGTTTCGTTCACTGAGAAACCATGTGATACTTGTCCTTTTTGAAATCCAGTCAGTCACTTTTCTTCAACCCCTATTGGCTGCATTAGCCCATGGGCAGAGCGCACCTCTGCGAGCAGAAGCTAACCATTAGCAACTGTACAACATGACTGACCATGTTCGGGCTTTTGTTATTAGTGCAGATAACACATCAGTGTTGAATTTTTTTTACACATGCAGTGTAGGAGCTGAGGAAGAAACGGTTGGAATTTGTCTTTGGAACACCATCCAGGAAGTATAACGCTAAGTTAGTTACTTGTTTGAACTTCAAAGGCAGCGTAATAGTCACATTGCTGTTGGCCAATCAGAGGCGAGACGTTTGCATGTCATTAATGTTAATGAGTAAGACTGGTAATCTTATCGTTTCCCTCCACACATTCCTCCAACAAACATCAACCCCTTAAAACCGGAGCTTTAGAACATTTTTACCACAAAAAACTACTGGCAAGGGATTCATTCAAGCTAGAGACCAGACAAATTTATGGAAATATGACTAAATGAGAAATGTGTTATGCACTTTTCCTTGCTACTTCAAGGCACGGACTTAAATGGTTAGATTTTCTTTAAAGGAAATAATAATTATTATTGTTAGACAGTGAAAAAGGGATTACTGCTGATATTTAACTCTGAAGTCTACAAACGGTTTTATTGTGCCTTTTGACATTTGATTTCAGATGTTATTACAGAATGGACCTTTGCTTGTTTTCATATGAAAAGGTTCATAGTAATAGTTGAAGACAATTGTAGGCCTTTTTTTCAATAAATATGAAGGCTGGCACACTATATTTTAACTATAAACTATATTTGAGTTTGACAGCCCTGCAAATAAGTATATTGAGTCCAGCTGTGTGTGAATCCCGGTTCTGTGAAGATCTCAGAGGTTTGTTCAAGAACATGAGAGATGAAACGGCATCATGAAAACCAGAAACACAACAGACATGTTGGCGTAGACGTTTTGGATAAGTTTAAAGCAGGGAAAGGTTTTGAACCAATGTACAAAGCTTTGAACATCTCACAAAGCTCTGTTTAATCCGTTATCTGAAGATCACAAGAGTATGGCACAATAGTCAAATGTTAAAAGTCTCCATATATCATTCTATTCAAAATAAAAATACCAAAAAATTCTGTTTAGCTGACTAAATGCTTCAGATTTAAATGATATATCTCATCGTTGGAAATTACTTCAAAATTTCCACTTGTAAATCCTGCAGAACCACATTACATTTTTATGCCTGTGAAAACGAATGACATTTTATTATGACATCAGTTCATGTGTAAGGTTTAGACAATCAGTTATGTTAATTATCTCCAATTGAGCTTGGACTGGTCATGCATGTCGGGATCAGGATGCATACGTCAGTGTTGCTAGAGCTCCTGCAGATGAAGCATTGTGTCTGAGTGACTTCCTTAATATTTTCAGCTTTAGGCCCGTACCGATCTAGTCCAAGGCGGTAACATTTGCCGAGTCAGTTGTCACAGAGGCAGGCTGGCTTCAATCCCACCTCACAGCATTGGTCCTTTCACAAAACACATGGAGACGGCTAAAAGAACCCTTAATCATGCCTTACAGTGTTTTGTGAAAAGGGGCTTACCTCACCGGGTACCAACTACAATGAGTTGTATTTATTTTCTTTGAAGTAACCTCAAGAGCTTCTCTGCATGAATCAGGTAAAAATAGTTCTATCTGTTGTTTAAGAAAGACATAGAAAATGGCAAGAGACAAGAATGGCTTTTTTTCTTGTTGACGAAATTACGGGAAAATGAAGACATTTTCAAATGGAATCTAAAAATGTCTGCTGATGCTGCCTACATCCCATCTTCCTTGACCTTTATTCTACACTTTCTCACAATATCCCACAAGACTTGGAGGTATAACTGCAGTGAAAGGCAATGACTCAGCTGAGCTGAATAAAAATGCACACCACACTTATGAGTACTTTTCCAAGGCACTGTATAGTCTGTTGGTAAACTTAAAACAAGGGACAAACTCCACCGGCCAAATGTGAGGCCAATGCAGAAGTCACAAAAATTGCAGTTCCCCTTCATCCACTAGGGGCTGACTGGAGAAAGGAACAAGTTCCCATTGACTCCCATGTTAAAAATACCAACTTCACAGCAGAAATAAACATGTTTACAGTCTGGTTCAAAAAAACATTTTAGGTTTAATAGGTCAAGTTTACCGCCATGACAACTCTGAGGGTAAGATTTTTCATAACTCATCCGTTTATATGTGTTCATGCTGTAGATGTGCTCTTCCAGCAGAGAGGGGAGATTCGCAAAGATGCGATTAATTTGCTGTGCATATGGTCCAACAGGGCTGCTGCACCATCACAGCCGTCGGTGAGCTCTCTGACACGGGAGAGGAGAGTAGGTTTGCATGACTGGTCAGTGCTTGGATACATGCTTCATGTTGGGAGAGGAAAGTAGGTTAGCACCGCTGGTAGGTGCTTGGATACGTACTTCATGTTGGATCAACCCCAAAAATTTAATCAGTTCTTCCCAGTCCCATTGCAGACATTTCCTCAAAATTTCATTGAAATCCGTCCATACCTTTTTGAATTATCGTCCTAACAGACAGACGTTCACGAAAACATTTACATGGCCAATACATGTACAGTGGCTTGCAAAAGTATTTGGCCCCCTTGAACTTTTCCACATTTTGTCACATTACAGCCACAAACATGAATCAATTTTATTGGAATTCCACGTGAAAGACCAATACAAAGTGGTGTACATGTGAGAAGTGGAACGAAAATCATACATGATTCCAAACATTTTTTACTAATAAATAAGTGAAAAGTGGGGTGTGTGTAATTATTCAGCCCCCTTTGGTCTGAGTGCAGTCAGTTGCCCATAGACATTGTCGATGAGTGCTAATGACTAAATAGAGTGCACCTGTGTGTAATCTAATGTCAGTACAAATACAGCTGCCCTGTGACGGCCTCAGAGGTTGTCTAAGAGAATGTTGGGAGCAACAACACCATGAAGTCCAAAGAACACACCAGACAGGTCAGGGATGAAGTTATTGAGAAATTTAAAGCAGGCTTAGGCTACAAAAAGATTTCCCAAGCCTTGAACATCCCACAGAGCACTGTTCAAGTGATCATTCAGAAATGGAAGGAGTATGGCACAACTGTAAACCTACCAAGACAAGGCTGTCCACCTAAACTCACAGGCCGAACAAGGAGAGCGCTGATCAGAAATGCAGCCAAGAGGCCCATGGTGACTCTGGACGAGCTGCAGAGATCTACAGCTCAGGTGGGGGAAACCGTTCATAGGACAACTATTAGTGGTGCACTGCTCAAAGTTGCCCTTTATGGAAGAGTGGCAAGAAGAAAGCCATTGTTAAAAAAACCCCAAAAGAAGTCCCGTTTGCAGTTTGCCACAAGCCATGTGGGGGACACAGCAAACATGTGGAAGAAGGTGCTCTGGTCAGATGAGACCAAAATGGAACTTTTTGGCCAAAATGCAAAACGCTATGTGTGGCGGAAAACTAACACTGCACATCACTCTGAACCCACCATCCCCACTGTGAAATATGGTGGTGGCAGCATCATGCTCTGGGGGTGCTTCTCTTCAGCAGGGACAGGGAAGCTGGTCAGAGTTGATAGGAAGATGGATGGAGCCAAATACAGGGCAATCTTGGAAGAAAACCTCTTGGAGTCTGCAAAAGATTTGAGACTGGGGCGGAGGTTCACCTTCCAGCAGGACAACGACCCTAAACATAAAGCCAGGGTAACAATGGAATGGTTTAAAACAAAACATATCCATGTGTTAGAATGGCCTTATCTGTAAGTTTGCCTTTACTTTTATTAAACCATTTCTCATCAACATTGATCTGTGTTTAGGTCCTCATTCCTCCAGCATCATCGTGACACAAAGATAAATTGGTATAGACAATAGAGAAAGGCTGCACCTATACCCAAACCTCCCATCAGGCGTGAACATTGTGAATAGCTAGGGGGAAACATTCATTGCCAATATCTGTAATACAAATGGGGATTTTTGATTAAAAGATAAAATAACTTGCCATACTCACTTGGTGCTCATATGGTCAGCCTAAAATGGACACATGTTGCAATTCCATGATGTGGAAATGAACCAAACCAAACAATCCAGGCATCAAGGTGCCCTAAGAAACAAAACACTCAGCTTTTAAATGAGCTGCACAAACTCATTAGCATAACTCCATATTTTTCACCAAAGTTAGCTATGATTTATTCTGCTTCATAATGTGGTTGGGTGTTTATACATTTCCTTTGAGGTATTGTCACTGTCAGGAAATGCAGTTTGCAATCCATCCATCAACCATTATCTATACTGTTTATCCTTGCAGGGTTCCAGGGGGCTCCTGCAGTCATTTGCAGCAGGTCCTCCAATAAAACTCTCGAGTAAGGTCCAGCTTCCCATACGATACAAAGCCATTGCAAGTTACTAAAAATAAAAGAATTAAAAAGGAATTTGATCCCAATGCCTTTCTATCTTTGAACTGAGAGAACCAGTGGCCCTGGCTTCTAGCAGAACCTGGTGCTCATAAACAGCAGCTCTGTGGAGGACCTCTTACTGTATTAGCCACCCAAATGAATTTTCTAGAATCTTAATAAGCCATTCCCTGCAGACTGATTAGATGGTTAAACTTCTGCTGATTTTGTGATGTGATTAGTCTGAATTCTTTCCACAGATCCCCAGCTCACAGGCCGAAGAATACATATTTATTATCTCTTCAGCGTAACTCCCATCTGTAGTGTATTTTTCTCCCCTCTACATCTGCAAGTTTTTACCTCAGTCCGAAAGGATGTCAACCCAAAGAAAACATGTTTGGCTGTTTTGTTTCGCTATCACCGCCACTTCCCCCAGCAGACTTCCTTTTGCAGCATCAAAACATCTACTGACCTCCTGCTGTGAGATGTACCTGCCCCAGAATTTAGAGCACTCATTTAGCAGAAGAGGTGAAGGGCTAATTGGCCTCAGTGTGAAATGTTTTGAGTTGTGACAGGCCTCACACATCATGTTGCTGAAGTGTCAAAAAGCTAGCTATAAAAAGCACTCCCCCCTTCAGGTAGAAAATGTTTAAATCATTACACCATAATTTACAATGGGAGTATTAATAAGGTGCTCATTTTCTCCTTTAGAAAATACACCTTTTTGCATTCCAAAACAACAAGGCATCCACTGAAGTTTATTCTGCCAAAAAATGAACTGTTTGCTGATTTAAAGCGTAACATAAGCAGGGAACACAACCTAAACCAGAAATGTTTACAGGTAATTTCCAAATTGTTACTTATTTTCCCTTATTGACTATGTCCCGAAGTGATGGGTGTAAATACCTGAAAGAAAACAATGTTCTCTCGAAAAATGCTTTCGTCCCCTTTTATTTGTGCAGTAAGACTTTCCAAGGGTAAGACTTTATACGTTTCCTGGTACCACTGTGCAACAGTGGGAGGTCTGTCACTTATCCACTGCTTTAAAATACATCTCCTAGCCAAAAACAAAAGTTTAGCACAAATACTGAAATCAGATCCACTCAGAGATAATGTTTTTGAAGGTAGGCCTAATATGAAGAGACCTGGGTCCTTTGTCACTTTTAGTGAAAATATTTTACCCAATTCCTGGGCTATGTTACTCCAGAACCTTGAAATCAACAAACACTCCCAGAAATAGTTCATGTGTGTCCTAACAGTCCGTTTACATTTAATGAAAAGAGGAGAGACCTGGTTATCCATCTTATTAATTACAAATGGTGTTATGTGGGATCTATGAAGTATCTTATATTGAGTTTTTCTCATTCTGTTACAGATGAATGTGGTTTTGGCAGAGATTATTGCTTCATTCCAGTCATCCTCAACATACTGTCCGCCAAGATCCTTTTCCCGCTTCAGTATAACCTTACTAATATCCGTTTAATCCATTGAGTAAAATAGGGACAAGAGTGAGAGAGAAAATGTCTTGTATCCTTTCGGTTCAATAAGAATAATTCTCTGTCAATAGGAGTGGAAATGCCTGTGCAGTGATTTTTCTCCCTTGACATAACAAAATTACGAACTTGAAGGTACCTATTAAAGTGTTCAGATAGGATGCCATTTTGTTGGAACTGCTGAAAGAACATTGGTGTATTATCCTTAAAAATATCCCGAAGAAGTCAGATGCCTTTCCAATAACATCTGTCAAAGATACTATTTTTGAGTCCTGGGGCGAATTCTTCATTCTTAGTCAAAGGTATTAATGCAGAGTGTGAAGTGTGTATCCCAAAATATTTTATGTCTCACCAAATTCTGATAATGTAAATAATAGGATTATGAATGATAACTAAGAAACTCTTCTTTTCATAGTTTGTTAGTTTACGCAGCAAGGAGTAAGGTGAGGGGAACCAGTTATCAATACCTGTTTTAGACTTTAGATGGGATTGCAGCCAGTCCCTCATTATTCGAGTATGACAGGCCCAGTTATAAAATCTCAAGCTAGGTAGGCCTACACTTCCTCGTTCCCAAGGCAGCTGCAGAGTCTTAGGTTTAATTCTAGGCTTTTTATTATGCCAAAAAATTATGAAAAGGGCCTTTCCAAATCCAAGATTACATTCTTTGACAGCCATACTGGCAGCATTTGCAAAGGATAAAGCAGCCTAGGGAGAATGTTCATCTTCATGAGACTAATTTTGCCCATCCATGAGAGAGGAAGGTCATGCCATCTCTTAAGGTCATTCTTAGCAGCTCTAAGTGTGGGCACAAAATTAAGTCTCCACAGGTACTTAACATTAGATGACACCTTGATACCGAGATAGACAAAGCCCGAGATGGCCCATCTGAACGGAAAATTAATAACTGGAAACATATTGCCACAATTCCCCAGGGGCATAGCTAAAGATTTTGTGCAATTTACTTTGTAGCCAGATATTGAACCGTATGAGTCAATAATTGACAGAGTGGCTGGGACTGAGATCTCAGGACTGGAGAGAAAAAGTAAGACATCATCCGCATATAACGCTATCTTGTGGGTGGCCCTACCCAAAGTGACACCATGAATATCTTTATTTTTTCTAATGGGTTCTGCCAGTGGTTCTAAAGTGAGGGCAAAAAGGATGGGGGAGAGCGGGCAGCCATGTCTTGTCCCTCTACAGAGTGGGAATGGGGGGGAGCAAATCCCATTGCTCAGGACACAAGCCTCCGGAGAGTGATAAATAAGTTTTATCTAGTCCATAAACTCCTTTCCTAACCCAAACCTGTCCAGAACATCCCACATGATCCCCCACTGGACCCTATCAAACGTTTTTTCTGCATATAAGGATATAGCTAGTGCCTGGTGTTGCATCTGTGAGATGTACTGCACAACATTAAGAAGTCTTCTCACATGAGAGTACGAAAACCTTCCTCTGATAATTCCTGTCTGATCGTCATTTATGAGCAAAGGTAAAAATGTCTCTAGTCATCTGGCCAGCACCTTAGAGAGTATCTTGCTGTCTACATTTATAAAGCTGACAGGTCTGTTAGAGGCGCACTAGTCTGATAATTTTTTTTTTTTCAGGAATAAGGAGATATTGGCTAAGTTTAGAGAGGAAGGGAGACACCCCCTCTGTAAAGAGTCCAAGAAGATATTGGTCAAAGGGCCCACCAAAATGCTACTAATTTTTTATAATACTCCAGCCCGAAACCATCTGGTCCTGGTGCCTTCCCACTTTGAAGTGTGTGAATGGCTTCCAGGACCTCTTCTCTGGTGATCGGTCTATTCAGAATCTTGCGTTTTTCTTTATATACAGTCAATGTTTGTTCTTCTGTGAGAGTGGGGAGGTTAACCCAATCCAAGAAATATTTTCTTAACTCATCTGATGCATTGCATTCGGTAGAGTACAAGTTGTGATAGAACTGTCTCATCATATTGTTAATTTTCCTTAATTCATGAACTTGGTCTCCCTTTCCATCTTAAGTGAAGATATTAGATTAGCGGTATTCCTGCTTTTTGCGAGGTGAGCGAGGACGTGGCCAAGTTTATTGCCATGTTCGTAAAGCCTCTGTCTGGCAAAAAAGATAGAAGTCTCAGCTTTACTTGTTCGGGGCTGATTAAGTGCCGAAGTCGCTGTCTCTAATTTTTTAAGATTATGTTTAAATGGAGAGCCCTCTTAGCCGTTTCCCACAATAGGGAAGGACTTATACCTGGAGTGTTTTTTGTTGACATAAAATATTCGCATTGTTTCTCCAGGTAATTCAAAACAGGAGGAATATTTAGGACTATTTATCGATACTGGGCTGTGATCAGACATAATACAAGCTCCAGTTGAGCATGCTTTGAGTCTATGCACCACCCTCTAATTCCAGTCTACTATGCTTTCTGGCTGGTGTTTTGGTCACTTTTGAACGCTGGCGGTGCTTTCACTCTAGTGGTAGCATGAGACGGAGTCTGCAACCCACAGAAGTGGCTCAGGTAGTGCAGTTTATCCAGGATGGCACATCAGTGCGAGCTGTGGCATGAGGGTTTGCTGTGTCTGTCAGTGTAGTGTCCAGAGCATGGAATCGCTACCAGAAGACAGGCCTGTACATCAGGAGATCTGGAGGAGGCCATAGGAGGACAACAACCCAGCAGCAGGACCGCTACCCCCACCTTTGTGCAAGGAGGAACATGAGGAGCCTGTTCCTCAGACCTGAAGCAAATTGCGCACATCTGGGACATCATGTCTCGCTCCATTCACCAACGCCACATTGTAACACAGACTGTCCAGGAGTTGGCTTTAGTCCAGGTCTGGGAGGAGATCCCTTAGGAGACCATCTGCCACCTCATCGGGAGCATGCCCAGGTGTTGTAGGTAGGTCATTCAGGCTAGTGGAGGCCACACACACTATTGAGCCTCATTTTGACTTGTTTTGGTGTTGAGGTGGGCGGAAGCCGGAAGGAACAGTGAGGTGAAGGGAAGAAGAGGACCTAAGAGAGTGGTAGGTGCTGGCAATATGAATGAGATCTGAAAGATATGAGGGAGAGGGATTAGTGATGGCTTTAAAAGTATGGGGGAGGACCTTGAATGTCAGCATGTCAAACAACCAACACACAATAAAGGACACACTCTGGACTTAATTACCAGCAAAGGTTTAAATATTTCTGACATCTCTGTAATTAATATTGCATTATCTGACCATTTCTGTATTTTCTTTGAAAGTACCATCTCTGCTAAATTATCCAGCCACAGTAAGACCACTATAAAAAAGCGTTTTCTAGGGGACAGTTCAGTAGAAACCTTTAAACGTATTTATCCTTCCACCACATCCCCCTCATCTCCCAACTCAAACTCAGTAAATAAGTTGGTAGATAATTTCCTTGCGAAAATCTCAGACATCATGGATTCCATTGCTCCAACTAAAGTGAAAGTAGTCTCAGGTAGAAAGAAGTCTCCGTGGACAAGTAATCCACTGGTACGTAGTGAAAAAAAGAGTGTCGACGAGCCGAGAGAAAATGGCGGAAAACTCGACTCCAGGTTCACTGTGAGATCTACAAAGAGAGACTGAATAGATATCAGCTAACTATAAAAGATGCTAGGGAATCATTCTTTTCTGAAATCATCAACAGAAACATTAATAATGCATGGACTCTATTTGCAACAGTGGAAAGACTAACTAATCCTTTAGTGACAGTAGCCCCTGAACTAAATTCTACCAGGGCCTGCATTGAATTTGCCAGCTTTTTCACTGAAAAGATTCTAACAATTAGACGGTCAATCTGTATCTCAATATCGAACCCACAACCAGTGCTATCCCCAATCAACAACAATTTAGAGATAATGTCTGAATTCCACGAATTATACCAGAACAGTCTTGAAAAAATCATTATCCAATTAAGCTCCTCCTCCTGCTGTCTTGATATCCTACCCACAGCTTTTCTAAAGAAGGTTCTTCCTGTTATTGGTTCTGATGTTGTTCAAATAGTGAACTCATCACTGCTATCAGGTGTCTTCCCTCAGGCTTTAAAAACAGCAGTTATTAAACCACTGCTAAAGAAGAAAAATCTGGACAACACGTTAATGCAGAACTACAGGCCAATCTCTAATCTCCCATTCATCAGTAAGATTATTGAAAAAGCTGTGTTTCAGCAGTTAAATGGCTTCATAACAATGACAAACCGTTTTGATGTTTTTCAGTCTGGTTTCCGCGCTCACCACAGCACCGAGACTGTCCTCGTCAAAGTATTTAATGACATCCGCATAAATACAGACTGTGGAAGAACCACAGTGCTGGTTCTGTTGGACCTCAGTGCAGCATTTGACACTGTTGATCATGATATTTTATTGGAACGACTGGAGAGCTGGGTCGGACTCTCTGGTACAGTACTTGGCTGGTTCGAGTCTTACCTAAAGAACAGGGACTTCTATGTTTCAATAGGAAACTTTTCATCAGAACGAACAGAAATCACATGTGGGGTGCCCCAGGGCTCCATCCTGGGGCCCCTCTTATTTAATATCTACATGCTCTCACTAGGCAAGATTATAGCAACCAATAACATTAGCTACCATAACTATGCAGATGACACTCAGCTCTACATTACAATGTCACCAGGTGACTCTGAACCCATTCAAACCCTAAATCAATGCATTGACCAAATAAATGGATGGATGTGCCATGACTTTCTCCAGCTGAATAGAAACAAAACTGAAGTGATTATTTTTGGACCCAAGGAGGAACGATCAAGAGTCAGCACACAGCTTCAATTAATACAGCTAGAAACTACTGATCAGGTTCGAAACCTAGGTGTAGTAATGGACTCAGACCTGAACCTCCAGGGTCACATAAAGGCAATAACAAGGTCAGCGTTCTATCACCTGAAGAACATTTCTAGGATTAAAGGACTGATTTTTCAACACGACCTAGAAAAACTCATCCATGCGTTTATCTTTAGTCGGATTGATTACTGCAACAGCATCTTCACAGGTCTGCCTAAAAAGTCAATCAGACAGCTGCAGCTGATCCAGAACGCTGCCGCTCGCGTCCTCACTACAACCAGGAAAGTAGAGCACATCACCCCAGTTCTAAAGTCCTTACACTGGCTCCCTGTAGCTCAGAGACTAGACTTTAAAATACTTTTACTAGTTTATAAATCATTACATGGCTTAGCACCAAAATATGTTGAAGACCTGTTGTCATGGTACCAACCACCAAGACCACTCAGGTCCTCCAACTCTAGCCTACTAAACATCCCTAGACTCAGAACTAAACATGGAGAAGCAGCTTTGAGTTTCTATGCTCCCCTTATCTGGAACAGACTTCCTGACGAGTGTAGAGCTGCTGAAACTCTGAACTGCTTTAAATCGAGACTAAAAACCCATCTGTTTAGAATTGCCTTTGAGTAAATGCTTCATGTGATATGTATGAAATGTGTTCATGCTCTCTTGCTTTTTTTATTTTTCTCTTGTTTTATTGTGTATCATGTGTAATGTGTGTTTCTTTTGTGTTTTTTTTTTTTTTTAAATCACCAAATCATGTAAAGCACCTTGAATTACCCTGCTGTTGAAAGTGTGCTATACAAATAAAATTGCTTTGCCTTGCCTTGCCTTGCCTTGAAAGTGGATCTAACTTTAACCGGAAGCCAGTGAAGCTGCTGGAGGAGTGGGGTGATGTGGTGAAAGGAGGGGGTTTTAGTGATAATGTGGGCTGCATAATTCTGGACCAATTGAAGTTTATGGAGGAGTTTGTGGGGGACACCAAATAGAAGTGAGCTGCAGTAATCGAGACAGGAAGTTAGCAAAGTTAATAAATTAGGCAATACATTTACTGAGATTAGCCTCAGTATTAAACACTCACTGATTTAAAAAATCTCACAAAAACACTTAGTTTTGCTGAACAACTACCTGGATTCTCAGAGTTTTTAGCTGACTTCACATCTTCTTACCTTAACTTTTTTAATATACCTGCTTAATTAAACTCTGTATTTTCTGGTTATTCTAACACAAAGATTATGTTCTTGTTTATTGGCCCTTCATTATGTTTCTGATTCTTAACAGAACTTTGGCAATTACAAACGTTTCCTCCACATCCAGTCTTATCTGACCCCTTTTAAATAAGCTTTTGGGCTCACATTAACTCACCATGCAGCATCTGAAAGGAAATTTCCTCACAATAGATGAGGTAGATAAAAAAAAATGCTCAAACCTAACAGGTGATACGATCTCTCCTCATTAATGACTGCAAGTTTCTAAAGTTGCTGTAATTTAAGCTATTCCTTCAAAAGATCTCTCTCTAGAGATGGCAGTGTTAGTATTATACAGGTCCTCAAAAAATTAGCATATTGTGATAAAGTTCATTCTTTCATATATTTTAGATTCATTACACACCAACTGAAATATTTCAGGTCTTTTATTGTTTTAAAACGGATGATTTTGGCATACAGCTCATGAAAACCCAAAATTCCTATCTCAAAAAATTAGCATATTTCATCCGACCAATAAAAGAAAAGTGTTTTTAATACAAAAAAGTCAACCTTCAAATAATTATGTTCAGTTATGCACTCAATACTTGGTCGGGAATCCTTTTGCAGAAAGGACTGCTTCAATGCGGCGTGGCATGGAGGCAATCAGCCTGTGGCACTGTTGAGGTGTTATGGAGGACCAGGATGCTTCGATAGCGGCCTTAAGCTCATCCAGAGTGTTGGGTCTTGCGTCTCTCAACTTCCTCTTCACAATATCCCACAGATTCTCTATGGGATTCAGGTCAGGAGAGTTGGCAGGCCAATTGAGCACAGTAATACCATGGTCAGTAAACCATTTACCAGTGGTTTTGGCACTGTGAGCAGGTGCCAGGTCATGCTGAAAAATTAAATCTTCATCTCCATAAAGCTTTTCAGCAGATGGAACCATGAAGTGCTCCAAAATCTCCTGATAGCTACCTGCATTGACCCTGCCCTTGATAAAACACAGTGGACCAACACCAGCAGCTGACATGGCACCCCAGACCATCACTGACTGTGGGTACTTGACACTGGACTTCAGGCATTTTGGCATTTCCTTCTTCCCAATCTTCCTCCAGACTCTGGCACCTTGATTTCCGAATGACATGCAAGTACTTTGGACCACTGAGCAACAGTCCAGTGCTGCTTCTCTGTAGCCCAGGTCAGGCGCTTCTGCCGCTGTTTCTGGTTCAAAAGTGGCTTGACCTGGGGAATGCGGCACCTTTAGCCCATTTCCTGCACACGCCTGTGCACGGTGGCACTGGATGTTTCTACTCCAGATTCAGTCCACTGCTCCCAAGGTCTGGAATCGGTCCTTCTCCACAATCTTCCTCAGGGTCCAGTCACCTCTTCTCGTTATGCAGCGTTTTCTGCCACACTTTTTCCTTCCCACAGACTTCCCACTGAGGTGCCTTGATACAGCACTCTGGGAACAGCCTATTCGTTCAGAATTTTCTTTCTGTGTCTTACCCTCTTGCTTGAGGGTGTCAATGATGGCCTTCTGGGCAGCAGTCAGGTCGGCAGTCTTGAGTAATGAACCAGGCTGGGGTTTTTTAAAAGCCTCAGGAATCTTTTGCAGGTGTTTAGAGTTAATTAGTTTATTCAGATGATTAGGTTAATAGCTCGTTTAGAGAACCTTTTCATGATATGCTAATTTTTTGAGATAGGAATTTTGGGTTTTCATGAGCTGTATGCCAAAATCATCAGTTTTAAAACAATAAAAGACCTCAAATATTTCAGTTGGTGTGCAATGAATCTAAAATATATGAAAGTTTCATTTTTATCATTACATTATGGAAAATAATGAACTTTATCCCAATATGCAAATTTTTTGAGAAGGACCTGTATTTTAGTAATATTTTTTATGTGAGGAATAAAAGTCAGCTCAGAGTCAAAAATCACGCCCAAGTTCTTCACTTGTAGAGAAGGATTAAAAGACAGTGATTGTAGTTTTGGTAAAAGCTTCTCTCTCTGAGCCTCAGGACCGATGACTAAAACTTCAGTTTTGTCCTGGTTGAGTTGGAGAAAGTTTTCTGCCATCCAGGATTTAATGTCTAAAATGCAGTTAAAAAGTGCATTCATTGGCCGTGTGTCATCGGGAGACATGGAGATGTACAACTGTGTATCATCAGCATAACTGTGAAAGTTCACTCCATGTCTTCTGATGACACTGCCAAGAGGGAGCATATAAAGGAGCATATAAAGTTCAGGTGCTTGTTAACCCAAAAAGTGAATCCGCCAATCAGATGGCATCAAATCTAGACATGTTGGAGATGACCGTAGTGACTTTGAACCTGGAACTGTTGTTGCAAACAGAAGTTATAATCCTGGCATTTCAGAACTTGTTGATCTTCTAAGATTTTCACACATAAAACCGTTTCTCTTGTTTAGGGAGAAGGGTCCCAAGAAGAGAAAGGATCCAATGAGTGGGAGCTGTGGTCAACAAGAATGCCTTGATGTCAGAGGAGGACAGGCAAACCAGTTAAACAATATCTAAAGAAAAAAAACTGCTTATTACAACCACTGTTTGCAGAATAACATCCTTGAACTCACAACGACCTACACTTTGGATCAGACGGGCTGCCCAAAGAACAAACCAGGTCCTTGACCACCTTTGGTTATCGAAGGCTCAAATGGATGCATGGGGAAGTGGTCTCAGAGTAGATGCAGTGCCCACGATTTCTGGGTCGTAGGCCGACAAGTCTACTACTGACCTACAGCCACCCCTTTAACATAAGCCCCTTTTCCACTACGGTCTGCTCAGCCCACCCGAATTGTGTTTCCATTGCCATCTAAGGAACGTGGCTATTGCCCACAGCCCACAGCTGTTGATTCTTCTGGGCGGACATTTTGAAAGATAACGCTATGAAGTAAAAAGTAATAACGTGCCATCATTGCCGGCTGTTTGTTTGGGGTTGGTCAGGCACTGTTCTGTTACATCACTTCACACACACACCACCAGGCGTGTGCAGGAAATGGGCTACAGGTGCCGCATTCCCCAGGTCAAGCCACTTTTGAACCCTAAACAGCGGCAGAAGCGCCTGACTTGGGCTACAGAGAAGCAGCACTGGACTGTTGCTCAGTGGTCCAAAGTACTTTTTTCGGATGAAAGCAAATTTTGCATATCATTCGGAAATCAAGGTGCCAGAGTCTGGAGGAAGACTGGGGAGAAGGAAATGCCAAAATGCCTGAAGTCCAGTGTCAAGTACCCATAGTCAGTGATGGTCTGGGGTGCCATGTCAGCTGCTGGTGTTGGTCCACTGTGTTTTATCAAGGGCAGGGTCAATGCAGCTAGCTACCAGGAGATTTTGGAGCACTTCATGCTTCCATCTGCTGAAAAGCTTTTTGGAGATGAAGATTTAATTTTTCAGCACGACCTGGCACCTGCTCACAGTGCCAAAACCACTGGTAAATGGTTTACTGACCATAGTATTACTGTGCTCAATTGGCCTGCCAACTCTCCTGACCTGAAGCCCATAAAGAATCTGTGGAATATTGTGAAGAGGAAGTTGAGAGACGCAACACTCTGGATGAGCTTAAGGCCGCTATCGAAGCATCCTGGTCCTCCATAACACCTCAGCAGTGCCACAGGCTGATTGCCTCCATGCCACGCCGCATTGAAGCAGTCCTTTCTGCAAAAGGATTCCCGACCAAGAATTGTGTGCATAACTGAACATAATTATTTGAAGGTTGACTTTTTTGTATTAAAAACACTTTTCTTTTACTGGTCGGATGAAATATGCTAATTTTTGAGATAGGAATTTTGGGTTTTCATGAGCTGTATGCCAAAATCCTCCGTTTTAAAACAATAAAAGACCGGAAATATTTCAGTTGGTGTTTAATGAATCTAAAATATATGAAAGTTTAATTTTTATCATTACATTATGGAAAAGAATGAAGTTTAACACAATATGCTAATTTTTTGAGAAGGACCTGTAGGTTTTTATCACTTAAAGAACAACCAGAGTCCGCCCCATTCTCTCTCGGGCCAATACGGAGAGGCTGATGCATGCTTTTATCACCAGTAGGATTGATTACTGTAATGCCCTGCTTTCTGGTCTTCCCAAAAAGACTACCTCAAGTTTACAGCTTTTACAAAATTCAGCAGCACGTGTCCTGACTAAGACCAGGAGGCGGGAACACATTACACCAGTCTTAGAATCACTGCATTGTCTCTCCGCATGTTTTAGGATCAATTTTAAGGTTCTTTTAATAGTTTTTAAGTGTCTTAATGGTCTTGGACCTTCTTATCTTTTAGAACTATTTTTACCATATGAACCTTCGCGGTCTCTGCGCTCCTCTGGCAGGCGTCTCCTTGTCACCCCCAAAGTCAGGACACACACTCATGGTGAGGCGTCTTTCCATTATTATGGCCCTCATGAACATCATACGCAGAGAACGTTCATGTTTTTAAGAGCAGGCTCAAGACTCACCTTTTTTAACATAGCTTTTAACTGATTATTATTTATTAAATCTGTTTAATTGCTCTGCATATTTTATTTGAATGAATTATTTTTAGTTTAGCTTTTAGCTGGCTATTTATCAATTATTGTTTATCTGCTTTGTATTTTTATTTGATCATATCTTATAATTGTTTTGGTTTTAATATTTTAACTCATTTTAGTCTTCCTTCCATTGTTTCCTCTGTGGGAGCCCTCTGCCTCGGGGGCGGTGGTCGGCTGTGGCTGCCTTGGTGCTCTCCAGCTGGTGCTTGGGTGGAGGTGGGGGTACCAGCCCTCCCTCCTCTGGGCTCCCTGGGTCAGTGCCTTGGCTGTTGATCTGCTACTGCCGATGTAGATGGCTCCTGTGATGACGTTTCCTGGCTCATCTGTACTCAGCCCGTTTTGCTTTTGTCTATTGTTGCTTTTATGTGTGTGTGTGCATGGGAGATGGGGGGGTATAGCTGTGGTGATGGTTTTTACTTTTGGGTTTGGGGAAAGGGGGGGGGGGGGTTGTGGGTCATTTTTAATCTGTAAAGCACTTTCAGAAGCTTTGTTGTGGTTTGAAAAGTGCTTTATAAATAAAGTTTGATTTGATTAGTGTAGACAGGTGAGGAACAGGTTTTATTATTGCTATACTTTGTACAGTTTTTCCATTTATCTCAGGAGAAATAGTCCAATACGACTATCACTATTTTTATCTGCACACAGCACTGACAGCTTCTCTGTAGTGCTCTTTAACAAAGTAAGTTTTGCTCTGAAAAATTACTGTCGTTCTACTTTTTTCCAGAGTAAATTTAAACACTTGCTCCACCTGTGTTCAAATATTAACAATGACTCCTTTGCCACGTGATTGCTTGAGGAATTATTGTGCAAATGACATGACCGAATGTAACACTGTGATGCTTCTGAGCAGCCAAGTCATTGACGGACAGATGTGCTGTCATCAGGGGTCACAGTCACCACAAAGGCACAAACCACCACTGATTCCAGTCACAGAGAATAAAAGTCAAGTCGGTGCCAGATAAATTAGGCTGAATCTCTCATTCAGTCAGGTAAAATGGAAAGGGTTGCATGGAGTAATGAGTTCTGATTTTTTTTTTTACCAAGCTATTAGTTGCCATTTTACAAAATACAACATGCAAATTAGAGAAACGAGCAATCTGCTGAGGTTATTTCATTTTCCAATCATTTTAAAAGTTTCTTCCTTTACGTTTCTTGAAGTTACAGAACCCAGCATCATACATCATCAGGCTGACAATTAAAAATGAAGAAACAGTGAAAATAACCTTTGGAAATGTGCCTATGACAGCTGAACTGCCTCTTAAACATGAAACAAAAGTTCAATCTGCTGCATGCCCACACACACCCTGCTGACCAAACATTCAAATAGCGTGAAATCAAACCACCTGCATTCTTGCAGCTCTCTAGGGTCTGCAGAAAGAGGAGCTTCACAAGCATTATGTGAGGACTGTGGAGCTTTCACAGAGCAAATGCTGCTTTATGATATGAACATTATTAACTGCCAAGTGGGTTTATTCTGAAAGACTCTCTTGCTATAAATACATACATTAAGGCTTAAACAGAAGGTTCCACATATGACTGACAATTAGGGTTTTTTATGGGAAAATTGTTGTGCTTTTGAGAAAAAGCTTAACTGGGGAATGATGGATGGTTTTATATAAGTTGAATGAAAGCAGAGAATGTCAGCCTCTTTCACATGTCACTTAACTTTATTCTCAGAGCTCTTAAAAGCAAAAGCACTGAGGGAGTAGAGGGCTCATTTTAGCTTAAAAACACTGCCACTGAGACACCAGCGAGGATTCATTTCTGAAAAGCTAAAATTATTTTTGAAGCTGAAAGGTTTGTGACAGCACATTTATTTATTTTTTTACAAAAGGTTTAGACTGTTTCTCTTGCCAATAATTGGAGATTTTGATCGTTTCAGTTTATTCTTTTCTTTGTTGCCATATTTTTTTAAGATTCTTTAAATACGGATATTACATTGATTTGAAGTAGTTGGTTCTTAGCTGTGATTTATTAGCAAGGCAATAAAATCACATTAAAACAGTTTAGTTTTCACTGGACCAGTAAAAGTCCTATTTACTACAACTTTACTACTTTATATTTGGACATAGACACTGTCTTTTAAAAGTTTTTTTGTCTAAGTTAATGCATGAAGCATTTTTATTCATGCCAAATCTTATTTGCAGTGCAAGAATATACATTTATATAACTTTGAATCAGACAATAGATTTCACCTTAAACATTATTTTGTTTATACTTTTACAGATCTGGTTTATATGGAGTTAAATCTTAATTTAAGGCTTTGCAATTTGTTTAAACCATTCTTTCACTAGCAAGGACCACGCTACAGATCAAAATTGAACAGTTTATTGAAGGAACGAAAACGTCTGGGAAGATGTGCCGACCAAGGCCGGGAGGAAGACTCAGTGTGGGGGTGCAGTCTTCTGTAATTCATCTTTCCGAGCCTGCTCAGGACCCCCCCAGGCGGAACCTGAAAGAGAGAAATGTTAGAAGATGAGGTTCAGGAGCCAACCAGAGCTAGAAACCTGGAGGCTGAGCCCAATGACCCGGGGGAGGATGAAAGATTGTATGGATGCTACAACGAAGGAGAAGGGAATGGGGGAAAGGGCGGGATGGGGGAAGGGGTCGTAGGGAAGGGTTTTGGCGAGACCCGAGGGGTACAGAGTGGACGAATGGGATGAGGTTAAGCTGAGGAGAGGGTCGGGTAGGGAGGGGTGCAAAGCGAACAAGACAGACGTGGAACGTTTGGCAGACTGAGTTTATATGGGTTGCTGAGTGATTGGAGACGTGAAAGGGGCCCAGGGCGACAAATATATCCATCCACCCCCACTAACGTTTTTTTTATTATATTTAATTTGAGTCGTGGATGCTGGTGCTGTGGGCAGGAAGATTTGTTGCTGTAGGATGGTCTCATGACTGTCATAACATGCTAACAACTCAATATCCAAGACAATTTTTCACAGTAACATGTCCTGGATGACACCATCAGTTGTTGGGAAGCACTGCTAATCCACCTCGTTTGCTTTTACCGCCCCTCTTAAACGCTCAACTTAGACATACAAAGAGAAAGCTGGACTGAGATCCATCCATCCATCCATCCATCCATCCATCCATCCATCCATCCATCCATCCATCCATCCATCCATCCATCCATCCATCCATCCTATGCAGGGTTGCAGGGAGGCTTGTGCCTATCTCCAGCAATCAACGGGCAATGGGCAGGGTACACCCTTGACAGGTCGAAGATTAACATATTTAGTACTGTCATGAGATTAAAAAAACTTTGAGATTAATTAATTATGATCTGTAATTAATTAATCTAATTAATCTCTTTTTTAATCTCACCTAATAATTGCTGAGAAAAGCCCTCATCTTAAGGTATTTTCTTTTAAATTCATTACATTATTGTGGTAGAGCAAAAGTTTGATACATGTAATTTAAAAAACTGGCTTTATGAAGTCATTTATTGTATTTAACAGACTTGAACAGATGCAGTCCCAGCCATTTACATTCTGCTGTTTTTGTGGCTAGTCCCAAGTGCAACCTTCTGCTTGGAGCATGCGCAATTCATAAGCGTTCTGGACGCAGTGGGCTCAATATCTTCTCTGAGTCCAGCTGTATTACGGGTTAAAACAACACGTAATCTGCGCATTATTTTTGATACCGATTGCTTGCCAAATTGGTGGAGCTGGGCGGTCGGGTGTAGGCGAGCTGCAGTGTCCGGAGAGATGGGAGAGCGCGCCGCTGCTCGGTGAGAAGAGGAACAACGTTACATGCTTCACCCTTACCCACCCACCCACGTACGTCTGTCTGTCTGTCTGTCTGTCTGTCTGTACGCGATAATTTGACACCCCTAAACATATTTCATAAAAAACTAAAACAAACCTGTGAGGAAAAAATTACATAATAATGACCATCTATATTTGCATTTTGGTAAAACTGAAAAATCCCTGCCATTTTTTAGAGCTCCATAAATCAGCTATAGTGTACAGCAGCAACATTGAAACAGATCAGGGAAAGTATAACATTCCCTCAAATATAATTTTTATAAATGTTCAGTTTTTTACTCAAATTTCATTTGTCAGAATTTTGAAATCGTACTGCAAAATGTTTGGATTAGAGAGTAATGATGGTATTGGCTCTAGGGTTTGACCATGCAAAGATCGTAATGTGTTCATTTCCTTTTGCCTTTATTTACCCAGGAAGAAACTCACTGATATTTAAAAAAAAAATCTCTATTTCTAGAGTGCCCTGGACAAATTTATCGGTGGTCCATCACTGCTATTGGACTGCTATTGGTCAAGGTATCTTAAAAAGTGAAATGTACATACCCAAAATCTAATTTCGCTCTAATTCTGTTTCAACTAACAATTTTTCTCTCAGAACTGCAAACGAGGTGTCTCTTCCACCCGCATATCTTCTTTATAAAACTCCATGGAGACTTGAAGGTTTTGACACTATTTTAGACAATCTATGGTAGAACTAATAGTTTTTGCACATTATTTGTATGAGGCTTAAATTTACTGTCACGATTTAAGGATGGAGGACCCGAATGCAGACAGGTAAATAAGACTGATTTAATTAATGAAGATTGGTTAACAATAGAGCTGAGTGGGTATACAAGGGAACAACATAACTTAAAAAAAGAACATGGAGAATCCAGCGATGTATGACAAAAACAATTGTGGTTTAAATACTGAGGGTATAGTGACAGATGACAGAGGAACTCTTAATCAAGATAATCAGATGGAGGTGGGAGTGAGTAAGCAGGTGGAGGTGAATTGCAGCTGGGAAGGAGGAGAATAGCAAGGAGGAAATAAACAAAACAGAGAAGAAAAACCAAATGTTGAAACATAACAGAAAAAGAGAATATTTATTCAATGCTAGTTTTTTGAAGGTCTACTAAGGAAGTATTTGATCCTGTGGAGTCAAATCCTGCATATTTAACTCCTGATTAATTATTTCAGGCAGTATCAACAGTAAGTATTGTTTGCATCTTAGGCAAGAACATAATTTCCCCGGTAACAGTTTGTAGACCAGGTCTTCGGGTCTTTTGCATTAAACAAAGATAACTCTGATACAAAAAAGGAAATTAGATTTTCTTCCTTAGATTTAAACTCAAGAAAGTATGTTCCTGAAACAAATGATAAAATCGACTCCATTATCCTTTTCCTTTCAAGGACAAACACTTCCTTGATTCTCTCAAGTTAACTGGATCTCAAGGACATGTGATATTTCATTGGGAATGTACATATTGAACATATGTTCAAATTAAAATTTGTTGCTTAGTTTTTCTTCATTTTAATTAGAAAATGTCCTGTTTTGAACATCTAAAATGTGTTGTGCTACTCCCTGACCTTGTTCACAGGAAAACACTAGTTTGGACTATGCTTTCAGTGGTTTCACTTTACTGCTGACAAACCACCAGAGGGTGTAACACACTTAGAATATTACAAACCTTACCTTCCACTTGATTCTTGGTGGTTTATGAGAGCTGCCTGTGTTTTTGTGATTGCAGAGCAGGAACCAAGGATCTTTAGTGATTGACTCAAAATAATCTTAAAAATTCTGTTTTGAGAAGGTGTTATTTAATACAATAATAAACTTGAATGATGCAAGTAAACTGGGACTGGTTAAAACTCTTGCTAAAACATAGACCTTTAAAGATTCTTGCTAGAGGGGTATACTTTGTTTTAATATACAGTGTTATCATAAAGCACGGCTGGAAAATAAATCATGAATTTCCGCTACAGGATTTTACAAAAAATACAAAGTTTATTTTCAGTGTCCAGATTGTGTGTACAGATCAATGATATCACATCAGACCGCAAAGATTGGGAGTAGAAAGGGAGAACTGGCAATAAGCAGTGGGTTTCTAGGGTAATTAGTTTGCTTTCATGAACATTGTGATGGATGGGCAACTTTTGGCACATTCCAGAGTAGATTCTGGAGACTTTTTGTATCTGTACAAGCAGTATTTTACCCTGAGAAATGCTCATCTAAAGGAGAATAGTTGACTTGGATTGACCTGACTTGATGAAATCATGTAAGACCCAGAACTCAACTCAAACTGCTTTTCACTTGAACTAGAACTGTTTTACTTGGAAGTACATGATACGTCACATCAAGTAGAAAATACGTTATTTTAGGAATGGAGCTAATAGGTTTCTGGAATCAACTAGAATAAAGAGCAAATCACCCCCCCCTACCAGAGTCTTACTCCACCCACATTTCCTGTTTGAAAAATGTGCAAAAAAGAGGTGTTGCCTGGCGGACCGAAGGACAATATTTAACAACCATGCAAATAACACTAAATAATCATCTATAATTAAAAAAAAGCTGTCCTAAAGATTCTAACCAAATGATACGTAAAATGGCTAACCTGTCAACATTTGCTTGCTATTCCACCTCCAATTCGCTACGGACGCGTGGCCCAGACTCCACTGCTTTTATACCCCACAGTGGCAGTGCATCTGCCATCACACATACCGGGTAACGTCACATATCATAGCGGGGCAAATAGTGATGGCTGATTCAAATTCAATTGTAGTGCAGACTTTTAACCTAAAGACGGTGCCACACTGACAGTTTTAGGCGGAACATTTATATTTTAAATAAGTTGCAGTAAAATGCCAAAATAATGAATACACATGTAGACAGCACAATTAGACACTCATTTATACAGTTTATCAGCAAAAGAAAATTGATTTGGGGGTCACTTGGTCTTTAACTTTGTTAACAGACTTACCTGTGACTTGTTGAAACAGTGACTTCATCCCACCACTGCTTTTTTGAGATGGCGCTGTAGATTAGAAAGCTGAAGCAAGTGATGGAAAGCCAGGAGAAATACATTTGTTCTTGTTTGAAGCTTTCTGTCTGATTGTCTTTTATGCATGTGTGAAACTATTAAAAGACACTATCTGCTTTGATTACCTTGACTGGAGATGTGACATGCCTGTAGAGTGACAGTGCTCACAATTTTTGAATGCCTACAAATCTATAGTAGTATAAAGAACCCATAAAAACAGAATTTTTCAGCTTGTGTTCAACATCTAAATTACTTTGGAACTGTAGATCATATCAGATTCAACACAAAATCAAATCTACTAGTTTATTTTTTATTTTTTTACAAACTTGACCCCAAAACCTTTTTTTTCTTTGTCTTGTTCAAATTAATTGCTTGAAGTACTTAAATAGGTGGGGTAAAATAAAATGTAAGTATTGTTTGGTTATTGATTGATGTGTGGCAATTATTTGGTAAATGACTTAACTAAGGAGACATTTCAGCCTTTTAATAAATCCTTTATAAATCATAATAAAAAATGGCTGTTTGGTTGGAAATAAATTTAAGAGGATATCAAAAACTGCCACTCTGTCTCTTTGTTGAAGCTTTACTTTCAAAGGCTTTAAAAATGTTGCGGTCCTGTCACTCTTCATAAATTCTAATAAAATATCCTTTCAGATTTTCCGGAACTGTTATCAGTCTACAGTGAATTACTGTACCGTTTCCACATCGCAGTCTACATGCTCCCATAAATCCCTTTTATCTTCACATGCACATCGCTTTATATTCTGCAGGCAATTACTTGGCAGCTGCTCAAAGTGGGGGTAAAGTTCAATGTCAGCCTTAATAAGCAAGAAATAGATTCTATTTTGCATTGTGTTTACAAAAACAGAGAATTTCCACTTCCATCATTAAAATCCTGCACAGCATCAAGAAGCAACAAACTCCTATTCTGTCTGTTATCGCTTTTGTACTATATGTAGAGAAGATAAGGTGCACATAAATTAGCATAAACATGTGTAATAATGGAGAAACATATAGAAATATTTGCAGTGGGGTGAAACATTTAAATTGAGGTTTGTAGCCCATTACATATAATGATGTCAATTTCTGGTATGAGAATTCAGAGAAGTAAAAAACATTTGGTTGTACATGTGCTTTGCTATCATATTTATCACTGTGACTTATGGTTACTTGTGCTTGCAAGCTTGAATGTTACAGCCTCACGGTGGAAAAAGTATTTCCTAATGTCAGGGTCTGAAATCTGTTTTTAAACCTACCAAAAAAGTAAAATATAACAGAATTTTAGGCACTGGTGTTCAAACTCAGTCCTCAAGAGCCGCGGTCGTCATGTTTTAGATCAAAACCCAAAAATTTTTCTGTTTGCTAAATGCATAAATAATGAGGAGAGTTTTCTAGAAAATGTTTTTAAGGATTGCCTTTGAACTGTATAATTTGGTTCAAACATTTTGCGCATCCTTCCTCAAGCTTCTTGCAATAGTTTGCTGTAATTTTGGCCAATTCCCCCTGACAGTATTGGTATAGCTATATTTTCTGTTGGACTAAGATCAAGGCTTTGTGGTAGCCACTCCAAAACATGCATTGGGTCATTGTCAAGATCCTTAAAAAGATCCCTTTGTGCCTAAGCTGTAACTCATCTCTCGAGATGTTGAAACAGTATTTCCACACAATTTTTCTAGTCTCTCCTTCTGCAAAACATTTATTGAACGTATTGCTGTAATCCCTTTATTTCAGAGTTGGAACGGTGTCCTCTCAGGCTCTTAAGCTTCTCCCTTTTTACTCTAAATGCAAAAGTGGTAGTTATTGCCAAACACTTAAATGTTTGTTTCAAATGTAAGTCTTTTTTGCTGAGTTTATTTTCAAACTGAAATCTGGCTTTTGATGCAACTTTTGGAGTAATGGCTTCTTCCTCCCTGATTGGGCTTTGAGCCCATGTCAGTACCTCATTCTTTTAATTTCATTCATTTTGAAAAAGACACTCTCCAACCAATCTCAGTGTCAAGCAACGGTGATCGGACAGAGATCACTGTTGGGAAGGTGGATGTTCCAAATGCAGAGCGAGACTGGAGCCGATGGTCCAGTAGGAGCAGGGGTGGAGGACGAGCTTGGAGCAGGACTGGACGTACCTGCTGGAACTCCTCCAACAGGCTGCCTGGATAAAACTCATAGCTGTAGGAAGCAGCTGGAGTCTGGAACAATTTGGGGGTGATGCGCTAGTGCGGATCAAGAGTTAAGCTTCAGAGCAAGGCTGATGACTGAGCATCGTAGAGGTGAGTGAGTGGAGCTTTTGAGTGCGTGGATGAGGAGATCCAGCAATGGTTGGTGAGGAGCTCATCAGGAGCAGCTGCTCCGGGTTGGTCCTGATGATTTCTTGACAGGACCCCCCCCCCCCCCCCCCGAGTTCCGGCCCCTGAAGGGCCCAGACAATCTGGGTGAAGGCGGTGGAAGTCCGCGATGAGGGTGGAGTCCAGAATATGGCGGGACTAGCCCTGCCAGTCCACCAGGTACTGGAATCCTCTTCCCCGAGGAAGGGAATCAAGGACACGCCGAACCGTGTAGGCTGGAACCCCATCGATGAGGCGAGGAGGTGGTGGGCGAGCCTCCGGGGGAGAGAGAGGTGAGTTGACCCTTGAGGAGGGAGCAGTGGAAGACAGGGTGAACCTTCAGGGATGCTGGAAGTTGGAGGCAATAGATGACCGGATTGATGCGCGGATCATCGGGTAGGGACCCACGAAGCGGGGTGTCAATTTCTGGAGCCCCGAAGGCGTTCAGAGGTGCCATGTGGAGAGCCAGACGAGATCTCCGGGCTGAAACGTGGGACTGGGTTGGTGACGCCAGTGGTGTTGAGCCACGTACCCGGTGTTAGCATGCTTGATGGATGCTCAAGTCCGGATCCACGCAGCCTTGGCTCGGCGGATGAACGATTGGGCTGCTGGGATCTCCACTTCCAATTCCTGGTGGGAGAATAGGGGGGACTGGTAGCCTTTGCAGACCTCAAATGGTGACAACCCGGTGGCTGATGAGACCTGCATGTTCAGGGACAGTTTGGCCTAAGTCAGTACCCGTGGCCAGAAAGTAGGTTGCAAGGAGACAAAGCAGCGGAGGTATATTCCCACCATCTGATTGGCCCTCTCCGTCTGTCCATTGGTCTCCGGGTGGTAGCCAGAAGAAAGGCTGACAGTGGCACCAATGAGGTGACCGAAGGCCTTCCAGAACCGCACTGTGAACTGGGGTACTCTGTTGGAGACAATATCCTGGGGGAAACCATGGAGGCGCACTACGTGCTCGAGAACCAACTCTGATGTCCCCTTGGCCGTGGGCAGACCGGGCAGGGCGACCAGATGGACTGCTTTGGAGAAGCGGTCCACAAAGGTGGCAATGGTGGTCATGCCGTCAGCAGGGGGCAGGCCAGTGATGAAATCCACCCCGATATGTGACCATGGTCGAGACGGGACTGGTAGAGGACAAAGTGCACCAGTCCCGGGCTGAGTAGCGGATTTTGCTCTGCCGCAGACAGAGCAAGCGCTGACGAAGCTGTCGACCTCCCTCACCATGGTGGGCCACCCCCGCATGACCAGCCACCGGTGAACAGGCAGTGGGTCGGGACATAGAGGAGGTTGGCCGGCGTTCCGGGTGGTGCTGGTTCCTGAGCCGGAGCCGATCGGACGGAATCTTCCAAGGGCCATCGGAGGGCGGCCAGGACCTGATGTGGGGGGATGACGGGAGCTGGTTGGGATGGCGTAGGGTCCTGGGAGAAGCACAGAGAGAGAGCATCTGCCTTCTCGTTTTTTGAACCAGGTCGATAAGAGATGTGGAAGTTGTAGTGTTCAAAAAGGTGGGCCCACTGGGCCTGATGGGGGTTCAGTTATTTTGCATTCCGGATGTGGATGAGGTTTTGATGGTCGGTCCAGATCAGGAACGGTTCCGGCGTGCCCATGAGCCAGTGGCGCCATTCCTCCAGAGACCACTTGATGGCCAGAAGTTCAGGGTCGCCGACCCCATAGCGTTGTTGTCCAGGCGTGAACTTCCGAGAAAAGAAGTAGCATGGATGGAGCTTCTGGTCTGGCCCTGCTGGGACAGGACGGCACCAGCACCGACCTCTGAGGCATCCACCTCAACAGTAAACGACTTGGTGGGGTCAGGATGGAGTAGGATTGGCGCCACTGTGAAGAGCCGGAGTAGTTTGTAAAAGGTCCTCTTGGCCTCAGGGGGTAGGTGAAATGGGTGTGGCCATGCAGTTGGTCTGGTCAGATCCATACGTGGAGCCACAATGGAGCTATAGTTGCGGATGAACCGCCGATAAAAATTAGCAAAGCCGAGGAAGAACTGCAACCGCTTGAGTGTGGTAGAAAGTGGCCAGGTGGTTACTGCAGACACCTTCTGAGGATCCATGGCCACGTCTTTGGGTGAGATGACATATCCCAGAAAGGTGGTGGAGCGCTCATGAAAGGCACACTTCTCTAGTTTACAGTAGAGGTGATTCTAGAGGAGTCGTTTGAGAACGTCACAGACGCGCCTAGCGTGGTCCACCTCCAACGTGGAATAGACCAAAATGTCGTCTAGGTAGACGTACCCCACCGTCCCAGCATCTCTCTCAGAACATTGTTCAGGAAGCGTTGAAAGACTGCTGGGCTGTTACACAGGCCAAAGGGCATGACTTGGTACTCCCAGTGGCTGGTGGGAGGGCCGTCTTCCACTCATCACCCTCTCTAATACGGACTAGATTGTATGCGATCTGCAGGTCTAGGCGAGTAAAGATGGAGGCTTTGGACAGAGAGTCTAACACAGTGTTCACCAGAGGAAGTGGATGACGATCCTTAACGGTCACTTTATTTAAACCCCGGTAATCAATACAGGGACGGAGGGTCCCATCCTCCTCCTTTTTTTAAAAATAATTTTATTTTGTATACTTGGCCATCAGCAATATCGGACACGATACAATTTGGACATATGCAATAAAAAGAAAAGGGGGGGAGGAGACAATTTCGTAAGCAAGGTAAATACATAAGCTGGATATATATATATATATATATATATATAAATACACACACACATACCGTACATACATACACACAGATACATATACATACACATTCAATAATAATAAGTGGGGCATACCAGAAGTTTAATACAGTACAAAAAAAAAAACTCCTAAACTAAGTCATATGTCCAATATACATTGTATTTCAAAGGTCTTTATCGTTTTGAAAACTAGATTTCAGTCCTTCAACTACACGTTCACTCCAATTTTTCCATACTAGTTCCAAATCGAGAAATGAGGGGACACACACACACCAAAAAAATAAAATAAAAAATAATAATTAATAAATAAAAAGGGGGTATAAATTTGAGCATTTCTTTTAGAAACAATATACATCAAGGAGTTTCTGCAATGGCCAGTAAATGTAATTTAATATAAAATAACAAATAATGAACTGAACTGAACAGAGGGGGTTGGAGCTCACACTGTAGGTACATTATAGCAGGTGTTAGCCTATAAAGAAGAAAAAGGCCTGGAAACGATTAAAACAAGTAGATAAATGAATAGATCATGAAAAATAAAGAACGGTGTTTTGGGCTTAGGCGGCTAAATTAATGGAACATTCTCTTTCCCCTTAAAATCAACTAATATCCGAAAGTACCGGCTTAACATACTCTGACCATTTAGACCAGATGCGATAGAATTTTCCTTTCTTGATTCTCAGTGTGAACGTCAGTTTTTCCATGACATAAATTTCACGGGTTATGTCGACCCACTCATCAGCAGTAGGAGGTTCCGGTTTTAGCCATTTTCTTGTGATAGCCTTTTTACTTGCAAGCAGAAGACTCAATAACAATTTCTTGTCATATTTATCCCATCCTTCAAAAGAAGTAGGTCCTAAATACAGAGAATTAAAATTTAGGGGGATATTGATACCAAATATAGCTTCTATGTGAGCATGAATGTCCTTCCAGTAACAATTAATCCTAGGACACTCCCAGAATTCATGGTAGTGGTTGGCCTCCTTTACCCCACAGAGCCTCCAGCATCCCGTGGCTGCCCCTTGATGTCGCTTTTGGATTGGGGTTATGAAAAATCTAATGAGGTTTTTCCAACCAAATTCACGCCACATAGTTGAAGATGTTGACTCCCATTGTGACTTGCACAATATTTCCCACTCTTCCTTTGAAAGAGAAAAGTTGCCCTCTTTTTCCCATTTCTCTTTAATGTACAAAGTACTGTTTGATTCAGCCTGTAGAAAGCCATTATATAGTCTGGAAATCCCCATTATTACAGGTGGATGAAGTGGATGCTGATATAAACACCTTTGAGCTACTTGAGATGTCCTCCTTCAATGATCCACTCAGATACTTGTTGAAATAATGCCGGACTTGAAGATATCTGTAAAAATCATTTCGTTCGAGGGCATATTTTCTCTGGAGGGATTCAAAGCTCTCAAATACTCCTTTATGGATAAATGCCCCATAATTTGAAAGGCCCCTGTTTGACCAGACTTTGAATTTAGAGTCACTTCTATTCGGCAGGAAGTCAGTGTCGTACGCACACCATCTAAGCCTTCTGAGAGAATCCCCGAATCCTCCTGATTTTACAGTTTCCTGCCAAATCTTTAGAGCCAAATTGATTACAGGATTCATGTTCTTTATTAGATTGGGATCTCCAATCACTGCTGGTAATGGAACCCCATCACTCATTGAGCTCTCAATATCCTTCCACCTTGATAAATAGGTCTGTGAGCACGAACATATCAGCGACCTTAACTGAGTGGCGTAGAAGTAGTCACGCAGGCATGGGAGCCCCAGACCTCCGGATTCCTTCTTTAATTGCAGCGTTTTAAATCTAATCCGGGGTTTTTTGCCTTGCCACAGAAATCTAGAAATTAATTTATCCCATTCTAAAAATTGCTTTGTGGGTAGTTCCACGGGGAGAGCCTGAAAGAAGTAGAGCAGTCTTGGCAAAATGTTCATTTTTATAGCTTGTACTCTTGAACTTAGGTCGAGATAGGGGATGAGATTCCATCGTGATAAATCTAGTTTTATTTTCAAATTCAAGGGTCTGTAATTAAGATCAAATAATTTGGAAAAATCTTGAGTCAATGTAACCCCAAGGTATTTTATTGAGTCTTAATCCCATTTCAATATATGCTTTTCTTTAATATGGTTGGGTGGAACATAATTCAAAGCAATAACCTGTGTTTTCTGGATATTTAATTTATAGCCAGAAAGTGTACCATATTCATCTAACATTTCCATTAGTGTTGGTATTGTCTGTGTGGGTCGAGCTAAGTATATCAGTACGTCATCTGCAAAAAGGGCCAGTTTACGTTCATCATTAGCCAGTTTTATTCCCTTAATGCTGTCGGTTTGTCTGATCCACTGACTGAGTGGTTCGATGAACAGAGTAAAGAGGAGGGGTGAAACCGGGCAGCCCTGCCTGGTTCCACGTTGTAGCAGAAAGGGCTCCGATAAGCTACCATTAACTTTAATTCTTGCAGAAGGCCTGTCATAAAGAGCTTGAAATAATGCCACAATAGAATCATGAAAGCCAAATTTTGATAGAACTTTGTATAAAAAGACCCACCGAACCGAATCGAAAGCTTTTTCCGCATCTAGGCTTATAAGAGCCGCCTCTATTTTGTTTTGAATAATATGTTTAATAATGTGCAGAGACCTCCTAATATTATCTTGTGTCTGTCTTTCTTTTATGAAACCTGTTTGGTCCAGACTAATAAGATTGGGTAGAATTTTCTCTATTCTGTGTGCCAGGATTGAAGAAAATAATTTATAATCTACATTCATAACACTGATCGAGCGATAGTTCCACACTCCAATTTGCACTTCCCTTCTTTTGGAATAACTGTAATGACCGCCTCCCGCCAGGAGGGGGCGATCTTCCTTGTCCTTAGCACCCAGTTACATGTTCTTAATAGGATTGGAGCCAGCTGGTCCCGGAGTAGTTTGTACCATTCTCCTGTAAAACCATCAGGTCCAGGGGATTTGTTTGCCTTAAGCCGAGAAATTGCCATATTCAGTTCCTCAACTGGGATTTCTGCGACTAGATCCCTATTTTGCTCCTTTGTGACTAAGGGTAAATTCAGGGAAGTAAGGAAGGAGTCTATTTGGAAGTCATTATTTTTATGTGGTTGACTGTATAACTTTTTATAGAACTTCTTGAAACTATCCTGGATTTTCTCCAAACTGTTCTCAATCATTCCTGATTCCGGATGTCTTATCGTATGGATGGTGTTGTCTGCTTGCTGCTTCGTTAATCTATATGATAGAAATTTAATTGACTTCCCACCCCCTTCGTAATAACGCTGTTTGAGAAATGTAAGATTCTTCTGGATCTCCTGATTAGTTATTTCTTGTATCTCATTTTTTAACTGTTTTATTTCTAGCTCAACTCCTTCATCACCTGTGTTTATATGAGCTCTTTGGAGCCACTTCAGTTTAGTTTCCAGGTCCTGTAGCCTTTGTTTTCTGGATTTCTTTAAGTGTGAGGAAGTGCTGATAATTCTTCCCCTAATTACAGCTTTGAGGGCATCTCAAAGTATACAAGGGGAAACTTCTTCATTATCATTAAATTCTAAATAGGTTTTAATTTCAGATTTCAATTCATCTCTAATCTCTGGGTTATTCCGGATATCTGAATTTAACCTCCATAGTGTTGACTTTTGATCACTACTGAGGCACATAGTCAAGCATAGCAGGCTGTGGTCTGAAAGGACAATGGGCCCTATTTTACACTTACTTATTTGATGCATGTCTTTGCTATAAACAAAAAAATAATCAATTCTCGAATATTCTGCATGTGGGGCAGAGTAGTGCGTGTAATCCCTAACAGAGGGATGCATTTCTCTCCACACATCCACAATACCCAGTTCCTTCATTAACTTATTTATCTTTTTGCCAATGGATGTGGATTCTGTACGCCCCCCAGAAGTATCTAGCTTTGGATTTAGAAGTACATTGAAGTCTCCTCCACAAATTAGTATCCCCTGGGACTTTGTTGCAATTAAATCAAAAATATGCTTGTAAAATGACCAGCCACTACATGGGGGAGCATAGACATTCATGAGACTCATCAGTATGCCCTCTATTTTCCCTATTATCATTACAAACCTGCCCTTCTTGTCTTTTAATTCTGATATATGTTCATAGGCCACAGTTTTTGACATCAAAATGGCCACCCCTCTTTTATGCCCTGGTTTGTAGGAGGAGAAGTAAACATATTTGTAGCCCATTCCGTTTAATTTAGCATGCTCTTTGTTGCTTGCAAATAAGCTATATGTCTGTATGTGGTTAAATTCTTTCCGTTTTTGTAGAATGCGAGGCGCGTAGTCGTTGTCCAGGTTTATCCGTCTTCCCTGCCAGGTGAAACCTCCCTTTGACCATGCTGCATGGAGCACTACTTCTTTTGCCTTGAAGCTGAGGAATTTTACCACCAAAGATCTCGGCTGTGCGTCTGCTGGTGGCTGTGGTCCCAGCGCTTGGTGGGCTCTTTCGATATGCTGTGTAGCTGATTCCGGCACATCCAGATTTTCCTGGAGGAGCTTTTCCACAAAGGAGCTCACCGAGGAGGAGTTCTTTTCTGCCCCCTCTGGTATCCTGTTTACGTGGTTATTTTCTCGTCTAGAGCGGCTTTCTTGGTCGGTTATTCGGAACTCTATCTGAACTTGTAGCTTAAGCATTTCTACCATGGTGACCTCCACACTCTGTACCTTTTCCTCCACCTCTTCAGTTCGACGTCCAACCTCGTTCAGTCTGGTGTTTACTTTGGCTATCTCTTCTTTAATACCATCAAGTTGAGACTTATTGTCCCTACGAAAGTCTCTCAACTCACTCAGGATGAGGCCCAAATCAGCCGTCTGGTCTTGCTGCCTTAATTTTCCCTCATGGCCTCCACCGGTGTTAGCTAGAGAGCCGCTTTTTTCTTTCTCCATTTCGCCGTGTGTTCCTGATTGCTGCAAATTTTTCTTTTGTTTCAGCTTGGTAGACATAATTGCCCCAGACACTATTAAGTCCTGAATTATAAAGGAATTAAATTCTCGATTCTTTGGGGCGTTATAGTACTTTGGAAAGAGGAGCAGTTTCTCTATGCTGCCATCTTGTCTGTGTCGACCGGAAGTCCTGTATCCCCTCCTCCTCCTTTTTAACAAAGAAGAACCCCGCCGACGCCGGAGAAGTAGAAGGGCAGATGAATCTCTGTTCGAGAGCCTCTGAAATGTTGGCCTTTATCTGCGCTTTCTTCTCCCGGGAAAGTGGAAACTGGCGGCCGCGCCGCCCCTGGCAATAGATTGATGGCCATGTCATAGGAGCGATGGGGTGGTAGCTGGGAAGCTTTCTTCTTGCTAAAAACTTCAGCAAGATTCCGGTAAGGTGGGGGGATCTCCTCCAGGGCCGGGACTGGATTGACCTCCATTGCCCTGGTGGACAGTGGGCGGAGACATTGGGATGAGCAGGAGGGACCCCAGCCAAGGATTTGCTGCGTGGACCAGGAGATCTGGGGGTCATGTGTTCTGAACCAGGGGTACCCCAGGATGAGTGGTGTGGAGCAGGAAACGATGACCAGGAAGCTGATGAGTTCAGTATGATCACCGACCCACATCCGAATCTCGGTGATGCGGTGTTTGATGGGACTGGGCTAAAGCGGACGTCGATGGAGGTCACCGGTATGGGTCACTGCAACAGCTGCAGAGGCAGTTGTACTTTTTCCAGCTGAGTGGAGATGAAGTTCTCAGCTGCACCAGTATCCAGCAGCGCAGAGCATTTGTGGTCTGGATCAGGGTGGAGGAGCTGGACGGAGTAGAGGAAACGGTTAGGAGTTGTGGTGCCAGATGAAATCCCTCCTACCTTCACCTGGCCTGATCTTTTGCCGGACGGAGTGAGCAGTGACGCAAGGAATGCGCTGGAGATCCACAGTAGGCGCATAATCTCTCTCTGCGCCGTCTCTCTTTCTCCTCAGGGGGCAGATGGCTAAGGTGCATCGGCTCCTCTTGATCCTCCGAGCGGGGGAGTGGCGAGCCAGAGATGGCTTCAGCTGAGCGGAACTGAAAGGGGCGGTGCGTCGGAGAGCCGGCCTGTTGCTTGGGGTGGCACATTACACGCCGGTCGATCTCAAGAGCCAGGGTCACTGCTGCGTTGAGCGTCTTTGGAGCCTCCCGGCCGACCATCTCGTCTTTAATGTAGCCGGCCAACCCCTCCAGGAAGATGGACTTCAGCGCGCCATTGCCCCAGGACAGTTTGGTGGCCAGGGTGAGGAATTCGGCAGCGAAGAGGTGAACCGGCTGGGTGCGCTGACGTAGGTGGAGAAGCTGATCCTCAGAGTCGACCTCGCTGCACGGCGGGATGAAGGTCTTCCGGACTTCCGCCACAAACAGCGGGTAGTCATTGTCAAGGTCGACTTCTGATTATAGAGTGCTGCGGCCCACTCCTGTGCTCTCCCGGACAGCAGCGAGGTGAGCAGGGCCACCCTGGAAGCCGACGCGGCGTACATGACTAGTTGACATTCAAAGATCATGTCCAGGGTGGCTATCAGACGGTCTGGTTTGCCGTCAGAGCCGTTCCATTTGTCTGGGAGACAAATCCGTGGTTCGACGGTGGAGGACGGCCGTTGCTGGAGCGTGTTGACGAGCCCAGCCAGACGGATGTGGGCTGCGGAGATTGTCTCCAGCTTGGAGTTGAGACGTTCGACCATGCTTCTGAGATGGACCACCTTGGCACGTAGGGTCTCTATTTCCGCTGGAACATTAGTCGTGGGCTCAGTGATCGGACAGAGATCACTGTTGGGAAGGTGGATGTTCCAAATGCACAGCGAGACTGGAGCCGATGGTCCAGTAGGAGCAGGGGTGGAGAACGAGCTTGGAGCAGGACTGGACGTACCTGCTGGAACTCCTCCAACAGGCTGCCTGGATAAAACTTCTAGCTGTAGGAAGCAGCTGGAGTCTGGAACAGTTCTGGGGTGATGCGCTAGTGCGGATCAAGAGCTAAGCTTCAGAGCAAGGCTGATGACTGAGCATCGTAGAAGTGAGTGAGTGGAGCATTGGAGAGTGTGTGGATGAGGAGATCCAGCCAATGGTTGGTGAGGAACTCATCAGGAGCAGCTGCTCCAGGTTGGTCCTGATGATTTCTTGACACTCAGTCAGTTTCTTCACAAAGTAGTGCCCTCCTCAAGCATTTGCATTGATTTTTAAAGGAGCTGTATGTAAGAAATGTATTTCAATTAATCATAAAATGGCCCTGATATGTCACTAGACATTAAGAAATCATGTTCATTTCAAATACTTATATCACTGACAACAGTAGTACGGCCAGGATACTGTCATTTAAAAAATGAAGTTGCAGCCCTCAACTGATGTTGATGTTGTAATCTTGTGTTTTGGCCTGAAGCACCACCCTCCACCTATCTACAAATGACGAAGTCAGTAGGGTTTCGGCATTGGGGTTGCCAGGTCTGCTCTAGTTACCACCGCTGCAGCTACAAAAGTGTTTTGGATAAAAAGTGTCTAACATTACTATACCTAAAAGACCTCGTTATCATTCAGAAATACGTCGTGACAAAGTCCGACATAAAACAAGGATTTGTATAGGAGATGCTTTTACAAGATGGAGACGGCTGAAAACAGAGAAGAATAGGAAGACAGACGCCAACGTTGCTAATTTTCTGCTGGACAGGTAAAATTCATCTATGTTTGGCTAACTTGTACTTAATTTAAATGGACACTTCAAATACTCATGACAGTCGAACAAAGTTATGCATGTCCGTGCAAAGTAACGTTACTTTAGCGCATATGGAGGAGGAGGGTCATCAAATTCAAAAGATAAGGAATTGTTTAGGAAATAAAAACGGCAAATCGTCATTGCTAACATTAGCCAAGAATTATCAGAGCCCGTTTCTCTGTCATTATAATTAACAGAAAAAAAAACTTACTGTTTAGGACTCGTCATATGCCATCGGAAGCTCCTTGTAGCAGCCTACGTTCCTGCTGGATCCTGCAGCCTATCTGGCAACCTTGAGTCACGGAGGAGGGGGAGGGGATACACCACTCTACAGTAATTTGAAAGTGAATGCAGTACCAGTTTTGGCCACAATCTTACATACAGCTCCTTTAACAATACTGATGAAGTTTGTGCTGTGCATGTGTGGGTTCTCCCTGGGTACTCCAACTACCTTTCACAGTCCTCTGTCAGGGTAATTTGTTACTCTGAGTCCGTGCGCAGTCGTCTGTCCTGTGTGCCTTTTTGTGGCTCTATGATAAATATGACCTGTCCATAGTGGACCCTGCCTCTCGCCCAATAACTGCTGGAGATAGGCACCAGTCCCTCCGTGACTCTGCAAGGATAAGAAGGTATGGATAATGGATAGATGTATATTTGCTCAGGAGCTTGGCTCTGCATGATAAACTAGGATGAGTCCTCCTTTTTCCTCACAGAGGTGCACTCGCCTCTACGATGATACGGTGAAGAAAGATTGTTCCAATTCAGTCAAACAAATGAAATCTGTAGCCTAACCATCAAAGGCAATGAGTCAGGCTTTACTCTCTGATTTATTCCTCTGCTCTGGCTCTGCCTTTCATTAATTCATAACAAAATGTGGACAGAAATGTTTATTACATAATTATTCTGTGTTTTTTTTCAATAATGTAATGCAAGATTTACTTCTTTAAATGCTGCATACGCTGTAAGGATTTTTCAGTAAACGCATGTATAAAAATATGCCATGCTATATTTTAATTTATTAGGTTGGGCTGAATGTCATTTTTCATTTATTCTATGCAGTTTGTAAAGAATGAGACATGACAAGCCACAGCTGTTGTCACTGGGAGTGGTGTGACTAAAATGCAATTTATATCCAATCCTCCAATGTAAAAAGGAGTTCTGAAACAGCAACTCAGAGGTTTCATTAAGGACAAAGCAACTGTCAGTTGTTTTTCATTTTAGAGACATGTTGTGATCAGAAAAACATTATCTGCATAATGACGTCTCCACAGTCTCTGACAGCAGCCAGCAGAATGACACCAAGGTTTGATGACACCCATCATTCACCCAGCAAATGTTGCAATTTAAAGTTGTCTGAGTTTTGATTACACGAGAAAAAAGGAATATCACAGATTCAGATGAAAGTCAGAGCAAGTACAATTAAATAATTGAATGAATACATGAAATTGATCAGCAGGAGTTTAGTTTGAATGATTTTGGTCCAGTTTAGGCCAATCTGACAGATTTCAGCATGCTCAGTTGACCTAAAGAACCATCAGAACCAAAATACATAATTATGGGTTATGAAGCAGACTTAAACAGAAAACGGGGGAAATACAGGAGAGATGCATGGAACTTTTGTTTTGAACTCCTGTGGCCCTTTTAACCTATTCATGTTTTAGCCAGTTGTTAACCTTTTCTGAATGTAAAGCTCAGTGTTTCTTTTTAATATTTAGCAACCGTGAGCATCCTCCTAATGAGAGAACAACAGAGTGCTTTCAGTCACAGTCTTCTTCATTTTCGCTCTTCCTGCACCCGCAATAGAGCAGAGAGTGACGTACTCCCTCTATTTGGCCTGCGACTGAGAAGAGACGGTCACATGATAACCATGGATGCAGTTCAGGTCTGCCATGCTGCAAATCTGAGCAGCACTGAACGCAGGGCTGGCTAAATTATCGGATAAACAGAGCAGGTCATGCCACGTTCTAAGTCACTTAGATCACCTTTCTTCCCCATTCTGATGCTCGGTCTGAAATGCAGCAGATCGTCTTGATCATGTTTACATGCCTAAATGCATTGAGTTACCGCCATGTGATTGGCTGATTAGAAATTTGCGTTAACAAGCAGTTGGATAGGTGTACCTAATAAAGTCGTATGTATATGTATATATGTTTATATATGTTTATATATATATATATATATATATATATATATATATATATATATATATATATACATACATACATACATACATACATACATACATACATACATACATACATACATACATACATACATACAATTCAAGATTTATGCATTTTACCACCATTTGTCTTCATAATTAATCAAAATACTTTAGCGACAAGAAAAATAACCTGATATACAATGTTTTAAGTACACGGCCGCAAGATGGTTTGATTAGTTGTATTAAAGCTGCAGTCTGGAGTATTTGAGGGAGAGAGATTTTTTTTAATCCGATGTACCAAGGCCCCTCCCAAAACTCTCCCCCCTCCCCTCCCCTTCCCTCCCTCCCCACCACAGCAGTTGTGCACGAGAATCCCCTGTGGCGACACAGCGAGTCAAAGAAGTAAGCAGCAAGTGCTATTGAGGACCACCAGATTGTAAAAGAAAGATTGTAAAAAAAAAAAAAAAGGAAAAATACCAAGTGCTGTCGAGCACTATAGTTTTTTTAATCAAAATGTTGAACCCCACTATCATTTTAAAGATTTATAAAACTTTGATACATAAATATATTCTCCGGACTGCAGCTTTAAATGGAAGCAGGACAGAAGGAATGAGAAATTGGCAACTTCTACCCCAGCCACAAGCATAAAACGTGAATTATAATTACAGTGTCCACCTACCAAAAGGTCTCTTTCAGGAAGATGCCCCAGGGGGCAGATGCCCACCTTAACTGACTCCTTTCCATGTGGAGAAGCAGCTGCTCTACTTTGAGCTCTAACCTAATGATGGAACCCCATTGGAAAATTGAAATGATAAACTTAGTTGTTTTACCTCAGCAGAGATGTTCAACATCCTGAAAAGTCACCTCACATCTCAGGGGCTTTTTCCTGTTAGTTTGGTGCCGGAGCCAGACTTGGCATCAGTTCTTTGGTCCCCCCCCACATGTGCTGGAAAAGCCCTGCTGGTATGATGGCTGCTGTTTGACTCACAGACTGTATCCATTGGTTTGATTGACTGGGAACTACATTAGGGTCAACCTCCCTTGGAGTTTCAGGTCTTTTATTCAATGCATGTTTCATTTGAGCATTATTTGAAATAAAAAACTCAATAATGCTCCCAAAGTTTGAATATGAATGAAAGATCAATCTGCTGCAAACACACTTAGAGAGTTCGACCTGAGGGAGAGCTTGTCAGACAGATTTGGTTTTTGACTATCTCTGGCGATGTTGTGAAATTTCTGCATGTCTCTCTTCACAATCAGCCCAGATGGAGCGTTCTCTGCTAATATGAATAATGTGATGCTGTTTGGGCAGCTGGAGATTCAAAGTAAATGAAGTGAATGATGGACACCAAGGTTTTCCATAAATTAACATTTTCTTTTCTTTGTGAAAAAAGGCAAAGCTTCTCCTCGTCTGACCCACTGTGCCTTTCAGAAGTATTCGCTCTCTTTGAAATTTTCAACATTTTGTCTCATTAAGGTCACATATTTCACTGTAATTTTTTTTGGGGGGGAAACTTTATTTTCAAAGATTTCCCTTTTTTTCTTTATGAAACCAAAAATACAATACTGCATACAAATAGTCAGTGGCACATGGCCAGATATACAATAATAAGAGTAACAAATCCTAGTACAGGACCAAAAAAACAGCTGCAGCTTACAAAAATGAAATACAATAATCGTATACACTCAGAGGATTGCATCTTCTTATACTAGTAAGTAACATAAGAGTGTATTACTGCTCTGTAAATGGTAGGGTTTCAACATATTTAAGAAAGGAGAACCAGGTTTTGTCGTACTTATCCAGTGAGCCTTGCAGAATGTACCACAATTTTTCCATTTATAGACAGATCAACACATCCCTTATCCACTGAACAAAGGATGGGGGCCATTTAAACAGTATTAACTTACGTGCAAGCAATGATGCTAAGGCAATCATATTAGACTAGTAGGAGGTGAAGCCGTGTTGATTGGTCAGTACACCAAAACTTATTGTGAATCGGTCAGGGTCCAAATCCCTTTTACAGACATAAGAGAAAGGCTTGAATATGGCACCCCAGAACCCAGACAGAGCATCACAATACCAAAACATACGACTAGTTATAGCTGGTGACTGCTTACACCTAGGGCAACTATCATCCACAGTGTGAATTTTTTTTTGCCGGTTTAGCTTTGGTAAAGTGAGCAGGGTGGAACAATTTAAATTGTGTTAGGCAGTGGCAAATACAAATAGAGGATGAATGAATACGACTAATACTAAGATCCCCGACCTTTGTTCCCAAGTCCTCTTCACAGGTATTTCTAAGTTTAGACAGGAATTAGCAAGGAATTATATATCCAGGAAAGTTGGCCTTTAGTAGCAGGTTACAAAAGCAAACAGTCCTCAAGCGGGGAGGTGGGGGGCAGAATTGGATAGGTTGGGAAATTTTTTATAAAATAACTACAAACCTGTAGAAATCTGAAAAAATGGGTTCCTGGGAAAAGTATCATATGACATAAAAGACCTATGTTCAAAAAGTTCACTAAAATAATTTATTTTATTATTTATTAACCCCTTGTTGTACTAAAGTTTGAATCCAGGGTCAGACAGAGCTGGCGAAAAGAAGGGATTTAGTGTTATAAGTGCACAGGTCAGTTTCAGGCCGAAATTATGCTTACACTGACAAATTTCAATGTATTTTAATGGAATCATAAACCAACACAATGTAGTCTATACCTGGGAAGTTGGTGTTGCGCAGCTGCTACTCTGACTGGTCAGGACATCATGGAAGGGGTGTTTTGTATTAGCCAGAATGCCCTGCAGCTTCCTCCTCATCTGCCTTTCTACCACAAGTCTTACAGGGTCCACCTCCTGACCCAGCACAGCGCTGGCTTTTTTGACCAGTTTGTCCAGACGTCTGCAGTCCGCAGTGTTACGTTCCCAGCAGACAACAGCATAGAGAAGAACACTTCCGATGACCGTGTAGTAGAACATCTGCAGCATGTCACTGCAGAATCAATGAACCCTGAGGAAGAAAAGACGACTCTGTCCCTTCCTGTATGCTGCATTTGTGTTTGTGGTCCACCCCAGTTTCTGGTCCAGAACCACCCCCAAGTATCTGTAGGACTCCACAGTCTCTATTTCCTCCCCATCTATCAGGACAAGCTGTCTTGGTGGTTTAGATCTCCTGAGGTCCACCACCAGCTCCTTAGTACTGGTGGTGTTCAGGAGAAGACAGTTTGTTTGCTCAAGGTCTCCACCAGGTCTACTCTCCCTCCTGTCCACCACTCACACATGCCACAACAGCTGTATCATCTTAATACTTCTGGATGTGGCAGGAGTTGTATCTGAAGTCTGATGTGTAGAGCGTGAACATAAAGGGAGCCAAAACAGTCCCCTGTGGGAGCCCAGTGCTAAATTCCAGTGTCCCAGAAATACATCTCCCCACCCTGACGTATTGAGGTCTTGATTACAGCCATACCCATAAGTTTGTTTCTCAGTGTTGGACGCTTTATAGTGTTAAAGGAGCTGGAAAAGTCGACGAACATGATGCAGACATAAGAACCAGGCACATCCAGGAAGGTGTATGCCCGTTGTAGCATGTAAAGGACCGAATTTTCAACTCCTGGTCTGCTCTGTATCCTAGTAACAACTTCATGGATGACGTCACATGTCGTTGCAGGAACTGCTCTTAGAGTAACATAAACAGTTAAGAACTATCATGTATGGAATCTTCCATGGCATGTAGTATGGTTGGAAAGCATTTCCAATTCATCACACTTGTTTGGGAGCGAATTAACCTTTCCCATGATGACACAGGGTATGAAAGGCTTATATCCCCAACTCTTATTGTTGATCTTCGCCTTCACCTTGGTTCTGGCTCTGCATCCATGAAACGTCCTCCTTAGATCCGTTGGAATTGGATGTTTCAGTCCATGTCTTGTCCTTGACAATTCCAACAGTTCCTCTCTTGAGCAAACAACGTTATCAGACGCTGTACACATTGTATCCAATAAAAGGCTAAAATAAATATTACTTTCAAAAAAATTAAGCAAAATATAAAAAAGTTTGCAAACAACAAAAACAAACATTTAAAAAGTCATTAAACTACCAAAACATTACAATTATTTTAAAACTTTTACTAAATATAATCAGAACTGATTAGTGTTAATATTCACTGCTCAGTTTTAGGTGACCCATGACTTGTTCTGCTATCAATGGGACCTCATGCAGGAGAAGGTCAGGTTGTAAGAATCCTATAGGAACCGATGAGACTCACTGGACTCTCTCAGCTGTTTCAAAAAAACGATGGCGCAAAGCAGAGGGAGCATTATGGAACCATAAGTGGTCAAGTCCAGTGTTGCGGTAACATCACTATCAAGCTTGGAGGCATGAATGGTGCAATGTTATCGTCTTCAAAGGACACACCATGGTGGCACTATTACCCTGATATGCCACTACGGTGTGTCTTTTAATACAGGCTTCTGATGCACTGGGAAACATAGTTTGGTAGTAATATTGCTTGGTATGCTGTTGAGCTCAATAAAGATAATTTATTTATATCTTTATTTCTTTTTTCCCACCTGAATAATATCCAAAGTTATGAATTAAAATACATTTTAATTTTAAAATATTTTTGTGAAGGATATGCTAGGTTACATTATATTCAAACTCAAGTTTCAGTGCTGTAAGAACCAAAGTACCTCATGTTTGTGTTATTTCATTCATCTCTCATTTGCACACAAAACTATTTCCAGTGTTACGGATTAATGTGTTTTTGTGTTAACTTGTTTCCAACTTCTGTCAGCGTCGAGAGTCGCTATTAGCTACCGCAGATGTTACTGAGTCGAAGGACACTGCTTAGCTGCTCTCGTCGGTGCCATACTCTAAACGTAGTAATAATCTATAAGCAGACTAGACATTGGACTGTATTAATGTGTGTTAAAATGTTTCAGTGACGATCGTGTCGCTGTGATTTGCAGCAGAGCAGCTGAAAGCTGAATGGAAGGAGTATGTCTAATATGAATAGTAAAATAAAGTTATTTATCTGATATCAGCTTTTGTTTTCTCAGTTAACACATATAGGCTACAAAATGGTAAAAAAGGCCAAATAAAAAACAAAAAACACATGAAACCAAGTGGTCACATAAACCTGAGCGACGGAAAATCCCCTGACAACCAGAAGAACCTGTTGATTCGCACTCTTAACAATAAAACTGCTTCTTGTGTGCTCGTAGTTGTTGCTCGCTCAAGGGTCTCTTTAAAACCGAACCACGGCACTTTATTTGTGTAAATAAACAACTTTTCAGATTATGTAACCAACTTGAGTAATTTCCAGTTCTCTGCAACCAAAGCGTCAGAGTAAAGATGCTGATGGATTTGGGTAACATTTTGACAATTTTTTGGAATTAATTTGGTCTGTTTGCTGTTCCTTTGAAGCTTTGAGGCAGGGTATAGGTAAACTGGGGTCCTATGTGGCTAGAGTTTGTGCAATGTAATTTTTTTCTGCAATGTTTGTGTTTTAACAACGTTTTACACCAAGAACTCATCGGTATGTACGATATTACGTAAAGCATAAATTCTCTACTGTTTGGTTTTGCTGTCTGCGATACACATAAATGTAATTAAAGAAGGATTAACTGAGATCAGGTGTGACATAACTCAACCGCAGATGGTAGTTTTATTATAGCTGAAATCTTTGAAGAAAGAGACCTCAGAGATGTTTCACATCACAACACCACCAAAGGGGTATATCCTGATTGAAATGCTGTGGTTGGTCAAAAAATATGTCTACAAGGCTAAAAGGTGGCTGAACTAGCTATTTGGGCTTCATTTTTGGTTTATAAATAACAACGGTTTGGAATCTATTGCATGATTGTTACCCTTAAACAATGTAAGAGCCAAAAAAAGAAAAAGATTTATCTTTTGTCCTATGTAAAAACATAAAGTAAAACTGGATAGTCTCTTCTTGTTAGCTTATCAGAGTAAAGGTTTTTAGCTGTAATCTTAAGCAAAATTATTAAGGTAATCGATAAATGTTATCTTTAAATGTCTGAAAAGACATTTGTGGCAGAAGACGAGTTAGAAATGTGAAGGGAATCGGCCCACCATCAAATTTCCATGAACTCCAAATAGTTTTGGAAATTTGATTGAAGATTCACTCAAATTGGACATAATTTTAATGAAACAGCTACTTTTAGTTCATTATTTTTCTTTGAAGTTAACTTTCTGTTGGGACTTAGTTTTGAGGGGGGTTTTCTTAACCAAAAGTGGATTTTTTATTCAAAACTTTTACTGCTTTTCTTTCAAGTCAAGGATGCAGAAATGCCTCAGGTGTGAAGCAGTACTTATCTATCGGAAAAAAGTTTTCCCCTTTTGACAATTACAGGTATTAAGAGACAATGGTGTCCAAAAAAAAGGAATGATTCCCTTCATGAACCTTCTATTTCACTGGTCGAACCCTAGCCTGCTTTATGTCAGGTGATAGGAGGCTGATTTTGTGATTGCCTTAATGTGTTTTTCAAAGTTTAGGTCTGAGTCCATCACTATACCCAGATTTCTGACGTGGTTGGTGGTTTTTAGGTGTATGGACTGAAGCCCTGTGGTGACCTTCAATCTTTTCTCTTTAGCTCCAAAGACAATTACCTTCATTTTGTTTTTGTTCAACTGCAGAAAATTGTGGCACATCCAGTCATTAATTTCCTCAATGCATTTGCCAAGAGCCTATTCAGGCCCTTGGTCTTTTGGTGACATTCTAATATATATCTGTGTGTCATCTGCGTAGCTATGGTAACTTATATTGTTGTTATTTATTACCTGTGCCAGTGGAAGCATATAGATGTTAAACAGAAGAGGTCCCAGGATGGAACCCTGGGGAACCCCACATGTAGTTCCCCTCTGCTTAGATGTAAAGTTACTTATTGACACAAAGTACTTCCTGTTCTATAAGTACGTTTTGAACCAGTTTTGTACAGTGCCAGAGAGACCCACCCAATTCTCCAGTCGTTTGAGTAAAATAATGTGGTCAACAGTATCAAATGCAGCACTGAGATCCAGAAAAAATAACACTGACATTTTTCCACTGTCAGTATTCAAACGGATGCCATTGATGACTCTGGTCAGAGCAGTCTCAGTGCTGTGGGGCTGTCTAAAACCTGACTGAAAGACGTCATAGCAGTTGCTTTGTCTTAAGAAGTCATTTAGCTGATGAAAAACAGCCTTTTCAATGATCTTACTTAAAAATTGGAGATGGGCCTTTAGTTGTTAATTTGTGTCTTGTCCAGGTTGTCTCTTTTCAGCAGGGGTTTAATTACAGCTGTTTTCAGGGGCTCTGGGAAAACACCCAACATTAAAGATGAGTTCACAATCTGTAACAGATCTGACTCCAAGATCTTTGAGACTTTTTTGAAAAAGTCTGTGGGCAGGATGTCTAAGCAGCAAGAGGAGCAGTTCAGTTGACGTAAGATGTCCTCCAGATCTTTGCTGTTTATGAGATAAAACTGTTTCATGGTGTTTAAACGGATTTTCCGTGGACACTGTACATAACCTGAACCTGCCGTTAATGAACCAACCGCTTGTCTAATATTTTGGATTTTGTCTGTGAAGAATTTGGCAAAGTCATTGCAGGCCTTGGTGGAATAGAGATCAGGTGCTACTGACATAGGAGAGTTTGTTAGCCTGTCGACAACAGCAAATAATGTGCGACAACAGCAAATAATGTGCGAGCACTATGACTATTTCTGGTGATGATGTCAGAAAAATATGACTTCCTTGCATTCCTCAGTTGTAAGTTATAAGAGAGAAGTTTCTCTTTATAGATGTCATAATGAACCTGAAGTTTTGTTTTTCTCCATCTGCCTGTCACACCCTGTAAGAGAAAAGGTGAGGAGAAACACCAATCTGCACACATCTACACATAACTCAACCGTAACCCCCCCCCGCCATCCCCCAACAGACACCCTTGGCGGCTGACCAGAGGAGGAAGACGAAGATGACAGCCTCTAGGACGGACTTCCTGGATCCGGCCCAATGAGGAAACTGGATGCCCATCAAACATACGAGCTGGTGGAAGGGGAACGGCTTTTATGGCACAAAGGACTGGACGAAACGGGTTTGACCTGGGAAACATGGAGTACTGGATGCACTCGCCGTACAAAACATTAATCAAAAGAACTCTCACATAAACCGGTTGTCTGTCTAGCTCCATTTACAGACACAGACACACACCAGTTCCCTGGCACTCCACGCGCAGCCTGCAGAACAGTGCCCCACCCCGCTGAACAGTGCAACAACACAATACCCGAACGCATAATCATGGCATAAACCATCACATATATAAATCTGAGCTTACAAGAAATAAAACACACATTCCACAGCATTACAATCTCAGGATTTGGTCTTTGAATGCCTACGCATGTTATTATTTTATTTAATGAATTTAAAATAGTTTTTTGTATTTTAATAATATTTTATACATGAGAGGGGTGCCAAATCGGCCAAAATAGGTCCCGGAACGCGGAAAGGCCAGAATCAACAGGTGGGGGATCCTGTTCCGGCAGGATCCGGCTCAAATTAAGCCCTGCACAAAACGGAGAGCATCCTCCAACTCCTGGTTAAGCCTTTCACAGTGGCCGTTAGATTGGGGGTGGAAACCGGATGACAGGCGGGGTTCAGCTTCCAGGGAGTGACAGAAATCTTTCTAAACTCATAAGATAAATTGGGAGCCTTGGTCAGACAGGATTTCTAAGGGGATGCCATGGAGCCTGAAAATATGTTGAAGCAAAAGCTTAGCCGTCTCATCTGCGGAGGGGAGCTTGGAAAGTGCCACAAGGTGGCACGCCTTAGAGAAGCTATCTATGATCGTGAGGATGACTGTCTTTCCCTTAGAGAGGGGGAAGACCGGTTACAAAATGTAAAGCTATATGCGACCAGGGATGGGTTTGAATGGGTAGTGGTCGTAATAATCCGAAGGGGGGTCTGCGGGTGTTCTTGTTGCGGTTGCAGGTTGGGCAAGCAGTTACATATTCGGCAACACCTCTATTAAGGCCGGGCCAACAAAAGTATTGACGGAGGAGAGCATCGGTTTGACTTGCTACGGGGTGACACGAGAATTTGGAAGTATGGGCCCATTGAATGGCCCGGGAACGCCCAGAGGATTGGAACATAAGTACGATGGGTTGGTCCGCCCCTTAGATCGGGTTCTTTAAGCTATACCGGTTGGATTTAGGTTTCCAGGTTCCAGGTGAGGCTGCCTATGGTGCAGGTGAAAGGAAGGATGGTTTCAGCAACTTCAGGGGCGTTGTCTGATGAGAACTGTTGGGAAATGGCATCTGGCTTTATGTTGCTGGAACCAGGTCTGTAGGTGATGGTGACGTTGAACCGAGAGATGAAGAGCGACCAGCAATATTGGCGGAGGTTGAGTTGTTTGCAACCAAGAAAGGTTTTTGTGTTTGGTCAGAATAACCGGGGGCTCGGTTTCCTCAAGCCAATGTCTCCATTCTTCAAGGGAGAGTTTTATGGCGAGGAGCTCGCATTCACTGATGTTATATGTATGTGGCGGTGAATCACCTTGAAAAGAAAACACAGGGGTGAAGATCTTGATCTAAGGAAGTGCGTTGGGAGAGGACGGCCCCGACCCCAGTATCGCAGGTGTCCACTTCCAGGATGAACTGGGCATTGGGGTCTGGGTGTATCAGGAAAGGAGCTTGGATAAACCTTTGCTTCAGTTCTTTGAATGTTCGGTTGGCTTTAGGGGTCCAGCAGAAAGGGTGCTTGGTGGAGTGCTGAAGTTGAATTTGGCAAACCCCAGGAACCATTGCAACTGCTTCCTAGAATCGAGGGTTGGTCAGTCCTCGACTCTCCTGATCTTCTCAGGATTTTCTCAGGAGAACGTCGTTTACCATGGACTGAAATACCCTTGAAAGCGGTCTACCACTCATCACCTTTGCGTATCCGGACAAGGTAATTAGCATTACGTAGGTCCAGTTTGGTGAAAATTGTAGCTTTTGCAAGTGTTTAAATGCGGAAGTGATTAGTGGCAATGGTCAGCCTACTTGTTTTTGATGGTTATGGAATTTAGTTCTCAGTAATCAATGCAGGGTCAGAGAGTGTTATCTTTTTTTCAACCACGAAAAAACCTGCCCCCAAAGGAGATGTGGATGGACGGATTATACCTGCTTGAAATGAGTCATTGATATAATTCTCTATGGATTCTCTCTCCTTGTGAGACAGATTGAATAGGGAGAGGTGCTCCGGGGGAAGAGATCGATGGGGCAGTCATACAGACGATGAGGGGGTAAGGACAGGATGTGGTCCTTGCTGAAAACTTGCTGGAGATCATGATATTCAGAAGGAATGTTAAACAGGTTGGGAGGTGATTCGGGTGGTGACTGGTTCCCCCCCAGGGGGTTCCCTGGGGGGGAAATAGCTGAACGAAGACAGTTTGAATGACATGACTCCATGAATCAATGCGGTAGTTGGACCAGTTGATGCCACGGGTAGCCTAAAACTATGGGAGAGTCTGTTACATGAAAAACAAAAAACAAAATATTCTGCTGATTTCCCAAGACCATAAAGTTTAAGTGTGGAGTTTAACCATTGGGCGTCTGCTTCAGGTAACTGCTCCCCTTTTATGCTTGCATCCTAATTAGAGCAGATTACCTTTTAAGAGGAAAAGTGAGGAGAAACACCAATCTGCCCACATCTACACACAACCCAACACCAACATTTAATCTTTAATGATTCTGATCATATCAGGAACAGATCATCTTGATTTGAACATCTGAACTGATTAAGTAGCAAAAGAGTCAGAGTTAGATTACTAAGTAGGTTTATATGTATAGTGCACTCTCCTGTTGATGCTCCTTTTTAATAGTGTATGTAAAACTCTTAACTCTTTCAGTTCTTTATGAGACAGCTATCTCTCAAAAAAGCTGTTCAAAGATGCTGTCTTTCTGATCTGAACAATAAAACTAAAAAGTCCTTTGAAAACCAACTGAGACCCATTAATGTCCATCAGAGTAGCGTTAGATGAGGTAAAGAGGAACTACACACACGCTACGTTAAGAAAGCTTTGTATAATTTAAAGCAAAGCCCTGATGTGTTAAAATGCAACAAAGGCATTTGAAAGCTGCAGGGGTGTTTGTTGTCCATGCTGTTTTTCATACTTGACACACTTTCCAACAATCTGACAGTGTGATGCCCTAATAAGACCCCCTGGTGATCATGCATTGCATTGTGATGTAGCAGCAATGTGACAAGTTAAGACTTAGTGAGATTTATCAGTTTTTCAACTTAACATGGCACAGTCATAATTATTGCACTCACTAGATATTTGCCCTTGGTTCTAGTCAAACTCATGTAGATGTTTTTCTAATTTTCTAATGAGTTTACATGTTGCAACTGTCTTGTTCTGGGCCATCTTATCAAGGTGCTTCCAGTTTGCCTCTTTTTAGAGTTTTTCCAGGCCCCTCTTACTGAAAGGAGACCCATAAAGCAGACCCAGAACTCGAGCAAGCAGTGGCAGATCTAGACCAACATTTTAAGGGGGCCAGGCTGGGGTGAGCTGCTCTGTTAGAGAGACACATTCATAGAAAAATAACACTGCAAACATTGCCTTTAAGTATTTTAGTGCATAATTACAACTATGTAATAACAATAATTTGGTTACCATAGTTTTTCTATAGCTTTCAAAATATAACAAAATTGAACTGTGCTTCCACATCTGGCATTTGCCAAAATGATCACAATTTTTTTTAGTTCTTATTAATGCCTGAGGCTTTGCCCTCAGCATGGGGGGCAACATTGTGTACATTTTTGTCTGTGTTCCTGTTTCTCCACCTTTCCGAGATTCTCCACCAGGGGCCCTGCTGAATCTAAAGACCTGTCCATCAAGCTGGGGGCGGAGCTGATCTCTGCAGTTTTCACAAATGCAGTTCATTGAGGCTCATCACTGGCTGGATAAGAGGAGCTGAGTGTCAGAACTTCAGTGCCTGAGTGTTTGATCGACATTTGTAACCTCTAGCCCTCCGTGTCTCCCAGTGTTTTCTTGTTAAAGATTATTCCCCTGAGACTTACCTGCCTTTAGGTTACCTGTGCTCCTTCCCAGGTTTCCTCACAACCGTCTCCTTGTGATAAGCTCCCCTGCTTCTCTGAAAGCACTGGATTCAAGTCTCCATGACTGACACCCATCCAGCTCCTCGCTCCTTCGTAATCAAGCTCCAGCTCCAAGCTCTGCCTGCCCCACCTTTAGTGGTGTTCTGCATTTGGGTCAGAAATCTTTATAATAACATGACAGAGAGAAAACTGAATATCATTAGCAGTTATTGTTATGTATCTACTGTTTCACAAGGACGTTTTAGGTGTTTAACATTGAGACAACAGCACTGACTTTGACAAAGCGATAATTATATAACTAATGACTTGTAATTGACCTGATTTAGAAATGAGGTATACTAGACAAAGCATTGGCAGTCTCCTTTTAACCACAGGCTAAGCGTAATTCCCTTTTTTTATGTGTGACGATGAAGATGTCTACTTTTAAGACCAGGCTTAAAACTTTCCTTTTTGATAAATCTTATAGTTAGAGTGGCTCAGGTCATCCCAAGCTATTTCTGTAGTTATGCTGCTATAAGCCTAGACTGTTGGAGGACAGACTGACCACTTTTCTTCACTCAACTATTTCACTCTGCTTCTTTTCTCTTTTACTACTCTCCAGTTGCATACTTTGCTTTTTACTTTCTTTAATATATGAAGTACTCTTACATGAGTTCTTTTTGTTCTTTCTGTGTCCCTGCTCTGTCTTCTCGAACCCCCAGACGGTCATAGCAGATGGCCGCTCTTACTGAGCCAGGTTCTGGTGGAGGTTTCTTTCTGTTAAAGGGGAGTTTTTCCTCTCCACTGTCACTACATGCTTGCTCAGTATGAGAGATTGCTGAGGGATTACTGTGGTTGGAGTCTGCATCAGCAGGGCACAACTTCCCACCAATGACTCGATTCAATCAGCTGGGATTCCTTGAAAAGAAAACTTTTAAACTAATTGGAATATTTGTATGATTGAATTTAAATGACTTTTCTTGTAAAGTGCCTGATCTGTTGTGAATCGGGGCTATATAAGTAAAGTGAATTGATTCTTTGTATTAGTCATCCTTTATGTATTCTTGTGTCTAAAATCATTCATTGAGGACCTTTGTGCTGCATTTTAGATCCCCTCACCCACCCTCGTTCAACACAACTGAATTAATTAATTGGTTCCTTTCAAGTCTCTGCAGAACTTAATGACATGCTGGGTAGGCAATGAATCTATTTGACTTAGGTGTATTGAGGCCCAGACACTACAACATGCAGGACACCAGCTCTTGAGGTGTGGAGTATTTTATACATGACAGAAGTCATATTTTACAATTCAGAAATAAAAATGTCCTTCGAGTGTTCAGTATCATTGGTGTGTGCATTAACAATAGTCTAATAAGAATTCACTGCATGATTTTATGTAAAAATCTTCCTTTTGGAGATGGCATTTAATCTGAGGTGGTTTAAAACAGGTCAACTGTGCAGGAAGTCTCATTGGCAGAAAATAAAGATCTTTAGGGAAAAACACGAGAAACTGGAAACCAGGTGTACTCTGAGGCTGATCTTTTCTTTTATTAAAAACTATCATAAGGTGATGTTTTTAATTTTTTTATACTTTTCCTAAAATCCATACATTGTATCCTTTTTTGTGGTCATTTTTAATCAGGGTAAAGATTCAATATTCTTAGATGTTAGCTCTGTAATGACTTACACATCCCTTTTCTACAGATATTAGACTACTTTTAGCCCCAGAAGCAAATAGTTTGGGCACCATCGATCTAACCAGAAGTGGCTGAAAAACTCATGTGTTCTCCTACTGCTGAGTCTGTGCAAATGGCAAAAGAAACACGCTGAACTGCTTGATTAATATGTCACTGTCTTCTTTTGCTCCCACTAACACTTATTTCTCTGTACATCCTTACACAATGACAATATATTTATTTGTTGTTGTATTCACTTAATTTTTCTGTTTCATAGTTATTTTTGAAATAATACCTTCAAAATGAGTGCCAGCTAATCGGATGGATTGAGCACACGTTCATTCCGTGATTGAGAAGACGGCAAGCTCATAAGCATTCAAATGCAAGCTGGTAAATTATATAAATATGTGTATATATGTGTAATAACTTTTGTTTATATATAAACAGACTATAGTTATTAGAGGTGTGGTGATACATGTATTCATATTGAGATTTTTCAGTGCTGTCCTATCGATTTGGTACACACGTGTACCAAATAATTACAGCAAGTTTCTACCTGCACACATGCAGAATGCTTATTTCCGGAACTCATAGCCCAGTGCAACGTTCCGCAGCGCAACTTTAAAAGGTTACACCAGAACAAAACAGAAAGGATACCCAGCTGTCACTCAAATCTGATATTTAGAAACATTAATGGTTTCTCATGCAGCTACAGTAGAAAAAGAAAGATGGACCGAACAAGAACTTTGTCACCGAACACATCTTTCAACAGCAATAAAGTACATAGGACACTCAGCACTGAACTGATTTCACCTGAAACAATGTCAAGCTGAAGATAAACATCACTGATTCAAGAGAAAAACCAGCTGACCCCCACATGGCTGCCAGAAGCATCCAATCAGCCCAAACTCCCATATTTTGCATAAAACGCAAGTCAATGGAATCCCTGTTGATGAGAAGGGATTTTCCCAACATCTGCAGATGCTGCATTCAAGTACAACTGGGAGACTAGGTTGTCAAAAATATCAAAACAACTCCAAAGTGATTTAAGCATATGTTATTCTCAAATGTGGGTAAAGTATGATTTAAACATTTCTAAACATTAACAATGACTGTTTTCAAGCGGTTATATTGTTTTCTACTCTGGCTTTGTCTGCTTGTACTATTATATTTATTTAAAAACAATATCAAATGCGAAGTCAGTTCTATACCCTTAACTTTTTTAATTTTTATATATATATACGAGAAAATGAGATAAATATTTGGAATTGGAAGGAAATAAATTAGGAAAAAGGTTCTTTGTTTAATACTGATCAAAATTTAAAAAGTCATATGCATATTTGAATTCATTTTTCCTGTAGTGTACCAAAAACATACTGAACTGTGACTTTAAAACCCTGAATATGTACCAAACCATTATTTTTATGCACCCTTACACCCCTAATAGTTAGTTTTATTTTAAAGATCTAATAATGCACAATGCATATGTTTTTGTGTGCTTCATGCTTTATTTCCATTTGTACTTTATCCTATATTCCTGTCATATGCTGTTTTTCCTTTTTCCCCTAATCATGTAAAGCACTTTGAATTACCTTGTTGTTGAAAGTGTGCTATTCAAATAAAATTCCCTTGCCTTGCTTTGCCTAAGAAAAACAGCTGCACAATAATTTTCGAATGAAAGAAAACTGTTTGTAACTTGCCAATAATATCTGTCCAAGTTAAATGCAAGTCACAGCAGTTGCAGCGAATGAGCAAGTGCTTGCTGGTTGTCTTTTTCATCTCCTGTTTACAAGATCATGTGTGAAACGTTCAGGCAGGACAGCTTGACCTAGTTCCAACTCCACATGGGGTCGACTAATTTACCTATTTTACAGTTTAGGAACAGTTTGATGCTATATCCAGCAGGCTTAGACAGTCTGAGCAAGTCTAATGAAAGCAGAAGATGATGGGGGGTCAGAGCATGCTGCTTCAGTTTTGTCACTCATCATAGAAAATAGGAGGAAAACCGCTGATTGGTAGCAGGAGTCGTGTCTGAGCCATGCTCAAATATTCACAAATACACTGAAAATTTTATCTGACTGGAGTTCACATACTAATGTGGAACTCCAACATTTTAATAGGGTTAAATGAAGCAAAAGATGTACTTGAAATTATTACTCAGAAATAGCTAACAAAGGAAAAGATCTTTAGAAAACTTTTAAAGAAAGGGACGTGAATAAGCTTTTTTACAAATAAAGTAAGTATTGAACATGGTAATGTTTTTCTTAGTTTAAAAACATCCAGTTGGGCCACTGACCACACAGAGATCAAAGCAAGAATGTTCTAAAAAAAAAAAAAGGGGGGGGAGGGGGGGGGGGGAGTCTAGGACCCAACCTGACAGATGAACAGGCATACACAGACACAATCACGTTCCCGCCCTTACTGTATGTTTTCACACACAAATACACACACCCAGCATAAAGACACACAAGATTGTAGGTTTTACACACTCATACACATTATATACTCCCAGCTCCAGGTACCGATACCCCAAAGGGAAAACTTACACCCAGACCCAGGAAATGCTTCACTTGTTTCTGGTGTGGAGATGACCGGACCCCTCAACAGTACCAAAGCAGACCCTAATCAGACGGCCAACTCCTCCTCCAGCCCTGGTTGTCTTTTTATTTATTTATTTATGCATTTATTTATTTATGCATTCATTAAATAAATGAACATCAAATATGATGGTTGTTGAGACAAAAAAAATGCCAAAGAAGAAATTGAACACCTAATTTCTGGGATTGTTGATGATGACACTAGTTGTTACCTCAAAGTAAAGATTTATGATGTACTGCCAAAAAACAATTTGTGTTTTTTGCTAGAAGGTGACACTAAGCTGTTTTGGGTTTTCTGGCATGGGCATGAGCTAAGTTAATGCAATATACATATGTCTTACACCATGATAATATCCAGTAAAAGCTTTTCAAAGTTTAGGCTGAAAACTTGTTGACCTCTTCAAGACGATATATCTTTTCAAAAGTACTTCAAAGATAAAACACAAGAAATAAGGCAGAAAACTTTAAGTGCACTTGTAAAACATCTCCTAGTGGTCTTGTGCCATGGTAAACTTGAGTAAAACGTAAATTTTAACCACTCGTGTTTGTCCTCATTAGCAATCCTAGGCCTATATGAAAGTAGGGGTTCATTGCTGGAGGCTGCCTAAACATGGAAAAGCATTATGAATAATTAAAGACAATGTAGACACTGAGGAGCAGATGTTCAGGGTATCAGAAAGTTAAGTTAAAGTTAAACTCTGCTCTTTGTAAAAGAAAATATCACCACTCCGAGGACGTAGGAGTAATTCCACAGCTGCATGCAATTAAAGTTTTAAAGGGTCCTCAGAACCAGAAATATTTTGGTTTTTATTACAGTGTCTAAACAGAGCTCTTCTTTATATCATCAAAGAAAGAAAGAAAGCTCACTACTGTGCCTTCTTCGGAGTTACAAAACAGTTAAGCTCTGAGAGCTGATTAGACAGGTGCATTTCAGTGTAAAAGAAACGAGCATAAAGAGCACACAAAGAAATCTCTCCTGATAGTTCTTCTCTTTCACACCTGAGGCATTTCTGCATCCCGACTTTGAGCTACAAAAGAAAAGCAGTAAAAGTTTTTTATAAAATATCCACTTCTGTTTTTTTTTTTTAAACAGTTCATTAAAATTACGTTCTTAAAAAAGGAACAAACTGAAAACCTCCGCTTCATAAACTGATGGCTAATTTTAGTAAATCTTCAGAAAATCTTAAGTTTAGCATAAACATAAAAGCAGCAAAAACAAGATACGGATAATGGACCAAGATTTCTATTTCAGATTTCTTGACTTGTTTACTGACACTTTTTATTTTTTATGTTCTCTAACATTGTTTAAACATAACAGACTATTAAACAAAAAAAATGAATCCCTAATAGCTCTTTCAACCACCTTGCAGCTTTACAGACATCTATTTCTGCACAACTCCAGAAAAATGTCCCACCACAGCATTGCAATCTGGATGAAGTCAAGACCCTTGCATCGTTTTTCAGCCATTGTTTTGTAGATTTGCTGCTTATGATTGTTCTGTTGATGACTCAGTTGGTGTCAAGCTTCATCTGTTGGGCAGATGGTTTCATGTTTGACTCTAAAATACTTTGATATGTAGACGATTTCATGGTCAGTTTAATGAATGCCCATATCATTACATCTCCACCACCAGCTAGTTTGAGATGTTGGCCTGTCTCAAAACGTGGCACTGTCTTCTCCATTTATGTTTGCTGGTTAAATAGTAAAGTTGATACTACAAATACACCTAGGTTTCATTGAGCTGTTCAGTGTGGTTCAGCAGGGTATTCTGTCTGTTTACACTGTAAAAGTGGCCCATACAACGGACTGGACGGCACCATTCCTGGGCCACAGTCCATTCATTTGGGGACAGGAAAACATCACTGCTTGTGACAAGCACAAGACATACTAGTGAGTCTTGTTTAATAAGATCTAGGAAAATTTGAATTTGAAAGTAGCAATCTGTTTTTAACTCTTTTATTTTGAGGCTTTTAAATAAAAACGGAGCAAGGAGCGAAATTGTAGAAAAGAGATGCTGCAGTTGTGATGTGGCCTGTTTGTACTGATTTGCTAATGCCTGCTTTTAGAGTCTGTCTCACAGCAGTGAAGGTTGAAGAGCAGTGATCCGTTACCCTGATACCACCAACTTGTTACAGAGCTAAAATTCACCGAAAGTCAAAAGGGGAAGCTGAAAAAGACACTGGTTTAAATTTTTATGTCAGAGAATACACCACAGTGCTTGTTTACAGGATGATGCAAAATATATAGCCCATCTATTTCCTACAGAGCAGTCAGACTTTTTGTATTCCTCTAAAGAAGTACGAAACTATAATTTATTCGGGTTTCTGAAGGTCTTTAATGTGGTTTTATTTGGATCTGGATTCTTTTATTCTTTTAGTCCAGTTCTTGTATTCTATCATCTTCCACATCTGTTGTTTATACGTATTTTCTTTTAGAAGAGCCAGTCTTTCAGGTTAGGTTGATGCTAGCAAAAAGCCTAAAAGAGCCCATTTAGAACAAGATTTCTGGTGTAGACATAACAATGGTTCATCTTTTACAATTCAGATCCTTATCATTAGCTCATTACTAGTAATGATAAAAATAAAGACAACCTGAGGAAATGCAAAATTGCATTTTTAATGGTAAGAAAAAGCTATTATACCTTATGTAAAATATATAAATGAGTTGCTACCTTAGTTACATCTTGGATTCACTGTAATTACCAACGTTTTTAGAAAGCTAAGGTAAATTTCACAATCAGCAGCCAGATCCGATCACTTCCAAACCTGCAGAAACAAGAAATCTCTTGAACAGAACCTTGCTGACAACATGAAGGAGGCTGAAAGATTCCAGAAAGCAGCAAGCCATACTCCAGGTCAAGGATTTTAAAAACAGGCAATCAGTCTGGGAATGGCTACAAATCGATTTCCAAGGCTTTCAGACTCCAGTCAATCACATTGAGAGACATTATACTAGCCTGGCTTTCTGCCATGTAATTTCTACTGCACAAGAGGCGTGACCAACGGGCATAGTTAAAATGACTGTATACAATTGGATAGAGCATTCACCAATCAGACTATCGATCCAGGTGACGTACTTTGCCAAGCGACGCGAAACTCCAGGGAGGAAACTTGTCAGCAAACGTGGATAGTTTGTAGGATTGCGGTCTGCAGAAGCAGACGGTTTTCAAAGAAAACTTGCCTTTTAAATCTTTTAAAACAGCAGCGACAGCAGCGTCAACGGATAGCTGTACTCTGGTGGCTGCCATGACCAATGTAAACAACAAGCTGCTTGCCGACTTTTCCGTCGCTTCTCTGATGTCATCGTTTTGAACCCACCAATAGCGCGCAAGGCGGATAAGCCCGGTTGTGACTGGTTCCAGAAAAACTGTATAGGCTGTAGCAGTAGTTTAATGTGTGGGTTTCCAGACTGATCTGCAGGGCAGAATCAAACTGCCGTCAGATCAGGCTGGCGAAAGCCAGGCTAACATTATCCACTAATGGAAAAAAAAAGGGAGCATTGGTGAACCTTTTCTAGAGTGGCCAGCTAAATAAAGTTATTCCAAAAGCCCATTAATGACTCATCCACGAGACCACAATAGAACCTAGAACAAGATCTAAAGCTCCGCAAACATCACCTTCTTCACTTGTGTTAATGTTCACGACTCAGCAAAAAAAAAGAAATAGGTAAAAATGGCCTCTATTAGAGAGTTCTATTGCTAAAACCATTGCTGATCGAAAAGGACACAAAGGCCGGTCTGACATATACCAGTAAAAACATATTGAGGAAAATATCCTGTAGATTGACAAGACAATGAGGTAACTTTTTGTAAGGTGCATGTCCTGTTACATCCAAACACAATACCAACTAACAAACATGGTGATGGTCTGGGGCTGACTGTATTCCTTTATAATTCATTTTTCTTTGCCCTGCCCATATTATTCTCATGCTTCTATATCACTCTGCTCTGCCTACCAAGTCTCTCCCTGCTCCTCAGCCTCTTTCAACCCACCTTTGCCATCCCTAATTATCTAACTGTCCCACCTGTGTTGTGCACAACTTAAGCTCCTCTCAGTCTCTGCCTTTCCACCTTGTGCAAGTAGAAGTCCAGTGGTTTTTTCCTTGCTCTCGATTTCTCTCCAAATGTTTGACCTAGTTCATGTCTCCGGTTAACTCTTGTTCTCGTGTTCTTGAGCTGGAGCAAAGGATTACAACTCTGAACCAAATCCAAGAGCATGAGTGCGACGTGGACATTAGGCTCAAGACTCACCTTTTTAGCCTAGCTTTTAACGAATTATTATTTTGAGTTACGGTCTGTTTAATTGCTCTGCATGTTTTTCTTAATAAATGTTATCAATGTTTTACTTTTCAATCTTATCATATTATCCACTGTTTATGTTAATATTTTAACCTGTTATTTTAATCTTCCTTCCAGTGTTTCCTCTATGGGAGCCCTCTGCCTCGGGAGCGGTGGTCGGCTGTAGCTGCCTGGGTGCTCTCCAGGTAGCGCTTGGGTGGAGGTGGGGGTCTCGGCTTTGCCTCCTCTGGGCGCCCTGTGTCAGTGCCTGGGCTGCTGCCAGTGCAGATGGCTCCTTTGATGGTGTTTCCTTACCGTACCTGGCTCATCGGTACTCAGCCAGATGTCCTTATTAATGTCGCTCTCGAGTGCGTGTGTACATGGTCAACGGGCCTGGTCGGGTCCAGATTTTATTGGGAGATAACCAAGGGTACCAGGTCGGGTTTAAAGATAAGATTAACGAGCACAGACTGGTACAGGTTGGTAAAATTGGACCCGTGTATGCTCTTGGGGGATGTGCGCATGGACCTTCCCTGAAAGTGTTTGCAAGCGGACTGCGAGTATTTATTAAACCTCGTAATATCACCCTCTGCGAAGAATGTTGCAAAATCTGCAGAGAAAAAACTCCATCACTGTATAAGATAGTGGAATGGAGTGGTTAAACAGCAATCAGTTCAGATACTAATTACAGGTAAAACTCGAAAAAATTTGAATGTTGTTCAAAAGTTCATTTATTTCAGTAATTCAACTTAAAAGGTTAAACTAATATATGATATAGACTCATAACATGCAAAACGAGATATGTCATGCCTTTATTTGTTATAATTTTGATGATTATGGGTTACATGAAAACCCAAATTCAAAATGTCAGAAAATTAGAATATAGTGAAAAGGTTCAATATTTTAGGTCCAAAATGTCACACTCTAATCAGCGAACTAATCCAAAACACCTGCAAAGGGTTCTTGAGCCTTTAAATGGTCTCTCAGTCTGGTTCAGTAGGAATCACAATCATATGGAAGACTGCTGACCTGACAGTTGTGCAGAAAACCATAATTGACCCCCTCCATAAAGTGGGAAAGCCTCTAAAGATAGTTGCAAAAGAAGTTTGATGTTCCCAAAGTGCCTTATCAAAGCACATTAATAGAAAGAAAGGGAAAAGTGTGAAAGAAACCGCATCCTGGAGAGGATCGTCAGGAAAAGGTCATTCAAAAGCGTTGGGGATCTTCACAAGGAGTGGACTGAGAATGGAGTTAGTGCATCAAGAGCCACCACACACAGACGGATCCTGGACATGGGCTTCAAATGCCACATTCCTCGCTTCCAAAAGTACCACGGCCACAGGCCGATAGCATCAATACCACGCCGCATTGAGGAAGTAACTTATGCAAAGGGGGCCCAAACGAAGTACTGAGTGCATGATGCATGATTATACTTTTCTCTATTTATATTTCTCAATTTAAAATCCTTGTTTTATCAATTTCATGTAATATTATTATTTATGGGTTTTCATAAGCTGTAAGCTATAATCATCAAAATAAAGGCTTGAAGTATCTCGCTTTGCATGTAATGAGTCCATGTCATATATTAGTTTCACCTTTTAAGTTGAATAACTGAAATGAATGAACTTTTGCTTGATATTCTAAATTTTTAAGTTATAATAATAATAACAATAATAATAAAACTGTCAATCATAAATATTGCCAGGGACATGTCTCAGACTAAAATGACGTCTGTGTCTGGACCATTGCTTCCTTCTCTGACCACTAAACCTCGCCGTAACCTTGTGTTAAGTATATCTGCTTTCTGCTTATCTGTATATGACCATTGCCCACGTTCCGACTACAGTCCAGGATTTTGGATTGTGTATTTCATTGTGGTGTATTTTTATGTCTGTGATGGACAGACAGAACCAGGTCTTCTTATCTCCACATGATCCAACTCTCCCTCTGAGTCCCCAAGTTTCCACCTTCTCTGACATCACCGGTGTTGCGGCCCCTCCATTCTCAGAGCTGCAGGCTAGTGCAACTGACTTTTTCTCTTACACAATCTCTTGGTAGAGTAGCCTTTTCTTTCCACAGAGCTGTGAGTGGTTTCCCAAGTTCTGAACATGACCATTTCAGTGTTTCCCACAGATTTGAAACCAATGTGTGGCTGTCGGTCGGGTATGGGGTCAGATCAGTCTCATTAAGACTGTACATGTTTGTGGCTGTAATGTGACAAAATGTGGAAAAGTTCAAGGGGGCCGAATACTTTTGCAAGCCACTGTATATATAGATATATATGTATATGCATATATATTTATAGATATGTATATATATGTATATGTGTATATGTATGTATATGTGTATATGTATGTATATGTATGTATATGTGTATATATATATGTATGTAAATGTATATATATGTATATGTAAACTCAGCAAAAAAAGAAACGTTCTCTGACTTTCAACTGTTTTTACTTTCAGTAAACTTAATGTGTGTAAATATTTGTATGAACACTAAAAGAGTCAACACCATAAGACATAGACTAAAAATGTTTCACAGACATGTGACTAACAGAAATAGAATAATGTGTCCTTGAATGAAGGGAGGCTGAAAATCAAAAGTACCAGTCAATATCTGGTGTGGCCACCAGCTGCTTGAAGGACTGCAGTGCATCTCCTCCTCATGGACTGGACCAGATTTGTCAGTTCTTGCTGTGAGATGTTACCCCACTCTTCCACCAAGGAACTTGCAAGTTCCTGGACATTTCTGGGGGAAATGGCCCTAGCCCTCACCCTACGATCCAACAGGTCCCAGACGTGCTCAATGGGATTGAGATCCGGGCTCTTCACTGGCCATGGCAGAACACCGACATTGCTGTCATGCAGAAACTCATGTACAGAACGAGCAGTATGGCTGGTGGCATCGTCCTGCTGGAGGATCATTTACGGATGAGCATGCATAAAGGGTACCACATGAGGGAGGAGGATGTCTTCCCTGTACCGCAAAATAATTTGAGATTGCCTGCAATGACACCAAGCTCAGTCTGATGGTGATGTGATATACCACCCCAGACCATGACAGCCCCCCCCTCCAAATCGATCCCGCTCCAGGGTACAGGCCTCGGTGTAACGCTCATTCCTTCGACGATAAACACGAATCCGTCCATCACCCCTGGTGAGACAAAACGGTGACTCATCAGTGAAGAGCACTTTTTGCCACTCCTGTCTGGTCCAGCGAAGGTGGGTTTGTGCCCATAGGCGGCGTTGTTGCTGGTGATGTCTGGCAAGGACCTGCCTTACAACAGGCCTACAAGCCCTCAGTCCAGCCTCTCTCAGCCTATTGCAGACAGTCTGAGCACTGATGGAGGGATTGTGTGTTCCTGGTGTGACTCGGGCAGTTGTTGTGGCCATTCTGTACCTGTCACGCAGGTGTGATAATCGGATGTACCGATCCTGTGCAGGTGTTGTTACACGTGGTCTTCCACTGCGAGGATGATCAGCTGTCCTTCCTGTTTCCCTGTAGCGCTGTCTTAGGCGTCTCACAGTGCGGACATTACCCACATCAGCAGTCCTCATGCCTCCCTGCAGCATGCCTAATGCACATTCACGCAGATGAGCAGGGACCCTGGGCATCTTTCTTTGGGTGTTTTTCACAGTCGGTAGACAAGTCTCTTTAGTGTCCTGCGTTTTTTGGACTGTGACCTTAAATGCCTACTTTCTGTAAGCTGTTAAGATCTTAACGACCATTCCACCGGTGCATGTTAATTAATTGATTATGGTTAATGCAACATGCATGGAAAACATTGTTTAAAGCCTTTACAATGAAGATCTGTAAAGTTATTTGGATTTTTACAACATTATTGTTGAAATACACAGTCCTGAAAAAGGGAAGTTTCTTTTTTTGCTGAGTTTATATATGTATATGTATATATGTATATATAGGTATATATTGATGATTTTGTTTGTTTCCTGTAAGATGGTACAGGATATGTCCATGGTCAAGCATGTCTTTTGGATTGATAAAATTGTAGATGTTGCCATCACAATTCCTTTTTGCATTGGTTTCCAGCTACCTGTTTGACCAATCTTAAGTCCACAGAAGAGTGTTATCATGTCTTGGAGGAATGTGATGGCTTTGTTGTACTCTTCCATCTTATGCCTAAGTGCCATCACAGGGTGGCGTGTAAAGCCCTGATTGAAAATATTTGACAATGCAGATTAAACTTATTGTACACAGCTTTCTGTTATTATGACCTCTGGCGATGGTGAGGTTTTTCCTGCTGACTTGAGCCAACCATTTCCTTCTTCTTTCTGTTTCTTAGGGAAGCCGTACGTTCTGATCCCTTTCTTGGACCGATTGCTGCATCCAAATGCAGCACAGTCAGTCATGGAAAAGCAATAAACATGTAAAGGTATTTAAATATACATTTTATACATATGAAATTTTGTACAAAACCAAATATAATTATAAGTATAATTACACTTTAAACTTTTCTCTTGTTCCACCCTAAACATCTTGATTTGTAATTTGAATTTTATACCCACTAAGTCCTTCAAAGCAAAACATTTTACTAATGAACTGTTTCTTTATTGTTTTCACGAAGGTCACCAGTGTTTGATATCAAAGGGAGCTACTGTTAATGTTACCAAGGATTAACCTTCATTAGGACTTCAGCACATTTCCACATTGCCCAAATTTGATCCATGCAGTGAATTTGTACAGATATAATGACTGTGAGAATGATAGTAAAAATACTTAATTAAAGCTTGTTTTACATTTTTTGTAATAATCTTTTGTGTTTTAGGAGTAAATCCTGGGAACAGTAATATCCCATGCTTTGTTGAAAGATGGAGATCTAAAGGTAAGCTGGAGCAGAGGTCTTAACCACTGGCATGTTTTAAGTGTATAGGAGGACAAGGTATGGCAGTACCATGCTAGCATTCAGAAAACAGGCTATAAATTGGGTATTATTACTCCAATTTAGGGTTTCTTGTGGCACAAAGTTATTAAACATGCTTATATTGAGCAGTGTAGTGCATTAATTTATCAATAATTATGATCGGTGATCTACATGTGTTCTACAGTGTGTTAGCACTCTCGTCTCCCTCTAAAATGTAGAACAGTGATGAATGTCTGTTCCTCTAGAAATGCTTTGAGAAATGAGAAATATTCGATTTTGCATTCTGTCCCGCCAGAAGCTGCTCAGACTGACTGACAGCGCTGGGATGTTTGGAACTATTGAGGACTCCAAGAACCCCGTGAGCGCGTGTCGGCTAGTTCAAAGTCTGTCGTAACTCTATCTCTATGACGCTGCACTGGCAGAGCTGTTATGTGCGCATGCGCAGTGAAGTTTAACCGCGACACATGGCGATAAGTAGTGACCGTTATATACAGTCTATGGTAGCGACATGCATCAGTCTTAAACGGTAAGTACCACATCGTATGATCTGTGAGATTATATTTGAAGCTTCCCTCAAAGTTATATTTGTGAAACAGATTTTGTGCATTTGTGAAACGGATCGTGTGCATTTGTGAAGTTATATTACAAGTGTTTCTTTGAAATTATATTTGTGAACCAGAGCGTGTGCATTTGTGAATGAGCATGTGAATTTGTGAAAAACCCTGCATGAGTTTATTCTTAATGAGACTGATCTGACCCCATAGTTGGAGGGGGATTCCTGAAGGGATTACCTAATTCCTTAAGGTTAATAAATTTAAAAAAAGTTAATAGTTGGCTACACAGACTGTATTACATTAATTTTAACACCCTATACATATACACCCTATATTTTACCTCAAACTTGCGACTGTAGTTAGCTTTCTAAAGAAGGCGCAATCGCTTGTTTGCTAAGGGTCGGGACCTACAGTGACATCAACACACTGAAACTATTGTATTCAGAATATAAAATATTTTATAGCACTGTTTAAACTGAGATTGTGTGTTAAAAGTGTTTACGAGATACCAACCTTTCGCCAGCCGTCTTCTCTGCACCAAATAGGCCACGTCTTCCACAGGTGACACAGGAGGGGCTGTGTGTGGGTATGTGTGTATGAGAGAGAGCGAAAGAGACGCGTGAGTGACAGAAAGACGAAAAGAGAGCAGGGAAAAGAAATGCAGCTCAACGAATACGCTGCCTGTTTTAAATAGCGTAAAAAAAAAACGCAATATGTGGCGGTCGGAGTTTAATCTGTGGCGCACCGCCACAGATTCGCCTGTGTGTGGGAAACATTGCTTTTCTAATTGCTCAAACTGTTTTTCTTACTACACTTGCTCTTGTTTTGTGGCTGAATTTCCGGGTCCTCAAGGTCATTCATTACAACTTCAGGACCAAACAAAATTATGGCCGTAGAGTGGGCGGGTCAAAGTCAGGACTTAAATCTAATTGACATCATGTGGCATGACCTTCAACAAGTTGTTCATAATTGAAAACCATCAAATGTGTCTGAATTCTGTGAAGCAAAGTGGGCAAGAATTCTGTGATTGTGTTGCAAAAGACTCAATGCCAGTTATCACAAACAATTAATGGAGGTTGTTGCCACCAATCGTGGCACAACCAGGTACTAGGTTTAAGGAGCAGTTACTTTTTCCACATTGTGTAACAAATATTCAAAACAATAAAATCCTTTTCACAACTCTTTGTGCAAATCTGGACAGTGTCAGAAGGGTTTCTTGAACTGTTGCTCACCATTTGTTCTTTTACATAGTCAGCTGTTTATAAAATATTTGGGTATTTTGGAAGGTATTGCTTTGAACCAACATTTACAAAAGAGCTCAAAGAGCAGAAGAATCTGCTGGTAAAGCAAAGCAAATCAATCACAGAGATCCCAAGCACATTAAAGCAGCCAAATCAACAGTTTAGACATTTCCAAAGAAAAGAGACTGCACCGCTCGGCCTGAGGCTCGGTCTCGGCGGTATAAAAAGGCTTTCATGCAAAGGGGAGACAAGGATTGATTAACACAGGAAGGAGAGAAAAAACCCTCACAACATCCAATCAAGAGAGAAGCACTCTTTATGAGGAAGGCATTTATTATAGAGTCCAAAACAGAGAGGACACAGCACAGAGAGTTCACCAGGAGGTACAATCCATTCACTCGTATTTAGACTCGAAAGGTCAGATTAACCTTTTAAAAAACATGAAAAGAAGCCAGAAGAAGATGAGGAACATTATTTTGTGGACGGATCAAACTTTGACCTGAGGAAGAATTACAAAGCGTAGAAAAGGCTTGATTCAAAGATAGCTTGATAACTGAGCGAGACTTCCCATCCTCACATACAGGCAACAAAGAGGGAGCCTGCTGAATGGGGATGCTCTCCAGGTTCAAAGCAAATCTGCAAAAAAAATCCTCTTAAAAAGGGGGAAAGTCTCTTTTTTTACTTTGTAATTTATAATGTTTTCACAAAATCTTTGTGAATACTTGGAACTGTTTTGTATTTAAATAGGATTTGTAGCTTTAGTTTCTATCTTAGTGAATTACAATATCATGGAAAACTTAAATTATTTGACTACTTTATTTTAAAAGGTTATATTATATGAACTTATTGCAAATAGAATTACGTTTCAACCATTTCTTTTTGTGAATTTTAATGATTATGGCTTATACTTCATGGAAATCCAAAATTCGGTTTCTCACAAATAATGATGAATTCCAATATAAATGGACATTCTTCTGTTGGAAAATTCTGTTTTTGTCAAGCAACAGAGTGGAGCAGTCATCATCCATAGAGAGAAACACTTATCTGTTTTAGAGTGTTGTCGCTTCAAAGGCTTTGTTGTATCTGAAAAGTCTGTTTTTTATATCTTGATTTTAAAGCAGATATTAAAAACCAATGGTGTAAATTTTTTGACACAGATTTTTAGGTTTCCTGGATCTAAAATATGAGGATAAGATTTTTTCAAGAAAAGATCCTCAAGAATTTGGGGGACCTTTCTTCTGAACATATTTAGTGAATAAACTAAGCTGGATTTACATTAATAAAACTATCCCATCTTTCCTTTCTGATCAGCTGTATTGTCTGTGATAGAATAAATCAAGCTGAGTAATTTTGAAAAAACTAGTATATGAGAAATCTAACACTTTCCTGCTAATGTGCATAAATCTGTTCTTTTGAATTTGTATCTATTGAACAGAAAATTCCCTTTGATTGCATATTTTTCCCTCTAATCATTTCCCTTCAGTTCATATGTAGATTTTTACACACTAAAGTCACCTTTTGCCCTCAGTTTAATTGTCTTCCTCTTGTTCCCGAACAAGCCTTTTCAATAGTGACCATTTTTTGTTGTGAGCAACAGAAAAAGGGTAAAAGGTTTCCTCTTCAAGGGCGTAGTTAGTGGACCTGCTCACAATACCACATGCATGTTTTAAATTATGTCAGCTGGATTGTCTCCTTTTGCATGGGAATTTTCTTATTTCCCAATTGTCCCTCTGTTGTAGTCACATTAAAAGAAAAAAAAAAGGTTACCCCTGAGCTGCACGTCATCACTCTGGCATAACTTTAGACTTACAAATCACAAGTCTTTGTCATCAGGAATTTTTGTGTCTCAGGACTAAGCGTTTAAGAGAAAAAAAAAGTGCTTTATCTGAATTTTTCCATGCAAGCATTGTTGGAATTGAGAGTCTTAAAAGAAAGCAAACCTACTTTTGTTATCGGGACACACTTAAAATGTCTACGGTTGTTGTCAGTGAGCAAAATACTGATCAGAGTCACATGTAGAAGCTACGAGTTCATTTTATTTTGTCTAAACAATGGTTACAAAAGCAGACAGGCCCAGACTAATTAAAGACTTGTGAAACGAAAATACACTTTTTTCTTTTGTATAGAGAAATAAAAGATGGAGGACAACATTAAAACCTCTGAAAAGACTCATTACACTTTCTATAAATAAATATAGATGTGTTCACTAAATATTTTTAATATGCATTATATAAAGATGTTTCTATTGAGGTTGACCGGTGGAGCTGTAAAATGTCCAGAAAGCAATTTTTTCTGATAATTATCCTGGAAAAGGCTATACAGCCACTTCTAAACTAATTGAATTTTTCCACAGTGAGAGAAATTATTAAGAAAATTATGAACATTTTCACTTTTGCCAGTAGATGTTCAAGCAAATTCATCTCAAGGTCAGACCCTGCATTGCCCAGAGACATTACCAAAAAAAAAACAGAGCTCCACTTTAGACTCTGCAGACCTCATGTATCATGTTAAATACTGATATTAACTACAGGACCATTAGAAGATTGTAAAAGTAAGGCTTGTTTATAAACACTGCCAAGAAAAAGCTTCTTGACACCATGACCCAAGAACAGGACTCATCTGTGATCTATGACCTGCATAAAAAAATACCTTCCAATTATTTTCTATTAAACAGCCCCACATCAGCAGTGAATGGTTGCTCCAAGAAGCTGATTTCATTAATCATTTTCAAATTTGCCCTATCCAAAGATGTCAAAACTATCCACATCTGAAGTGTCTTGGCAGACTTTTAACAAGACTCATTCCATTTGTGTTGAAGGTTGAAAATCTGTGACGGACATTGGCGCCCTGTTGTGTCATAGGTTTGCAAAGTGTCATTTGAATAAACAGACAAGACTTCTGGAACAATGTCCCTTGAGACCAAAAGAAGATGAAAGTAAACTAGAACACCAGACATCTCATACCAACTAAAAAGCATGGTGGTGGAGGAATGGAAAATTGGGCTTGTTTTGCAGGCCTAATATCTGGGCACTTTAAACATGGTACTCAAACATAAACATTACGATGCTATGCCAGTGAACATAAGATTCCAACTCCCCAGCCCTCTCCTTTCATGCCACTTTACTAAAAAGTTGTATCTGTTAAGAGTCTGGGGCGTTTGTCTGTGTTTGTGTCTGTCTGCTTCGGGTGTGTTTTCGCCACTGTTTCTGGAGAGTTCCACCAGAGGTCCTGGCTGAGCTGAGGAACTGTCCATCAACCCGCAGGCCAGAGCCATCTCTATGCAGCCTGAACAGCTGCAGCTCATTGAGTCTCCTCACAGGCTGAGGATTTAAGAAGCTGGCTGTCAGACTTCCTTGCCTGAGTGTTGAAGCCGTTTGGTAAAAGACCTCTAGTCCTCTGTGCGATCTCCAGAGTTAGATCGATGTGCTGAACTGGGCCCAGTGTTAGATCTACGGACCTGGTGGAACCTGTGGCCAGAATGTGCTTCTTTTTCATGTCAGGAATGCTGCTGCATCAATGCTGTGTCACTTGCAGCTCTTTCGTTTATTTGTGACCCCCAAATATTTTGCATGGATGATCCTTTTTAAAAGTAGACTTAAAATGCACCTTTTCAGTCAGGCTTTTTTTTTTTTTTTTTTTTACGTGCCCTGTCCGGCAGTGTGGAGCTAAGTATTGGTGCTGAGTACCAAGTAGAAGCCAGACAGATTTACTATCACAAGTGGAGCACTACAGCTTTTGCTATAGTACTCCGCTTGATATATATGTGTAAGAAATCTTTATTAGAAATTACTGTGGGTTTATTTTTTGTTTTTTTCGATGCGCAAGGGACACGGAGACAGAAAATAAAGGGAAAGAAAGAAAGTAGATAAATAGAGGTAGGAAAAAAAGGTTAAGAGGGAGAGGATGAGTTGAAGATTTAAGAGAGGAAGAGGAACAAAGAAAACACAAGAAAACCTCCACACCCGCAGGACGGCAGGGAGAGGGAAAAAAACGACAAAACAATGCAAACCGAGATGGTAATGATTATTACAAGATTTAGTCATTTTTAGTAGTATTTGGCAGAAAGGATGTGGGACATATTCCAAAATCACTTGAGCACATTTCTAGGGATAGTGTGATTTATAAAGCGGAAATTGCATGCAGCTATGTGTACTCAAAGTTTGATAGATCTGAAACTAAATTGGTGTAAGTAATTTATTTATTTATTTTTGCTGAGCTTAAGTGCAGTTTTAGTAAGGATTCCAGGCAAAGTTTTATAAATGAGACCCCAGATCTCCACATGGTTCAAATGCTATCTTGAGACCTCAAAAGAGACAAGAAATGTCTGCAAACGTCAATGAAGTGAAGCACCTTGGCAGAGGGCAGAAAACCTCAACAATTTCATAGACTGACAAAGACATAGAGAGAATAGTTCTTTCAGTTATTCCTGCTGAAGCGGGTGAAAGCAACTGATTCTTGGAGTGTGCTTGGTGTTTCCCGTAATTTTGTCTTTGTGTCTGCAGTAAATGTCTCTGTACTTGGGCTGGATCTTTGTCTGAAAACCCAGAAAGAAGCTGGAACAATAAAACCTCTTCCTCAATTCCTGAGTAAAAATATTTTATCTTTCTATCTGCTCTGAAATCACATTTTGCCTCAAGGGCCTGCTTTTAATTTGCCTCGTGATTTCTCGCCAGTTGTAACAGCAACTTATTTGTCTGGATCTGTGGCTGCGAGCAGAACCAGATGTTGGCCTGTGAGGCCAGAAGAAGGAAGCTAGAGGGGCTGTGTTTCTGCAGTAGGTCAAGGATGAACAGAATGTTGATGAACTAACAAACCAGGCAACCTTGAATACTTTAAAAAAAGAGCCGCTTGTCTCCCAGCTGTCGTCATATTGTAGTTACTTTCCTTATTTATCTTCCTGTTGCTAGAGTAGACTCCCAGGGACTCTCATTTATACTCTCTCCGTCTTGCCTCTGCCCTACCTTCTCACCTAGTTACTCTCACCTTCCTCCACATGTCTCTCCCTTTCCCATCCGTAGCCATGAGGCGTGCAGATGTGCCAGTTAATCAGACCTCCTTATCTGCTGGCAGCCCTGCTACTGTCCAGCCGAGACGGATCCCGGAGCCCAAAGGACACTTAATCAATCACACAAACACAGGCAAACAACAGCAACCCTGTTACTTGTACGCTTTCTTATCAGGTCAGCAGCAGGACGAGGAGGAAGCTCGGTGTCATGACACCGCAGACGGAGAGAAAGAACCAGCGAGGTAAAAGGAAGAGGAGTCTGGAGGGGAAAATGAACAGAACGTCTTGACACAGACCTCTAATGGCCATTTGGCTGCGCCCAATAAAATCAGTGATATACGATCATATGTCTTCCATGTGTGATGCAGCCAGAGTGCAACAGCTCAGGGCTCCAATAGTCTGACAGTTTATGGAACCGCAGAGGGAAAACTCCAGACTTGGAAGTGAGTTGGTTGTATTTTCTTGTTTTGGTTGGTTTCCAGAGAAGATGTAGGTTGTAAACAGGAGGATACAAAAGAGGACTAACAACCAAAACAAGAGCAGTTAATTGTTTTGGTTGTTTATAGGGACTTTGCGAAAAAACTTCAGATCCTTACTGAAGTTATGATCTGTTAGCTGTCGTGCTTGTCATATTAAAAGAAAGAGCACCAAGTTCATATATATATATGAGGTTTTTTTCATCTTAATCAATTTATTCAAATGAGACATTACCATATTTTTTTTGCACATTCTACAATGATGATTCTGCAACAAAAGATCTATCAGTTGCCAGAGTGTGGCAGGTGCTGTACATATTTACTGTTTATTTAATCATGGACATCATATTCAATATTTGACATTCTATAATATTCAAGATTAAAGTTTTTATTACCTTTAATTCAAACATTGTGAATCAAAAAAGATTTAGGATTTTAAAATAAAGGTTGCCTTCAGTTAAACCAATAACATGTGTCCTATGCCCTTTTCTTCATATTAACCAACCACTAATATCAATCATATTAGTCAAGCTCTCTTTAACATTTTATATTGTTGCCAAATCAGCTGGAAACTCACTAAGTTGGTAAATCAGGGTTTTGGTGGATCTATGGAACCCAGCACTTATTAGTTATTAATTATTAATTTTCTGCTTAGTTCAGATTTTAGTGATGGTGATTGTCTAACAGAATTGTAGTGATTTGTAGCAATGACTTAAACAGCTGAATTTAATAAGATTTGAGACAAACACATCTTAAAAACGCACCATTGGGAGAATTAAAATGCAGGAGCTCCTCCTATCTGGGTGAAAATCTCTATCTTCCATCTATAGAGACAGGTGTGCTGATTTTCTTTTTATATTGTCTGTGTTTCTAATTGGATGATGCAACCATCGAGCCTCATGCAGTCCTAACAAGCAACCCCTGCCACACAACATCAAGTGGTGTTTATGCTGCTAAATGTCTCTTTTGATGCATCCCCTGGGTCTCGATGTGCCAGTTCTTTACTAATTTAATCGTTTACATACCCAAAGCTGCTCTGCATGTGCCCCTAATTACAAACTAATTGGAGCATTGCTTCTCAAACTTTGTCTGAATTAATTCCGTGCCGTCTAAAACTATTTATACTCCTTTAACATTTCTACATTTTGTTACTTTAGACATAATGTGAGTGACTAACTCCCCTAATTAGGGCTTGGACCCTTCTAAAACCGTTAAAAATACCAGACAGGGATGTGTCTAAGTTTTTTTTACAATTCAGTAATTATTTATTTGCATTAAGTGTATTTAAATAAATATGGAAAAATCTAAACTGCATCAATTCTGATTCTGCCCTTATCATCAGCCCTTATCATCAGCTCTTACCCCTATTCAGTGAACCCCTGGTAATCGTCGCTGTTAGGTACCACAACTGAACCAGAAAAACTGAAATTCACAAATACATGAGACTATTTTAATGCTTCAAACACTAATTATACCTTAATATGCACTAATGCGCACAGTGGAAACTGTAAAAGCTAACATCCATAGTCCTGGGTTTAGAGCCAAACAATCACACAAAAATGAATGTCACTATTGGATTGGCTGCTTTGCAAATGCCAGCCAATAGCGTGTCAAGTAGCATTGCATTTAGGTATTACTGCTTCATAAGGTGTATTTACTTTCTAATATTTTAGATATGCACTATAGAAGTTTTGGCACATTTCCCTGTGAATAATTTTTTTAAATGTTAAAAATGTTTAAACCATATTTAATAAAAAATAATCTGCTGTTTCATCACTTCCTGAAATTGATGGGCTGCTTTAAAAAACCATGAGGAGCAGCTGGTATAAATGCTGTTTTGTAGTAACATCTCCCTCTTTGTCAAAGAGAGAGAGAAGTTTGGAGGTAGGAAAGTACGCTGGTCCAGAGCCAGCCCCAGGCATAGGCACCACCTGCTGGAGGGGGAGCCATTGCAAGTCCATATATATATATATATATATATATATATATATATATATATATATATATATATATATATATATATATATATATATATATATACACACACACACACGTGCACACACACACAGTGGGTCGTCCCACTTAAAAAAGTTCAGAGGTCTGTAATTTTCATCATAGGTACACTTCAACTGTGAGAGACAGAATGTGTGTGAATTATATGATTTTTAAAGGATTTACAACAAGAACAGGTCACCATTTCATCACACAGCAACAACATAGCAATTTAGAGAGAGACTGGGAGAGTAGAGAGAGAGTGGGAGAAAGCTGGAGTACCTGAAGAGAACCCACACATACACAGGAGAACATGCATGTTACAAGACATAGAAGAAGGTGCTCTGCTCAGTGTGTGTGGGGGGGGGACTAATACTGCTCATCACCCCGAACACACCAAACATGGTGTGAAACATGAAAAGAATTGCAGCTGCAACAACAGTGACAGGTGGTACAAACACACCAACATTTTCTGATTTTTATTTGTAAAAATGTTTTTGAAAACCATGTATTATTTTCCTTCCACTTTGCAATTACAAGTTCAAGAGTCATCAATACGTCTGTAAGCCAGTGTTTGTCTCCATGTTAGTGGCAGATAGATAATTGGCTCTGCAGGGGGACTGAGTTTTTCCGAATAAAATGGTGAACATTTTAGCACTCAAGAAAAACTGTCAATAACTAGGATCAATGATTCTACAGAGTAATAAGCAGATAAAGGGAATTATAATAAATCTGTATCTTACATCAACAATTCATAGACAATGTAGGGATTATTATAAACGTATATGATTGTTTTTTGAGAAATCTGTGAATTCTGTAATGTCACTTTATCTCCATTAAAATCTATCTACCTTGAATTGGAAGACGATGAAAAACTAAGACTGAGAAGTTGAGTTTTTCTCTGGCAGCCCAGCCATAAAAAAAAATGTTGTGGAAATCAGTGTCTGGGCTTAAAGAGTAAGATCTGAAAAGATGTTTCAATGAGTGCAGCTTTTCATTGTATCCATAAACGAGCAAGTTAGAAATTTACACATAGTGCCAAAACCTCTCTCTGGATTCTTATGAAAAGTAGCAGATTGCAAAGAAACCTTTTTTACTTGAACTCCAAATTGAAACCAGTTGCTAATCTGTTGGTTGGTTGTAATGTTGATGGGCTAGGTGAATCCTTGTCAGATCGGCCTACCAGTGTTGAGAATAAAGTAATTAATGTAGGCGTGCAGTAGTAACCAAAAGTCTTGAGCCAGCCAGAAATCCTGTTTTTCACAGAATTTTGTCGGATCTAAATTCAATAATAAATATTTCATATTGCTCAGAGGCTTTTCTTAACAAATACATAAATAACCCAGTTTTTGTTTGAAGTCACCTTCTAGGCCAATACCAAGCTGATGCCGACCCATTCTTTATCAGTACCTTGGGTTTTCTCACCTTTTATTTATTGTTCTGTCTGATCATCTTTTAAGGATCGCCATATTCTTGATAGGGTGAGATCTGCGAAGTGTCCGGCCATGGGCCCAAACTTTCAATGTTCTGATCACTTTGTTTTCACTTTTGCTTTTTTCTGGACAAACCTTGGATCATCACCAAAGTTCTCTGTAGGCATGACACAGGAGTTATAGCAGCAATCAAAGTTTGTTTTCCAGACACTATGTTCCCCAAACACTCTGAAGGGGACTTAGTGGGAAAAATTACTATCCCAAAGTTCTCTGCTGTCCAATCTTGCAAGTTAATTCAGAATCTTAGCCTGTAGTTGATGTTTCGCTAGCTGAGACGCTTCTTCTTTGTTAGTTAGTTGTTGTTGACACCGGACCAGCATTTAAAACTCTGTGCCTCAAAGTGCATGCACAAAACCCTCACAACTGCCTGCTGTCATTTCTGAGCAAGCTCTGCACTGGTTGCTGGTGTTGTCTTAATTTGGGGTAATCACCTAGAGAGTAGCTTCATCCAGCAAGTGGTATGAGTGTTGTACCACACATTCAATTCAATTCAATTCAGTTTATTTATATAGCGCCAATTCTCAAGGCACCTAACAAGAAGTCATTTCAATACATTTATACAAACATTCCAATCAGTTAAAAAGTTTCCTATTTAAGGAATCCCAGCAGATTGAGTCAGTCATTGGCGTGAGGTTGGGCAGACTTTCCAACCACAGCAATCCTTCAGCAATCCCTCATACTGAGCAAGCATGTAGCGATGGTGGAGAGGAAAAACTCCCCTTTAACAGGAAGAAACCTCCAACAGAACCTGGCTCAGTAGGAGCGGACATCTGCCACGACCGTCTGGGGGTTTGAGAAGACAGAGCAGAGACACAGAAGGAACAGAAGATCTGATATAAGATAACTTTCTATGTTACAGAAAGTAAAAAGTTAATAACAGGACACAGTGGATGTTCAGTTACTGGAAGGATCATCCCAGTCGATGCCCCCCGTCCAACAGGGCATTGCAGCCAAGCAGGATACCAGACCAGGTATATCTTCTATGGAGAGAAAAACACTGAGAGAAAACAAAGTTAACAGTCCAAATAACAGAATGTACTGTAATACAACTGGAGAGTCGTAGGAGAAAAGGAAGTAGCAGAGTGAAGAAAATTGGTAAGTCTGTCCTCCAGCAGTCTAAGCCTATAGCAGCATAACTACAGAGCTAGCTCAGGATGACCTTAGCCACTCTAACTATAAGCTTAATCAAAAAGGAAAGTTTTAAGCCTGGCCTTAAAAGTAAACAGAGTGTCTGCCTCACGGACTAAAGCTGGGAGCTGGTTCCACAGGAGAGGAGCCTGATAAATAAAAGTTCTGCCTCCCAATCCACCCCCCATGAATGCAGTATAGAGGAAAGGACTCCCTGATTTTCTCATCTCTGTATTTGCAGTTAGTTCCTGTTTGCCTTTTATATTTTGCTCCTATGAGCCATGTCTAGTGCTGTTTGAGCTGGAATGCTGAGGGGCTGAAGGTCAGATTCTTTCATTTATGATCTCTGCATCGAGTCAGGCTGTTGATTTTTAGTAGAAACAATGTGGCAGAAATTCAGATCATTCAAGCAATGTTCAGGCTTGCAAAATATCAAACATGAAATAATTTTTTTTTTGCTGACAGATTATAGATTTGTTTATTCATAAAAGACATGCAAAGTGGTTCTCGAAGGTGTATTCACCCCTTATTAAAATAGCATTTTATTGTGATGTAAAAAATAAGGCGATGATAAATTATTTAAAAACACATTCCACATATACTCTAAACTGACATTCAAGATGTACAGTGAAAAACAAACAAATCTGTCAGAAGGGAGAAAAAAAAATTGCAAAATCATAAAATAACCTGCATGGATTTAGTGGATTATTGGATAAACACTTCCCATCAATTATGATGAATTTGACTGGTTTCTTGAACATGACAAGAAACTCCAATGGCCTTCACAGTCACCAGAGCTCCAGAGCTCAACTCATAAAAGTACCTTTGAAGTGTGGTGGAACGAGAGATTTGTTCAATCGAAGAAATCTGAAGTAACTGCATGATGCAATCCTTTCAACAAGGACCAAAATTTCAGAGGAAGGTTTCAGATAGCCCGTTGGATCTATGCCATGATGGAATAAGACTGAGGGCAAAGGTGTTTTAACATAGCAGGGAGGATTCAACTGGGTGGCCAGTGAGGGTATACTGTATATAATATGATGAAGAGAACTCTTGTTGATCTTTCTGTATATTATGAGTGGATTGTATTGCTATGTTTTGTATTTTAGGGCAGGTTCTGTTCTGTTTACTTAGTTTATTCCCAGTGCTTTGTTTGCTGTGAGTTGTTCTCCACAGCTATTCTTTCTGTTTTGGTTTTCAGTGTTTTCGATCTGCTTACACTGTTGCCTGGCTTCCTTGTTTGTGCATATGGATTTTATTCTTCCGTGCTCTGCCTCATAATTTTTTTTCTATTAAGTATCCACTTTCAGTTTTGTTTAAGCCTGTCCACTCCACTCCGTCTATCTCCTCATCTCATTTGAATCATTGTACCACAGTTTAGGACTAAATGTGCCCTGGAGAGTGTTGGTCTCCAGAAGAAGGTATGGGTTTCCTTTACAGATCTTTTACCTCTGCAGCCAGATCTCAGATATGGAAGATGGATGGATGGATGGATGGATGGATGGATGGATGGATGGATGGATGGATGCATGGATGGATGGATGGATGGATGGATGGATGGATGCCTAAAATCACTTATAATAATTAAATCAAAACAATTTTAAAAATCAAAACAATAACAAATAACAGAATAAGAATGCATCACATTAAAACATTGGATGAAATGGAAAAAATTAAATTAGAACCCAATAAAAAACAGCAAGGCAAAATAAAACTCTACAAAAATGAAAACACAAATCTCATACAGCCTCATAATAAAGCCAAATAATACAATGTGTTTTGGGACTGTGCTCAGAAACAAGCAGTGACGGTTTTGTCGAGAAGCTTAAAACTCTGATCAGCAGTTGCTCCTCTAAACCTAAGGTATCTAGGAAAATCTTGACTTGTCGATGTGAAATAAGAAGAAACTGGATTTATTGAGTTTGTTTTTTTCTTCCCCTTAACAACGGCTTTTAAATAATTGCTTCTCCGAGATTATTCTTGTGTTTTTGTGCAGATACCTTGAGGAAGACTGATGACTGTGGCTGTTAAAGCTTCCAAGGACTCCGCAGGATCACAAAGCCCACGATTTCACAGCTATCTCCACCTTTGCAGCTCCCTAAAGATGAGTACAAAAGCTTTAAAATAAATTGCTGTTGTAAATTCTTGGATCTTTAGGGCTTAGAGCTTTTTATAACTCTCCGATACCATCCACCTCACTGTCCGTGTTGCCAAAATGAACTCAGGTCCTCATCCATTCTTGTTTTCCAGTTGTTAAAACTTGTATTTATTTCTCTAACTGCAGATATGTACTAGTTAAGGCGAGTAGCTGTTTTCTGGTTGTTATATATACGCGATTATAAAGATTAAGACACATCAGCCTTACCAGCATGAAAGGCATGTTCTCTGGTCTTTCCCATTTTGTATACTTGCTATCAGAATTTGGTCTGTGTCTTATATTTAATATAAATAGAAATTCATGGAATAATGATTAAAATACACTCTGATCAGCCTAAAAAAGACCAAAAACACTTCACTTAAATTTATAATTTATTAGCACTCGAGGACTGAACTTGGGCAGCCCTGCCTTAAATTATCGCCTTGAATCCCAAGCAACGTGGATTCTGTGCCCTTCCATCCTTTCTCCAGACCAGGGGTGTCAAATTCCAGTCCTCAAAGGCTAGCCTCTTGCAACTTTGGATGTGTCGCAAGTCCTTCCTCATGCACTAAGATTCTATGACCTTTTTTTTTATCATTTAGGTGTGTTGTCACAGAGAGACGTTTCAAAGTTGCGGGACTCTGGCCCTCGAGTACTGGAGTCTGACCACTTGTGCTCCAGACTCTGAATTTCTCAGATTCTGTGGGACTGTCAGTAGTTTATTTCTGTGTCTTGTGCACTTTTTGCTTCAACACGTTTTCATTCCACTCAATTTTCCATTAATATGATTGGATATGGGGCTGCACAGTGGCACAGTTGGTAGCACTGTTGCCTTGCAGCAAGAAGGTCCTGGGTTCAAATCCCAGCCTGGGGTCTTTCTGCATGGAGTTTGCATGTTCTCCCTGTGCATGCGTGGGTTCTCTCCGGGTACTCTGGCTTCCTCCCACAGTCCAAAAACATGACTGTTAGGTGAATTGGTTGCTCTAAATTGCCCTTAGGTATGAGTGTGTGCGTACATGGTTGTTTGTCCTGTATGTCTCTGTGTTGCCTGCGATGGACTGGCGACCTGTCCAGGGTGTACCCTGCCTCTCGCCCCTTGACTGCTGGAGATAGGCACCAGCTGCCCCGCAACCCTGCATTAGGATGGACGGGTATGGAAAATGAATGGATGGATGATTGGATATGGGACTCTGTAAACGGCAAGCTTCTTTAGCAATGACATTTTGTCATAATTTGCATGGTAGAGGCAGAGCAAAGGCACAGACCGCCATCTGTGATCGTGGATGCTTCTATTATCTGTCACTTTGCTGCCGTCACAGCCGATTGTCCCCACTGTGGGACAATAAAGGATTATTCTATTCTATTCAAATATTCTGAAAAATGGCTTTTAGGGATAAATAAAAATAAAGAGAACAATTACAAGATTGAACAAAGTATAACCGGATGAGGCCCATGGACAAAGTACAGACAATGGGGAGGAAATCTGGCATTCAAAGTGGAGACTCCAGCAACTAAACTAATAGGCCTCTACCCTCTTGGTGGAGAGTGCCAGAGACTTTCCACATGACAATTGCCTATACAGCAGTCTTCCTATGATTGTGTAGATCGCAACATGGCCACAACATAAGATTTCTGTGTTAGAAAAAAAACTTTTTCCATTGGATATGTGTAATATTTTGATATTCCCAGCGAGAGAAATTTGGGACTTATTTAGCTGTAAGGGATAATCATTGAAATCAACAATAAACACTTGAAATATATTACTCTGTGAGTAATTAAACTTTTTGAACAGATTTACTGAATTACAAAAAAAAACTTTTTTATTACATTCAAATGTATTTGAACTCACCTGTAGATGGATATCTCGGTTACTATAAACTTAACTGCCTCTTGTCAAAACAGTGTAGTGTCTACATCACTGACATCTACTACTGAGAGCTACTCCGGTCAGTCCCCAATCAGTACAGTCGTGAAAAAGTTACATTAGAAATAAACTTTAACTTTAGAACTTTTCTTAAGCATGGCAGTTTTCTTAGTCAGAGACAGAGTGAAGTCCTAAGCAGCGACCACCAGAGACAAACCCTGATGTCCTGTGATGAGTTTGTAGGCGTTTTTCCCTCCTCCTCCTCCTCCTCCTCCTCCTCCTCCTCCTCCTCCTCCTCCTCCTCCTCCTCCTCGGTCCCTCCGTGTGAGAGGGCAGAGTCACGTCACACAGGGCTGGTCTGAACGTTTATTAGCCCGGGGATCCAGGCTCCAGGCTGCTTCACACTGCAGCTCTGTGCGGCCAGCGGCGGGGGGCTTGTCCGTCTGACTTTGCCAAAACTTTCTGGGGGGAGAAAAAAAATCTCAGTGAGGAGAACTGAAACGCACTGACAAAGTGTCGCAACTCGCTTCACTCCTGATAGAATCAAACTTCAGCTACTTTAAGTCTTTTTTGTTTTAATAATCAGAGGTTGCACATCTACTTAGACAAGTTTTGAATGAGCCTACTCACTTTTTGCGTAGAGTTTTTTCTTTTTCTTCTTTCCGCTCTTTAATTTGAACTTCAGGTTGAGATAAAGACCCGTGATGGCTGTTTTATCACTAGCTTTACTGCTTGTAGGATTTGTTTTGACGTCAGCTGACAAGGTAAGTGTCTGCACATGCTCTCCGTTCACTGACAGACTGTGCGGGTATGATTTTTTTTTTATCTTGGCTTCTCTCGGACGTTTATTATTAAATAAATACAGCTGGAAAGCAGGAAAAAAAACGGGGCAGCAGCTTTGAAAAGTTTCCTATCGCCTCTGCAAACACGCACACTGCTTCCTCTGTGCACTATGTGTTGACACTGCACCAGCCTGTCACATAACGTACAAGCATTTTTCTGTTTGACGCTGTACACGCAGCAGAAAGCTCCAGTAAACCGCTGGGTTTCTGGGCTTAGTGATCCAGGCCTGCCCTAGGCAGAGCGAACTTTGCGACTGCCTGCTAGCCTAGCCTCCCACCCCCCAAGAAAAAGGTGAATTCCTACATGACATACTGGAAAATGTGCAAGTTGTACCACAAAGTCAGGGAAACTGATGTTTTGAAAGTTGTGTCGGCGGAGTCCGAATATAAAGCTAATTGAATAATTTTCTCTGAACTCAGATGTTTATACTCACCATAACCGCTTATGAATAACTTTGTCATTAGTTGAAGTCGAGAAGTTTGTAAACAAGTAAGCACAAGGCAGCTGAAAGCTGCAGAAGAAAGACAACGTTTTCGTTGGAACTCCGAACGGTTTCATCATTGCACAACATATTTGCTACCCAAGGCAAAAGTAGCGTCAGCAAGTTAACTCCTGTTGAGATTTCTTTATCAAGAGAACTGTTATATGAAGGCAGTCTCTTGGAGACCTAGAGAACCAGCACCCAAGGGAAGGCTTTTAAAGATCTCGGATAAGCTTGAGCGTTATGTCTCCATTTAGGAGTTGATGTGAGGGAATTCAGCCAGGCTGAACGTCCTCTTGACATTTTAACCTTTTGTTTGAGATGCAGTTGTAGGGTGGTAGTTTTTATTTTAAACAGTATACGGCATTGGAGATAAAATATACCCTGTATTGGACAACCAGTTGCAGAAGAAGAGTCTAAATTTTTACAATATTAGACCTGTCACTGTAAACAATGAATCAATGAATTGTATGATAAATTTAAATGAGCTCAATAATTTTTCCAGCCACTATAATTTCCATTTCCATGCTTTTTTGTTTTCCTCATGCATCTCCCTCCCTCTTTCTTCCAAAGAGACTGGATGAAAAAAGGTATAATTGGTTTGAATAAAAATGGGATGTCTTGTTTAACTGAATGTTTTTGTTGTTGGTATGAATTTTCTGTTTGTTTTTCTTGTCTGAGCGTCGTGATTAAGATCTTCTTAAAGGGCACATCTTTTTACAGAGTTCATCCATTTTTTATTGTTTCGGTTGTTTTGTAATTTAAATTAGATATCAAAAATCTTTCCCAGTTGCAGTGGTAAGTGTTCTTTAGAAATTAAAGTTCATTGATCTTTCAGACAGTGTACTTGCATTATTATTACGCTAGTTGAAAATGGTCTCAAAACGACAATATTATCATTTAAAGCAAACATTTCTGGGGCAGTTTGTCGTCCAGCAAAATTTGTTGTCGTGACAGGCCTAACAATATTGTAACAGTGTGCATATCAGAATTAAATATTAAAATACTGAAAACGGTGACAACAGCAGAATCAATTAATGATCAGATCCACAAGGTAATCAAATCCACAGTTTACATAAAAAACATAGTTATATTCTGAGTTACAGAAAGCTCTATATAATAACCGTGGGAATTAAAAATTGAATAAATAAACACTTAAAATGAGCACTTCATGGTTCCTTCATGCTTCTACACATTTAACAAGTTTGTTCTTCTGTCTCTTACAGGCTGGTGAAGTAGACAGAGAAGGTAAGACCTGCTTAATTTACCTCCATGTTATTATTAATTAGATCCAAGCCTTGTGCAAGGCGTTCTTCTCTAAACTGCTGACAAATTCAGGAGGAAACTTCTGCACAGAGATCAAAGTGGGAGGAGAGTTTGCGTGTTGAGCAATTCTATAATACACTCCCCTCCTCTTCTACACACACACGCACACACACACACACACACACACACACACACACACACACACACACACACACACACACACACACACACACACACACACACACACACACACACACACACATATATATTACAACTGCTTAAAGAGCTTTGTTATACAGGAAAGAGAATTTCACCTCTAAATCCCTCACATCTGTTATCCATTTTGAGGTTAAGAAACAAGTGAGCTGCAGCAGAGTCCACGTAGAATCCTTTTACGCTTGCAGTTATCTCCTGAACACCTCCAGGGCCCTCTCACAGCAGGACAACATTTGGCTGTGGTTGAGCGTTTGTGGCTGCCTGTTGCTTTTAGTCTGCCACTGTTGGCTCTACGTGGCCATTATCAGCCTTGTAAAGCAGCCACTGCACTCATTTCATGTGGTTTCTGCTTAACTTTTCACCCCCCCCCCGTAATGTTTAAACCAGCCGAAATCCTTGCCAACCCCCTGTAAAAACACAAACGCATACCACTCAGTTATCTAATGAGACGATATAATAGTGAACTCTTTCCTGTTGTGGCAGAAAAAACAAGGGAAATGCATAGTGTTACAAAACTAACTGTTAAAGGACTCATCTGCTCAAATGTCAAGCTTGAAACCTGCGTACTGTTTCTGCTTCTGTTTTTTATCAGCCTTTTAATAGCAAAAAAAAAAAGAAGGCATTAAAAATCTGTGAAAAAAAACCTAGATGTTATTGCACTTTTGCAGACGCTGCATCATATCCTTGTGCCTTGCAGCGGTGGCTTACAGCGGTGCTTTGTCCTAATGTAGTCCCAAGTCTAAATTTGGCTCCTGTAATTCGTTCATGTTACTTATTTTCAGTTGCATTTGATATGATTATTGAGGTCACCAGGAATAATTAGGAGTAATTTTTATGTCTTTTGCACATGAAATGCTGTTAATAGCTGTTACCACTCACTTATATTGTTTAAGCAAAAGCAAACGGAGTGCTACCAGATTTATACCGCGTTCACACCGCACGCTTTGTTGCCGTCAAAACACGCTCACAAAGCGACTAGTTTGATGCGAATACATTTTTAAGCCTGAAGCTTACAAAGCCCGCCAATTGCTGAGCAAAAAAAAAAAAAAAAAAAGAGCGTGGGCGGGGCTTCCACTGTTGCCGGATGTTTTAAACAATGGGGGATCATATCGAGAGAGTGGCTTGGATTTATTTCCTAAATAAAGCTAGACAACGTCGACGTCGGGCGCATTAGCGCCGTTTGTGGACACATCCCATTCTTGAGAGGCGTTCGGAGTTTGGAGTTTGGAGAGTTTAACCTTTGGCTCCAGGCCCTGCTAAGGTTCGCTTTCAGCGGTACTTTAAATGTGTACTGACGTCACTACAGTGAGACAGTCTGATTGGTTGACGCTCAGGGGACAAGCTGAATGAACTTCTGCGTTGCTGGCTTTTGACACTTTGAAGCTTGAAAAGCAGCAAAAGCTTCAAAAATTCCCGCGGCCAAAGCACACAAAGCACCCCAGAGACTCTGACGGCCTCAACCGTAGACTTAACATTTAATCCCGCCGTTCTAGGCGCTGACGTTTTGGGCGGTATGAACGCGGCATTAGAATGACTTGGCTGGATACAAAATGCTTTTTTACACTTATCTAACTCTGGGGAAGATGGGAACAGACTAAACTTCACTTAGGGGTAGAATAACCCGTTAAATGTGTTTTTTGTTTAATCTGTTCATATTTTGGTTTTTAATCATGTAAAGCACTTTGTGCTGATTTTATCCTGAAATGTGGTATACAAATAATATTTGATTTGAATGCTCAGAGAAATAATAAAACTACAGTTGGCATGTGACAGAATAATTAGAAAATACCTAAAGAGTGAAAATGCTTTTTTCCTCTAATAATCTGAATTGGCCATGAGACTTTTGGAACAATGTGCTTTGTCATGCTGATTGGGGAATTCAGCCATGTGGTTCAGGTGTGTTGGAGAAGGGGATGTATCCAAAAGTTCTAGGATACAACCCCTGCATTACATTATTGCTATTGGGATAGATTTGGCCCATTTGAAATGCACGTAATGGGGAGGGCTCTGCCTGGCCAAGCCAAGAAATGTTCTATTGTTGGTTTACTGATCTAAAAAAGTGTTGAAATATGGGATAATGAGGGTTTTAGCAAGCTATTGGGTGGATATTTGTTGCAGACAAGATTCTTGTATCGTCTGAATTTTGCATCAAGCTTTTTGCTGTTCTTTACTTTGTGATTTTATCCTTCAAGATTAAAATTTAAAAAATATATATTTTTCTCACACTAAAGATACTTTTATCAGACATTTAACAGCAAAGATGTTCAATATACGTCATCTGCACTTTTTTCTTCTGCTCACCCTGCAGCTTTTCTATATGATATAAGTCTGGGGAATGAACTGGCCATAGAGAAAGGTAAATTTTTCTTTCTAGCTTTCACCATATGTTTTGGATCGTCATCTAAAAGGAAAGATGCTGCGACGAGCCGGTCTCGTGTTGAGCCCAACAGATTTTTATTTCTGAGGTCATTGCATTGCAGAGTTTATGATGCCATACCCTGAAACAGTATCTTCCATCGTTCTTGCAAGGCTGTTTTAGTGGGGTTGTTTACAACAAGTGCATGTGGGGGATTTTACTTATACCTGCAACAGATGCTGCAATGATACCTCATAGTACTTCAAATTTTGATTTTTCTCGTTCTGAAACTGTTTTGTTGGAGAGTTTCTGAGCAACTATGGAGCAGAAGGGGAAAAAAATCTATTACAGATGATGTAACGAGGGCTGTGTATTTTTCTGCTTACGCTTCTCTGTTGCAGGAAAATGGATAGACTGGCTGTTGTTGTGATGAAGATTAACCCTTCAGCTACACCACTTACATTTGTTGTATACTTGCGTAGCAAAAATGATCCTCAGTTTTTGATCTAATGCGTAAAATGACAAAACTGTGGATGTTTTCTGATTACAATAGAACTGAAGTCTAAATTGAGCTTGAAAAACAGTTGTTGAAGATGAAAGCTAAATATCCTTAAAATACCTTTGATTTTCATAAACAAATATGCACATTATGCTCCATATTAAAACATAATAACTTATCAGATTTGTTCTCTATACTGACTGAAGAAAAATTTACATTTGGATATTCAAAAAAATAACCTATTTAGTGATATTACTCAGTGATCCACAGGAAACCTATAAATATTTACATTTCTGTGTTGCATGGAGTCGACCCATATCTGGCACCTGTGAACAGGTGCACCCCAGGATGATTGGTTCCTCTGCATTTCTCGGTTTGGCATCAGAATGTTTGATGTCCCCCCCACTAGTCTTCTGTTGGATTGGGGTCAAGGAACTGGGCTGGCTGCTCCAGATCATCAATCCTGTTGGCCTGAAACCAAGCTGCTGCTGGCTTTCACCGATGTGTTTAGGCCCCATTTCTTGTTGAGCAGTTTATACAACGTGACCTGTTCAAGTTTTGATGGATTCAAACTAGGGTTGTTAAGGTTAACAGATTTGTATCGATACACAGAAGCAGACGTACAAGATCACAGTGCATTGGTAGAGAGGCTGTGTGGGTTAAAATCTCGTTGCGTCGGTTAAATGGGGGCGATTTAAATTAGATTGATTTTAATGAGAGACTACTTTTATTTAGAGACATCCACCCAATCTTTAATTAGTTGTTCTTTTTTACTTTATTATCATTTAAAAAAGGGGCAGTGTATATTAATTAAAAAATAAACACAGTACAGTGGACTCCTGGTATTTGTGAAGGTTAGGATCCACAACCAGCTGTGAATAGTTGAATTCCACAACAACTTGAGACAAGGTTTATAGATGCCTATTTTAATAGTTCAAACACCACATATACTTTTGTATGGGTTAATAAACACAGTGGAAACCATCTTAGCAATAGCACAGAAGCAAACATCTCCAGTCTTTCTCTTTTCCACTCTTGGGAGTACAGCCAATCAGCGGCAAGGAAACATAATAGCTCTCCTGGATTGGCTGCTTTGCAAACGGCAATCTGTCAAGTAGCATTGCGAAGAAGGTATTTCAGCTTCCCAAGTTGCATTTTCTTTTTAATATTTCAGATATGCTCTATAAAAATATAATCAAAATAGGATAAATTTCTGCGAACAACTTGAAATATATATGTTCCAAAGGAAAATCCGCACATAGATGGATGTCCATTATAAATGTGTGTCTTGTTGACACAAACTGTTTGTTAGGAAGCAAAACTCAGCTGCCCGTAAGCAGGTGGAGCATGGGTAAGGCCTCCTGTCACAAACAAATGCAATGCAACTGACATTGCAGTTAATTTTTATAAGTGGGGTTTTATAATGTCGCATAGGACACACGGTTTCTGTCAGGTTTTATAAAAGGGCACTAGTTAGACAAGACCTGTATGTGAAAGGTAATTTAAAAAAATATAATTAATTAGGTACACTCTGATCCATAGGAATAATAGTTTTCATTTTCTTCCGCAACTTACCGTTTGTCTATTTTAAAGCATTTGAGATAATCGTTCTTTATTTGTTTATCAAAGTATGCTAAACAATACCTCCAGTCAAGTTTTACTCAGATTTCCAGAGAGGAACAGATCTTTTAATTTATTTGATTAAACTGAATCGGCAGCATGCATGTTGCGTCTGTTGGTTTTCTATTATTCTGCTACAGCTATTGATAAATTATTTGCCACGTAGAAATGTTTTTTTTTTTATTGCAACAAATGATGTTGGGCTGCTATTACTTTGAACACAGCTGTAAATCAAATATTTAAAAAAAAATTATAATAAAGAGAATGATGGTACTTGCAAAATGTTAGGACAGTAATTGATCAAGTATTGTATTAATATTTTTATGATTGTAAGTATTAAAATTTCAAATGGATCAGAATCCATTCAGATTCCATTTGGAACATAACATAACATAACCTGGCATTTGTTTATTGTATTTTTCAGCTCTTGATATTAAAAAACATTGAAAATCAATTTAAATGAAAATTTCTATGAATTTGAAGGCAAGGCAAGGCAATTTTATTTGTATAGCACACTTTCAACAACAAGGTGATTCAATGTGCTTTACACGATTAAGAGGCAACATAAAAATAGCAATCAGGGTAAAGTGAAGGTAGTGTTGACGGCTGGTGAAGTGGGTGGACCGCCCTGGCGTAGCTGGTTGCCGACGGGGCCCATGGGCTCGTCACTGCGGCCCCCGGGCCCCTGCATCGTAGCAGCTGGATGTTCCCCTGGGGTTCTCCTCTGCTCCTCTCTTGGGGGATGCGATCGGCCCCGTGCTGGTCCGCCTGGGGCTCTTGGGGTCCTTTGGACGTCTTGGCTCCGATCTTCTTCATGTCTGCATCGATTCCTGGGAGACGGATTTATGGCTCTTCAAAGCAGCTCTATGGAGAAACCTTATCTGCACCAGCATGCTCACACACACACATAGATGTGGGGTCTCCGGTGTTTACAGATACATTCTTGGGCTGAGGTTATCATTACTAGATCTTGATTAATCGGTACCATGAGCTTTCAGTGACATTGTTGTTGTATTTTTATATCAACTTTTGTCTGATGTGGTTGTGTAGTTCTTAGTTCACAATGTTTGGTTTGTTTTGTCTGCTTCTTTTTCGTTTTTTTTGTTTGTTCTTCCCCTCTCTCTGCCGTCCTGTGGGTTTGGAGAAAAAAAAGAAGAAAAGAGGAAAAGAAACAAACAAAAAAACTAAACAACCCCCCCCCCAAAAAAAAAACCCATTAAAAAGTGGGTGACCTTACGGAATAATGCAAATCGTTTTACTCCGAAGGCTACTCGATCTGCTCACTGAATACATTTAAACATTACCTCAGTGAAATGCTCAGTTGCATCTATAGAAAAAAATATTCAAACGTAACCCTGTCATTACTGACCTGGAGCAGGAGCTTCTTCTTGAAGGAAGACAAGGAAACTATTGAAACTCCTACATTTATAGAGGTACTCGCACTGATGATGATCAGTTAAGCAAGTGCAATTCATTTGTAGTACGTGGCTGCTATTTTCCTGACTGCATTGAACATTATTAAAGCTTATTTCTGTTCAATGTAGGTCTGTATATTTTTATATATAAATTGGGATATGCCCAGATTCAAAATTAATTTACCATGTTAAAAAACAGAAGTGCACACAAATTGTTCAATTGTCTTCTGTTGAGTGAGTGGGAGAAATGCTGGCTTAAATCTGACTTAGGCCTCTTGAGGCTTACACAAACGGACCATTTCAAAACACAGAAGTAAGTTTAGTTCTTGGTTTTGCTTATAGACCTCTGGCACCAATAACATTCCATCTTTTAAAATATTTTTTCACAGCAGCTTTAGAGCTGATGCACTTAGTTGGGGAACGTGTCATGATGTTGAGAATTACCTCAGTCCTACAAATGTTGCTCAAGACTTCAGGAGGAAATGTCTACCAACCCTTTCGCTGATGTTAACGGAGAGTAACACTTGACATGATGTAATGGCGAAGTTTGTAAATGCTCCATTAAAAGGATGTTCCATCCTGTATCATCTTGCATATTCAAAACCACAAACATATCTGTGGTTTGCTTCTCCTGCGTGTCTGATGTGTTTATTATGAAGGAAGCCAATCCTGTGTTTTATGTTAAAGCTGCTCAAAAACTTGCAAGTCAGGTTCTTCTCACCCGTATTCTCATGCTATAAAAGCTGCAGGTAATTCATGACACGTGTCAAATGAGTTATCTTTTTATGTGCATACTGTGATTTCCAATCCTCGTCCTTTGCCTCAGACATGTAATTAGTTTTTTTTCTATTGTTGTGACACCTGTATGAACATTTTTTTTGTCACTGAAATTATTAGGTTTTAATATTCATGTTTTTTCCCCTTCCAAACCTAAATCTTTGAATTTCATTACAGTTACTTGGAAAATCAATCTTAGCCTGAAGGACAGTTCATTTTTAAAAGTCCAAAGATTTCTTAGCACAATTCAGTTTACTACAAATCAGCAAGTGAACAAGAGCCTGAGGGGAAAGGAAACGGCATGATGTAACCAGCATGCTCAGAGCTGTTTAGCTGGTGTTCGATTATACATCCCTCTAATACCTTTTTTCTTTTTTGTAACACTTAAAAGTTTTAGCTCTTCAAACAAATGCTATTATTGGACAAAAAGTAAATAGAAAATGTACTTTAGGATCACTTCAGTAGTAACTGAACAAAACTATCTGAAATAACCTGAAAAAGTCACCACCACTTGGAGGTGGGTAGAGGAACCAAAAATTGTACTCAGGTGGGAGTAGAATTACTGGATTATATTTTCAATCAAGTAAAAGTAAAAAGTAGCTGTCCAACAAATGATTAAAGTAAGAGTAAACAAGTATTTCGTAATAAGGCTACTTAAAGAGTAACTAAACCCCAAAACAACTTTTTTTTGCTTCTAAACTGTATAAATGGGTCTTTACAAATGCAGTCTTTCAGTTTCTGGGGATTTTTTTACATTTTGGTGTAAACTTGTTTAATTCTACACTTTTTGGTCTAAAAACGCCTTAGTGCTGCCCTCTTAGGGTTGAACGGTGGTTACTGCATTTGAATTTTGTGATTGGTGGAGAGCGGTACATCTTTACGTCACAGGCATCGACTGTGTCACAGCAGTCATGGTCTCACAGACACGCCCCGTGGGTTTGGGTATAAAACTATCAGACATACCGGCCCCCCCGTGGCGAGTTTGGAGTGGGATTGCGTTTTTCAGTTCACCATTATTATCCCATTAGCACTTAGTTAGCATAGCTAACATACTGTTTTGAACATTAGCATCACCACTCAGAGACCGGACCCATCCTGTCTCTCTCCCCCTCAGCAGCAGCGCCGGCCTCTAATTGATACGGCTCGCGGCCGCTGAGCTCCATAAAGCCTCCCTCTACTCCTCTTTCTCCGGTGACGAAGGAGGAGATCCGATGGCTCAGGGCGCCGAGCCAGCGCCGCCCGAGCTCGGTGTTGCTGAGGCAGAGGGAGACAGGATGGGTCCTGTCTCTGAGTGGCCATACCCTTCCGTTCTTCCTGGCACCGCCCACTTTGTAGAATCTTTTAAATGTTGTCTGGGGGCGGGGTTATGCTTTTTCAGGGGTTTCAGTTAGACTTTAAGTACTGAGTAACTGATAGTCATCAAATGGAGAAAAATATAATTTTAGAAAGAAATTCTGGTATTTTACAAACTGAAATGTAAAAATTCATACATTATAAAATTTCTTTTCATATAAAACTAATATAACTAATCTTTCTCAAAATGTCACTGAGGTAAGTGTAACCAAGTATATGTAACTAGTTACTAAACAGCTCAGCCATTCCCCATCATTAAATTATAAATTCACTTTGATTCCAATGTCCTTGAAGAATGCAGTTCAGTTTTACTAGCCACACTGGTGTTGGCCAGAGGGGCCGATGATGCAATATGGCAGCCTCGCTTATGTCAGTCTGCCCCAGGGCAGCTGTGGCTACAATCGTAGCTTGCTTCCACTAGTGTGTGAATGTGAGTGTGAATGAATAATGGAGTTGTAAAGTGCTTTGAGGGTCTCGAAAAGCTCTATATAAGTGCAATCCAATATTAATACAATTACACTTAAACTACCACACCTGTACAATTAAAAAAATAAATAAAAAACCCACGTTAATAGAACCTGGCTGGCAACATTAGGGAGACTACAAGATCTCAAAAACAACACATTATGCTCCGAACTAAAGAAAACAGTCACAGACATCTGAGTCTGGAATAGGTTACAAAGGGTATTCTAAGACTCTGGGACTCCAATAAAACGTTGTCCACAATTTAAGGAAACATGAAACTGTGGTCAATCTTCCCAGAAGTTGCAAACTAAATAAAATTACTCAAATAACGCACTGATGACTCATTCAGGAAGTCACAAATGAACCATTGACAACCTCTAAAGAATTCTACGTCTCACTTGCATCATTCTGCTCAGTTTTCATGAATCAGTAAGAGACACTTGGCGAGAAGTCCTGGGCCTTTTGATGATCCCCAAGACAATATTTTGTGGACTGATGAGACAAGAGAGCAAAAATCTTAGAAGGGGTGCATCCAATTACATCTAGCATAAGACCAGCATCATTTAGGTAAAGAAGAAAGTGTATAGCAAGATAATTTTATTTGTATGGGCCACTTATAGCAACAAGGTAATTCAAGGTGCTTTACAGGATTAGAGGATAAAGTTAAAAAAAGCAGTAAAGCATAAAACACACACAGCATGTGACAAGTAGAAACATTACTCAAGAGCAGACATGAATTAGGATAAGTAAAACCAGCAATAAAGCATGAAGCACACACGAAACATGTGATACATGAAAACATTACTCAAAAGCAGCTCTAAACAGATGGGTTTTTAGCCTTGATTTACAAGAACTCTGTTTCAGCAGCATTGCAGTTGTCTGGAAGTTTGTTCCAGATTAGAGGAGCATAGAAACTGAAAGCTGTTTCTCCATGTTCGGTTCCAATTCTAGGGATGGTGAGTAGACTGGAATTTGAGGACCTGAGTGGTCTGGGGGGTTGGTATAGTGACAGTAGATCTTCAAGATACTTTGGCACCAGGCCATTCAGTGATTTTAAAAATTAGTAAAAGTATTTTGAAGTATATTCTCTGAGCTACAGGAACCCAGTGTAACACAAGGCAAGGGAATTTTATTTGTATAGCACACTTTCAACAACAAGGTGATTCAAGGTGCTTAGAACTGTAAGGACTTTAGAACTGGGGTGATGTGCTCTATTTTCCTGGTTCTAGTGAAGACACAAGCAGCAGCGTTCTGGATCAGCTGCAGCTGTCTAATTTACTTTTTAGGCAGACCTGTGAGGACAGTGTTGCAGTAATCAATCCAACTACAGATAAATGCGAGAATGAGTTTTTCGAGGTCCTGTTGCGACATCAGTCCTTTAATCCTAGAAATGTTCTTCAGGTGATAGAAGGCTGACATTGTTATTGCCTTTATGTGACCCTAGAGGTTCAGGTCTGAGTCCATTACTACACCTAGATTTTGGGCCTGATCATTACTTCCTAGCTGTATTAACTGAAGCTGTGTGCTTGACTATTCCTCTTTAGGTCCAAAAGTAATTACTTCCGTTTTGTTTCTCTTCAGGTGGAGAAAGCTATGGCACATCCATCCATTGTTTTGCTCAATGCATTTACTTAGGGTTTGGATGGGTTCAAAGTCACTTGGTGACATTGTAAGGTAGAGCTGAGTATCATCTTTCTACATAGTTATGGTAGCTAATCTTATTGGTTGTTATAATCTGAGCTAGTGGGAGCATGTAGATATTAAATAAGAGGGGCCCCACGATGGAGCCCTGGGGCAACCCACATGTGATTTCTGTTCGTTTTGGTGAAAAGTTTCCAATTGAAACAAAGAAGTCCCTGTTCTTTAGGTAAGACTTGAACCAGCCAAGTACTGTACCAGAGAGTCCGACCCAGCTCTCCAGTCGTTCCAATAAAATATCATGATCAACAGTGTCAAATGCTGCACTGAGGTCCAAAAGTACCAGCATTGTGGTTCTACCACAGTCTGTATTTATGTGGATGTCATTGAAAACTTTGACGAGGACAGTCTCAGTGCTGTGGTGAGCACGGAAACCAGACTGAAAAACATCAAAACGGTTTGTAAGTTTTAGGAAGCTATTTAATTGGTGAAACACAGCTTTTTAAAATAATCTTACTGATGAATGGTCGATTATAGATTTGCCTGTAGTTCTGCATTAAGGTGTTCAGGTTATTCTTCTTTAGCAGTGGTTTAATAACAGCTGTTTTTAATGCCTGGGGGAAGACACCTGACTGGAGGGATGAGTTCACTTTTTGGATCAAATCAGACCCAATGACAGGGGAAACTTTCTTAAGGAAAACTGTGGGTAGGATGCCAATACAGCAAGAGTAGGAGCTTAATTGATTAATGATTTCTTCAAGTTTTTTTGTTTGTTTAATTCATGGAATTCTGACATTTTAATTGTGTAATGATCTGGGCTTGCTTTGATGCTGCAGGACCTGGATGATTTAAGTTAATTTATGAAATCATGATTTCTGTCGTCTAACAAAAAGAAAATCAGTTTGTGATGCTAAAATAACATATCTTGAGTGGCCAAGTCAAAGTCTGGACGATAAAAATCTGGTTGTTCCAGTAGGGTAGCACGACCAGTTAGGATAGTCACAGTACTTGGTCACAGAGGAATAGGTTGGTTTTGGAAGAATTTTTTTTATAAGCATTTTATTATTTACTCAGGTTTTTTCATCTGATGCTAGAATGTTATTTGCAAAAACAAAACGAAAAATTGAAAGGAAGAAAATAATTCTCATGTCTTTGTATCTAGTAGGTAGGAAGGGCCCAATAATTTTACCATGTTTATGCTGTGATTGCAAAAGTTCCTCTCTACTCTCATTGTCAAAAATGACCCACCTTTTGTAACAACATATAAAACCAAACAGAAATATGAAACTTGGCTGTGGGTTTTAAGGAGAAAACCTTCATGAATATTAGGCAAGGCAAGGCAAGTTTATTTGTATAGCACAATTCATGTTACAAGACAATTCAAAGTGCTTTACATAAAACATCAAAAGCATAACAGCAGGGGGCAGAAAAAGCACAAGTACAGGAATAAAAACCATGATTTAAAATGAAAAAAAAAGAAATCTTAAAAGAATCTTAAAAGAAGCCGTGCAGATTTAAAACTTAGAATAAAAATCTAATCAAAAGCAGCTAAGAACAGGTGGGTCTTTAACCTGGATTCAAATAAACTGAGTGTTTCAGTTGATCTGAGGCTTTCTGGGAGTTTGTTCCAGACATGTGGAGCATAGAAGCTGAACGCAGCTTCTCCATGTCTGGTTCTGACTCTGGGAACTGGTAAAAGAGCGGATCCAGATGACCTGAGGGTCGAGTAGGTTCATACTGGGTCAGGAGATCACCGATGTATTTTGGTCCTAAACCATTCTGAGCTTTATAGACCAGCAGCAGAACTTTGAAGTATATCCTCTGACAGACAGGCAGCCAGTGTAAAGACCTCAGAGCTGGACTGATGTGGTCCACTTCTTTGGTTTTAGTGAGAACTCGAGCAGCAGAGTTCTGGATGAGCTGCAGTTTCCTAATTGATTTTTTAGGTAGACCTGTAAAGAAGCTGTTACAATATTCAAGCCGACAAAAGATGAATGCATGGACTAGTTTTTCCAGGTCCTGCTGAGACATCAGATCTTTCATCCTTGAGATATTCTTAAGGTGATAGTAGGCTGATTTTGTGATTGCCTTAATGTGTTTTTCAAAGTTTAGGTCTGAGTCCATCACTATACCCAGATTTCTGACGTGGTTGGTGGTTTTTAGGTGTATGGACTGAAGCCCTGTGGTGACCTTCAATCTTATCTCTTTAGCTCCAAAGACAATTACTTCCATTTTGTTTTTGTTCAACTGCAGAAAATTGTGGCACTTCCAGTCATTAATTTCCTCAATGCATTTGCCAAGAGTCTGTACAGGCCCTTGGTCTTCTGGTGACATTCTAATATATATCTGTGTGTCATCTGCGTAGCTATGGTAACTTATATTGTTGTTATTTATTACCTGTGCCAGTGGGAGCATATAGATGTTAAACAGAAGAGCTCCCAAGATGGAACCCTGGGGAACTCCACATGTAATTCCCGTCTGGTCAGATGTAAAGTTAGCTATTGACACAAAGTACTTCCTGTTCTCTAAGTACGTTTTGAACCAGTTTAGTACAGTGCCAGAGAGACCCACCCAGTTCTCCAGTTGTTTGAGTAAAATAATGTGGTCAACTGTATCAAATGCAGCACTGAGATCCAGTAAAACTAACACTGACATTTTTCCACTGTCAGTATTCAAACGGATGTCATTGATGACTTTGGTCAGAGCAGTCTCAGTGCTGTGGTGCTATCTAAAACCTGACTGAAAGACGTCATAGCAGTTGCTTTGTCTTAAGAAGTCAGTTAGCTGATGAAAAACAGCCTTTTCAATGATCTTACTTAAAAATGGAAGATTGGAAATGGTCCTGTAGTTGTTCATTTGTGTCTTGTCCAGATTGTCTCTTTTCAGCAGGAGTTTAATTACAGCTGTTTTCAGGGGCTCTGGGAAAACACAAGACATTAAAGATGAGTTCACAATCTGTAACAGATCTGACTCCAAGATCTTTGAGCCCTTTTTGAAAAAGCTTGTGGGCAGTATGTCTAAGCAGCAAGAGGAGGAGTTCAGTTGACGTAAGATGTCCTCCAGATCTTTGCTGTTTATGAGATAAAACTGTTTCATGGTGTTTAAACGGATTTTCCGTGGACACTGTACATAACCTGAACCTGCCGTTAATTAACCAACCACTTGTCTAATATTTTGGATTTTGTCTGTGAAGAATTTGACAAAGTCATTGCAGGCCTTGGTGGAATAGAGTTCAGGTGCTACTGACACAGGAGAGTTTGTTAGCCTGTCGACAACAGCAAATAATGAGCGAGCCCTATGACTATTTCTGGTGATGATTTCAGAAAAATATGACTTCCTTGCATTCCTCAGTTGTAAGTTATAAGAGTGAAGTTTCTCTTTGTAGATGTCATAATGAACCTGAAGTTTTGTTTTTCTCCATCTGCGCTCGGCTTTCCGACACTCCCTTTTTTCATTTCTCACCAGTGTGGAATTTCTCCATGGAGACTTTTTCCTTCCAGAGATAACCTTCACCTTAGTGGGAGCAATAGTATCCATAACATTTAATATTTTAGCATTAAAGCTGTTGACAAGTTCATTGACTGAACCCCCTGATAGGGCAGATGTTAGAGAGAAGACCTGGTTAAAGATCTCACTAGTGTTTTCAGTTATACATCGTTTTGTGATAACCTCCGTTAAAACATTTATGTGAGCCGAAATAATACTCTCAAAGAAAACACAACAATGGTCAGACAAGCCCACATCACGCACATTAATCTTGGAAATGCCCAGACCCTTCGAAATCAGTAAGTCCAAAACATGACCCTTATTATGTGTGGGCTCTGTTATATGCTGAGTCAGCCCAAAGAGTCAGCGGTAGGGAAGACGGTGGGCTGTCAGGGGTTTGTGGGGGCGATGGAGGTCCGTTGTCCTGTTCTTTAGGGCTGTTGAGAGCTTTTGGGGCAAATAAAGATTCTTCTTCCTGCTTCTGTTCGAAGCTTCCCATGAGTGAGGGCAGAAGAAGTTCCTCCCCCTCTGCACTCAGCTTTGTTTGGTCTTCCTTTTGAGATAAGTCTTTGTGTAACTCCTTTTTGGCTCCAAGCACAGAGGGATGACGCAGGAAGTAGAAAATATTGGAGGTAAACAGTCTTACACCTGACCTGTTCAAACTAAATCCGATTGCCTTAAAAAGATGTCTACGCTCCCAAAAAATCTGAAAGTTGTTATAAATTGCAGTTTTTTTGTCAGCACATGCAGATAAAATCCACTTATTTAATGCCAAAAGACGGCTAAATCTTTCTTCTCCTCTGATGGGTGGTAAAGGTCCACTGATGAATACTGCTGCATCCAACGGGCTCATGGTGTTCAATAATCCAGTGAAGTCCCGTTTCAGAACCTCCGATTGTTGCTTGGACTCATCATTCGACCGTGTGTGGAGAACGATGTTTTTCACTATTGGATATTTAGTCACAGTTTTCAGAATCCTCTTCTGCATGTCACTGACCGTATCCTTTGGAAAGCAGAGGACTTTGGTGTTCTTTCCACACATCCACTGAACGTCCTTTACAGAGGAATCACCTACAATCAGAGTTTCAGGCCCAGTCTTTTCTTTCTCTGTGGCCTCTCACTCTCTGACAGGTTATCAGTCTTTATCTCGCTGCCTTGGGGTGGATGGTCGTCAGATAAAGATCCAGGGATCTCCAACAGTGGAACAAATCTGTTCTGCAGCTTCACATTCCGTTGTTTTGAAAGTTTGTGGCTAACTTTCCCATTTGCAGCTGTTCTGTCCCGTGTCCTCTCATGTCAGTCGGTCTCATCACAAATTTCCACTCGCTGTGTCCAGCCTGCACTACGTCCTCCCGTTTCCCAGAGACATGATTTAGTTTTTGGCTTAGCACCAAGACAGTTCCAGGGAGGATTATCACTCGGTGATTTAATGTAATGAGCAGAGGCTCCCTCTTTCTTGGTCGTGTTATCTCTGCCTCTTAGCCGTGTGTTAGCTTGCTCATTTCCACTGTTTTGAAAGAGTGGTAAAGTTGTTTCATTTCCACACAATCCATTTACCTCCACATTAACTTCTATCCGTTGAACTTTCCTCTCCAGTGCTGTTATCTTTTGTAGAAGGTCCTGGTAGTCCATTGTGGAGATGGAAGGCATTTTGTTGCTGTAGCCAATAAAAGTCCTGCAGGTCGGATCATAAGGGGAAAAAAAATAAAAATAAGCAGAAAAATGCAAGCAGAAGGGAGAGCGAAGTAGTGAAGGCATGTATGAGCAAAGAATTCAGGCCCTGAAGTTCAGATGCTGACCCGTTTACTGTAGCGCAGCATCATTGTTCTCTGAGCATCCTGCCAGATTTCAAAGCTGTTAATTGGCTTTTTATCTCTCTTGTGTGTGTGTCTGCCACCCTTTGCTAGCACTTAGGTAATTGGTTTGCCAACACAAATGGTTACAAAGAAGCGATTTCTAAACCTTTGCGGCACACACAAGTGTGAGGAATCTCCTCCGTTTGAAAAAAAGCCAATCTGAAATAGTTGTAGACAATCTGACCCATCAAGTAGTGAAAGAGGTCATTGGCAAACATTCATAGCTAATTTGTCACAGAATTTGTCAATTTAGTGTTATTCACAGAAACAACCAAAAGGCCCAGGCTATCTCCAGAGGAGCTGCAGAGATTAGCAGCTCCTCTGGGATAAGTTAGATCTCCACTTTGGAAGAGGAAGATGTTAGAAAGCCTCCAGGAGCCTTGCTTGCAGTTGACCACAAGTCATGGAGAGGACACCCCAACCATGTGGAAGAAGGTGCTCTGGTTAGATGAGACTAAACTAAACTGTTTGACCTACATGCAAAATCCTGTGTGGATAACGAGCACTGTACATTGCTCTGAACACATCATTCCTGCTGTTAAACATGGAGATGCTTAGGTTTCCCAGGAGGTCATTGTTGATGGGAAGATGGATGGAGCAACTTGTAGGTCGATCCTGGAAGAAAATTCTTTAGTGTGAGAGGCTTGAAACCAAGGTCGAGGTTTACCTTAAACCAGGACAATAACTCTAAACCAATAACTCTAAACGCGCATGCAGAGCTACAGTAGAATGGTTTAACTCAAACTCATTCACAGGCTCGGAATGACCCAGTCTAATCCTAATCCAGTTAATTTTTTGTGGTAACACTAAAATATTGCTGTTTACACTCACACTCCATCCAACCTGACTGAAGTTGATTTATTTAGCAAAGGTTGTGCAAAAATGTCAGTCGATACAAATAGAAAAATGGTAGAGACCTACCCCAATCAGCTTTTGCATCTTTAAAGCCTACTTAACACCGGATGCACAACCGGCACGTAACGCTGTGAAGTGTAATTCTCTGCAGAGAGCCGCCGTTATAGTCAGTAGGTTTGTTTTCACTGGCTGCAAAACAGCATGAAGCAGATGTGTCAGAGAAGTGTTGTGTCGTGGCCCGCTCCTAAATTGACGCGATGGGTCCATTATATTCGCGCTACGCTTCTAAAATGCGTCAAGTTCAGCAGTTTACATCGGAGCAGAAAGGAAATCAGTCACAGGAGCATTTTATGGCGTCTGGAATCTTTCCACACAAAAAAGTGAATATGTTCGTTTGAAGTCAGTCAGTCTCTGGGTTTGATTTGTTGGCTTTTTTATCACGGACAACGAGAAGTGATTCCTTTAAGTTTTGAATCACCCTGTTTATATGATACCAGTGATCATTTTTACAAGGGCAACATGAAAAAGGAGAAGGCATGGTCAGAAATATCTGCAGTTTTGGAGAGGATGGTGAGTTTATAATACTTATTTACATAGAATAAATTTTTGCCTGTATACAACAATTCTGTGATTTCATGATATCCCGGGACTAGCTGCGTGAAATGTTTTTGTAGCTGATTTGAATCTAAAATGCTTCCTGTGGGAAGGGATGTGCTGCTGAGCTTGCGAGTAAAACGTTACCCTGCGCTTGTGCGTCTGGTGGGAAACAGGGTTAAGTGTACATAATATCTGTAAGTGTTGACTCCAAGGGTTTGAATGCAAATGCACAACATGCTTTACAGATTATTAGGTTCAATAAAAAAAAGAAAATTAATTATTTTACTTCAAAGAGTTCATCTGGGTGTTCCAATGAGATCTGAGGCACTTTGCAAGAGGGCATTTGGAGAAACTAAGCTGTGTTTGGGGAAAACAGACTGAATGGGATAGACGCATCAAATAAAACCTTGCCTCACCATCAAATCTTTAGTTTTTATTATTTTAATGCGCTGGTAAATGTGGAGATACTCCCTACTTGAGATTAAGTTAAAACCGTTCTAAAGTAGCAATGTCGGTTGTGAACTTCTGCTGCTGCCTTTTAGATAAATCTGTTGTCCTTGTTTCATCTAACAGGACAACTGAGGAGCCGGCTGAAGGAGTACGGGCTGGTCACGCCCTTCAGCACCGACTCCCACGGACACTACCTGTCCCACCTGCTCTCAGCCACTCACAAGCAGCGCGTGAGGAGGGAGACTTTTGCATCTGAAGCCGAGCAGAGACTGTTCTTCAACATCACGGCCTTCGGTAAGGAGTTTCACCTCCGGCTGCGGCCGAACAACAGGCTGGTGGCGCCCGGAGCGATGGTGGAGTGGCACGATGAGGTTCAGGCATTTGGAAACTTCAGCGACAGTGACGGTAGAAACTCCACTGTGGACGCCAACCAGACTGATGTGACGGAGAGGATACTCCAGCGAGAGCTGCTGAAGACAGACTGCACCTTTATTGGTGACATCACCGACGTCCCTGGAGCCACGGTTGCCATTAACAACTGCGATGGACTGGTAAGTCCTTCTCAGCTATAATGTCCTTCACTCCCCCATCCCCTGAAATCCTTTCTTTTCATTACAAAAGTACCATGACCTTATCAAGTGATTTTAGTGATTTTGGGGGTCTGTAACTCTTAAGTTCAGCCTTTCTTTACGTCAGCGCTCGGCATTTTTATGGCACATTGTTTTTGGAGATACCCCTCTGACGGGCAGGTTTTTAACGGGTGAGTGCACATCTATTGCACTCACAAACCCAGGCTTTCCTCCAAACCTCTTCCCAGCATAAAACATGAGTTTCTATTGTGCCTGACAAAGGTCTCCTTCCTATCAGGCTCAAACATCTGAATGGTATTCTGGGAAGAACACAGGCTAAAACGTCTTGGAGTAAACTACTTTAACAACTCCATGTTTAGGAACAAAATCGTCTCGAGTTTGCAGGTCAAGCTTGAAAAGGCACACAAAGGCTGTATTATATCGGTTTAGTGGTAGATAGAGAAGTAAACCACATATATGTACTTCGAACAAACAAAAAGTGTTACGTCACATAGACATTGCTCAAGTCCAAGTTTGGAATATTACAACACGCATCCTTTAGAAGTCCTCTACAAGCCAGCATGAAAACTAGATATTACACATGTACACAAGTCGATCCAGTTCTGTGGATGAATCCGAATGTTCTGGTTTTATTTTGAAAGACCTGCTCTTATTTTCAAGGTCACGTCTTTCGTGTCCTACACTCGCACTCTGTTCAGTCCTTCAGCTGTGGCATTGTAAGCAGGCTCTGCAGAAATGGAGCCTGACTGGGTCTCATGAATAAAAAAAAAGTGTAAATGATATAAAGCGCTTTTCTAGTCATACTGACCACTCTAAGCACTTCACACCAGAGCCATATTCACCCATTCATACTCTCAAGTGCGCACAAATTCATACACCGATACGCAGATCGGTAGGCAATTTAGGATTGAGTGCCTTGTCCTGGAGCACATTGCCGTGTGAAAGGAGGAAACTTCTCCACTCACTGAGCCACAGTTGCCCCTAGGACTAAACATAAACCGAACTACAGTCGACCCCCGCCTATTTGGGGTTCAGTGCTTAGGGATTTTTCGTAACTCCAAAACAGCCAATTTGTTTTTTTTGTTTATTTAAATTTTTTTCATAAAACATTTATGAAATATTTGAAAAACTGCTTAAAAGGTGTAATGCTACTTGACACGTTATTGGCTGGTGTTTCCAAAGCAGCCAATTCAGGTGTGTGTTTTTTTTGTAATCGCTGCAAATTGACTTTACACCCTAGAAATAAGGAGGACATTAGATATTAGCTTCTGTGGTAGTGCTAAGACGGTTTCCACTGTGTGTATTAATGCTTATTAAAGATATTTTTAGTGTTTGAACTGTTAAAATAGGCAGTTATAAATGTTTTTAGAGGTGTCCCAAGTACTTGCAGATTTTAGCTATTGTCATTATATATTCTTTATTAGCCTCCTCTTTGAACACTTGTGGTCATCTGTATGAGACTCTGCTCATGTTTAATGCTATATATATATATATATATGATATATATATATAAAGTATATATTACTTTACACCGTACTAATATACAGAACTGTGCAAAAGTTTCAGGCAAGTTTAAAAAAATGCTGTAAACAAAGAATGTGTTCAGAAATATAAATAATGATTGTTATATCAATTTAGAAAATGCAGGGTGAGCAAAAATCTAAATCAAACCAATATTTGGTGTTAGTACCTTTTGCCTTCAAACCAGCATCAAATCTTTTAGGTACACTTGCATGAAGTCAGGGATTTTGTAGGATTATAGTGAGGTGTTTGATTAACCAATTATACCATACAGGTGCTACTGATCATCAGTGTCAGACGTAGGTTGAAACACAGTCATTAACTGAAACAGAAACAGCTGTGTAGGAAGCTTAAAACTGGGTGAGGAACAGCCAAACTCTGCTACCAAGGTGAGGTTGTAGAAGATAGTTTCATGTCATGGCAAGATTGAGCACAGCAACAAGACACAAGGTAGTTATACTGCATCAGCAAAGTCTCTCCCAGACAAAGATTTCAAAGCAGACTGGGGTTTCAAGACGTGCTGTTTAAGCTCTTTTGTAGAAGCACAAAGAAACGGACATTGTTGAGGATCGTAGACGCAGTGGTCAACCAAAGAAACTTAGTGCAGCAGATGAAAGACACAGCAAGCTTATTACCCCTCGAAATCGGAAGATGTCCAGCAGTGCCATCAGCTCAGAACTGGCAGAAACCAGCGGGACCCAGGTACACCTATCTACTGTCCAGAGAAATCTGGCCAGAACTGGCCTTCATGGAAGAGTTGCAGCGAAAAAGTCATACCTCTGACATGGAAACAAGGCCAAGCGACTCAAGTATGCATGAAAAACATAGGTACTGGGGCGCAGAACGATGGCAGCAGGTGCTCTGGACAGATGAGTCAAAATGTGAAATATTTTGTTGTAGCAGAAAGCAGTTTGTTTATCGAAGGGCTGGAAAGTGGTGTTACAATAAGTGTCTGCAGGCAACAGTGAATCATGGTGGAGATTCCTTGAATGTTTGGGGCTGCATTTCTGCAAATGGAGATGAAAATGGTCAGGATTAGTGGTGTTCTCAATGCTGAGAAATACAGGCAGATCCATCATGCAATACCATTGGGAGGCACATGATTGGCCCCAAATTTATTCTGCAGCAAGACAACGACCCAAAACTTACAGCCAAAGTCATTAAGAACTATCTTCAGCGTAAAGAAGAACAAGCAATCCTGGAAGTGATGTTATGGCCCCCACAGATCCCTGATCTCAACATATTGGAGTGTGTCTGGAATTACATGAAGAGAAAGAAGGCTGTGAGGAAGCCTACATCCACAGAGGATCTGTGGTTAGTTCTCCAAGATGTTTGGAACAACCTACCAGCCGAATTACTTCATAAACTGTGTGCAACTGTACCTAGAAAACTGATGCTGTTTTGAAGGCAAAGGGTGGTCACACCAAATATTGATTTGATTTAGATTTATCTTTTGTCCATTCACTTTATTTAGTTAATTAATGAAAATAAATTATTAACAGTTACATTTTTGAAAGCATTCTTTGTTTACAAAATTTTTTCACACATGCCCAAAACTTTGGCACATTACTGTACATACATACAGTATACAACCAATGTTCCCTCTAATTTTTTATGTGTCTGAGCAAACAAACAGACTCCGAGTGGTCCGTGGACACTGAGTAATATCAGACATGTTCACTGTGTTCAAGCCAGTGTTACATCCATCCAAGTTAAAAGGTTTATTACAATAATCAAAGTGTTGAGTGCGTTTCTAGATTTATTAGTTTTATATTTAATTAGTCTTTAGTCTAATTTTATTTTAGGAAAATATTCTGCAGAGCCTGCTGGAGTCGCTCAATTGAAAGAAATGCTCATGGATAATGAAAAATCATGGATAACAGGTACGGGCGAGTGTGTGTTTTACTAATTGCAGGAGCACCCGCTGGATCTGTAAATCAGTGGATATACTCATTGACTCACATTGCAAAATAGCACAGAATGAATAATTTGTTTATTTTATTTTCAATTCAGTTTGGGGTTTTTTGTGCGCAGTGCAGATTTTATGTGCGCAAATACTGTGTCACCAGTGCGCAATTGCTCATGGGCGCAGCTTAAAGGGAACAGTGTATACAACCTAATAAAACCTCCTATTTTCTGATGAACACAAGCAGCCAGACCTTTTACTACTATCGAAGAATTCTTGAAAGTGACAAAACTCAATAATTTAAAGTCCAGAACTTCCAATACGGGAGCAGGTAAAACACACAGTTGAGAAAAAGTTGATAACATTTAAAAATTATCCAATCTTGTTTAATTATCTTTCCCCAACACTGTGGCTGAGGAGACTTTTGATGTAATAATCTTAAATTGAGAAAGAGAGATGGGTTTGTAGTCATCTTAGCAGTCCCTCCTTTGGTAATCCATTTGAGTATTGGATGGAAACCATGTTAAGTAAGGCAAGGCAATTTTATTTGTGTAGCACACTTTCAACAGCAGGGTAATTCAAGGTGCTTTACATGATTTGGTGATTTAAAAAAAACACATAAAAGAAACACACATTACACATGATACACAATAAAGCAAGAGAAAAATAAAAAAAGCAAGAGAGCATGAACACATTTCATACATATGACATCAAGCATTTACTCAAAGGCAATTCTAAACAGATGGGTTTTTAGTCTCGATTTAAAGCAGTTCAGAGTTTCAGCAGCTCTACACTCGTCAGGAAGTTTGTTCCAGATAAGGGGAGCATAAAAAGTGAAAGCTGCTTCTCCATGTTTAGTTCTGAGTCTAGGGATGTTTAGTAGGCTAGAGTTGGAGGACCTGAGTGGTCTTGGTGGTTGGTACCATGACAACAGGTCTTCAACATATTTTGGTGCTAAGCCATGTAATGATTTATAAACTAGTAAAAGTATTTTAAAGTCTATTCTCTGAGCTACAAGGAGCCAGTGTGAGGACTTTAGAACTGGGGTGATGTGCTCTACTTTCCTGGTTCTAGGGAGGATGCGAGCGGCAGCGTTCTGGATCAGCTGCAGCTATCTGATTGACTTTTTAGGCAGACCTGTGAAGATGCTGTTCCAGTAATCAATCCGACTAAAGATAAACGCATGGATGAGTTTTTCTAGGTCGTGTTGCAAAATCAGTCCTTTAATCCTAGAGATGTTCTTCAGGTGATAGAAGGCTGACCTTGTTATTGCCTTTATGTGACCCTGGAGGTTCAGGTCTGAGTCCATTACTACACCTAGGTTTCGAGCCTGATCAGTAGTTTCTAGCTGTATTAATTGAAGCTGTGTGCTGACTCTTGATCGTTCCTCCTTGGGTCCAAAAATAATCACTTCAGTTTTGTTTCTATTCAGCTGGAGAAAGTTATGGCACATCCATCCATTTATTTGGTCAATGCATTGATTTAGGGTTTGAATGGGTTCAGAGTCACCTGGTGACATTGTAATGTAGAGCTGAGTGTCATCTGCGTAGTTATGGTAGCTAATGTTATTGGTTGCTATAATCTTGCCTAGTGGGAGCATGTAGATATTAAATAAGAGGGGCCCCACGATGGAGCCCTGGGGCACCACACATGTGATTTCTGTTCGTTCTGATGAAAAGTTTCCTATTGAAACATAGAAGTCCCTGTTCTTTAGGTAAGACTCGAACCAGCCAAGTACTGTACCAGAGAGTCTGACCCAGCTCTCCAGTCGTTCCAATAAAATATCATGATCAACAGTGTCAAATGCTGCACTGAGGTCCAACAGAACCAGCACTGTGGTTCTTCCACAGTCTGTATTTATGCGGATGTCAATAAATACTTTGACGAGGACAGTCTCAGTGCTGTGGTGAGCGCGGAAACCAGACTGAAAAGCATCAAAACGGTTTGTCATTGTTATGAAGCTATTTAACTGCTGAAACACAGATTTTTCAATAATCTTACTGATGAATGGAAGATTAGAGATTGGCCTGTAGTTCTGCATTAACGTGTTGTCCAGATTTTTCTTCTTTAGCAGTGGTTTAATAACTGCTGTTTTTAAAGCCTGAGGGAAGACACCTGATAGCAGTGATGAGTTAACTATTTGAACATGATCAGAACCAATAACAGGAAGAACCTTCTTTAGAAAAGCTGTGGGTTGGATATCAAGACAGCAGGAGGAGGAGCTTAATTGGATAATGATTTTTTCAAGGCTGTTCTGGTTTAATTAGGTACAACGTTCCACAACTGGCAGTCGGAAATTATGGAAATTATAACATTTTAAACATTTCTAAAAGAATAATCATTTAAATCACAAAAGCTCACATCAAACATCACCTTGTTTCATACCTTTCACTATAATTGTTCCCCATTATTCATTAGGTCTTTTTTCTATATTCAAAAATATCTTTTTATTGTTAGGCTGTAAGTCTTCTAAGAATACAAGTCTACCTGCTTGGCCTTCACTTTTGCTTCTTCTAAGTTACACAGACAGCCTTGCTCCGCAATACTACAAATATTATTACATATTTTCCTCTTTTTAAGAAGTACAAAAATCGTTATTCACATAAAACATTTCATTGATTTATTATTGATTAATGCAAAATCCCATTCCTTATGATCATCAAACTAATCTTTCTATTAACTGCTTCCAATATCAACTTGTCAGTTTTATAGCCCAAGACAACTTGGATCAACTTTTCATCAATATAATTCTTTTAACTTCTTCAGGTGATTAGATACAGAAATAAAATGATTAAAGTAGGGATTGCATAAGGTAAAACACATAGGCATAACCTCATTGATTGTACTGAAGTTTTATTCTGCTGTTAGTTTCTTTCCATTATACATTTTAAAGGTTTACTTCTAAAATCCTAGTTTGTTTTGAATTTAACATAGCTTATGTCTTGCTCCTGCTCTAATAAATTTTGATAAATACAAATATATAGGCCCTACTCTGTCAAAATGTACTCCTCTTTCACTGCTAAACCAGATTACTAGTATGGGATAATGAGAAGATCTCAGGTCAGTGGTCCGGCCTTGGTTGACAGTCAAAGTTGTTCATTTTGCCTGTTGGGATAAATAATTGCACACCCCATGGCTTAAGGAAAATGTCTTCCAGCGGTTCAGTTTAAAACCAGCTGGAGTTTCATGTTCCTGAAAACAGATCCATTAAAAACACCCAAACTAAAACGGTGATCTCCAAACGGGAGCTGCGGCTACTGCGATATCTTGTTAGCAGGAATCATTTATTGATGGGTTTGCTTTCCTCTGGGAAAGTTAATGACTGCACTGAGAGGGTATCACAATTGATCATTGAGATTCTTCCTCAATGAGAGTCTTCCTCAGTGTTGGAGGCAGTGTTGCATCTTTGGCTAAGTTATTATAGATTCCAATACAATTTACTTTGGTATTTTGTTGAGAAAATGTGGATCTTCCAGCAGCTACCTCAGTAATAAACAACTAGAAAAGCACTCCGAGTGTGCAGACCACCACCAAGGCAGCTCAGTCCCCCCCAATGTTGTGATCTATTTTAGATTGCTTGACCATGAAAACATACCTTTAGCAGCTCACACTGATATCATTAATAGTTAAGTAGTTATACATGAAGATCACTGTTTTGGTAATGACAGTTTACGATCACCCCAAAATTATAATGACTTGTTCCTGGTCCCACTGCAGACATTTCCTGAAAATGTAATCAAATTCCAACTATACATTTTTTAGTTATGTTGCTAACTAGCAGGCAGACAAACAAACAAATCCTGGCGAAACATGACCTCCTTGGCGGAGGTAATTAATAAAGTTTGCATGATTAAATATATAATCCACCTGTGTGATAAATCATGGGGTGTATTTAATTTTTCCCAGGACTGCAGCTGCTTGTAGATCCACCTTTAGCAGACATAAATCTGTAAGTAGATGTTTGCTGTCAGACTTTATCTGTATCTCACATTGGTGTGCATGAATTGTGGCTCACTCGTATTCAATGCTTCACTACATTGAGGTATGCAGGCACTTCTGTCATTGGCTCCCCGACAGTATTTCTATTTGTTCGTGATCTGAACTATTCATCACCTCGATCCCTGTTTTTTACCTGTTCTGGTGTGGATTTGCTGCTGTGTTTAGGAACATTTTTGGGTTAATGCCTCAGTTTGAGCTAAAAATGATTTAAATTTAAATTTGACAGCCTCACATTTGACTATTGAATGCTTTGGTAAACAAAGAAGTTCATGGTTGACTTGGTGACTGTGAAATGCCCTGGTCGTTTGGATCCAAAGCAGAGGTCGCACAACAAGTTTTTTTTGTTGTTGCTCTGGGTCATTTTGAGTGACGGGGTTTAAAAAAATCTGGTCATAATCTATTTTTACCTGTCAATTTTTAAAATAATAATGACGTATTCAGTGGTATTTAATTTTCATTCATCTTAATTAACCTCAATCTAAACAAACTGTAGAGAGAATACGCATCTTGCCATCACACATCAAGCAGATTAATAGCCTGCATGTATTAATTACCGGTATGAACATTTTACCTGCTGTGGCCTGAACGCTCTGCACAGAGCTGAGCTGCGTGTAATGAAAGCTTAATGTGCGCTCTGTTGCCACACTGGAGGCTTGAATTACAAGCGCCACTTCAGCCAAAGTTTTGAAATCAGTGAACATTTCTGTAATTGAAGTGATCAGAATTCGACAAGATATTCCGAATGGCAGCTTTTCCTATCACTTCAACAGGAGGAAATCCCAGCATGCGCTCCTTCTGCATCAGTGGTTAAGCTGTAGCGATCTGTTCCCGCTGGTCTGTGTCCGGTCCCGTCACAGATGCACTCCATACCTCTGTAACTCTTCAACGTGCTGTCAACTCCAGGATAGCGGGATGCATTGAGTTTCATGTCCAGTTCTGAGATGATGCTCAGATGTTCTCATGGGAATCCTTTTTTGATGGATTAGTTACATGAACTCGGTGCATGAAGTTATATCTGCGCTTATGCACAGAGTGGTCAGGAGTGGGAATGGCAATCTGTCAAAATGACCGATGACCTTTTGAGTTTTGCGTCACCATTTAAATAAAAATGGTCAAATTTGGTTAAAAGTCTGTTAACGTGACCCCTGCTTGAAATCTTAACCCCTCCAACCCCATGTTTGCCATTTATGATTTGCTCTCGCCAAAAAAATGTGCTGTGCATAACCCAAGGATCTCTACATTAATCTAATTTGTTCAAAGAATATTATTCAGCAATAACTTACTTGTTCTGCCTTTTTCTGATTTTTATTTTATGGGATTTACCACGTAACATGTTAACTTAGGCCTTTGGAGCTCATTTCATCCTTGTGCAACACCATTAGAACAGTAAAGACCCATCAACTATGTTTGGATGTAAAACAGCTCTTGATCAAGAGACGTTAAACAAACTTTTAGTGCATCCTGGACTCTGCTAATTTTAATCAAAACTGCCCTCGGGTTTTTTAAACACTTCGGCTGAAAATCTGACGAAGGGAGGAGACACCCTATTATCATTGATTTAATGAAAGGGTGAATAATTGGGTCAAGTAATTTTCTCAGTCGTGTAATACAGCTTTTATTCTGATCTCCCCCCTGCTGCTGTTCTAAGCGGTCTTGACAAATGTTGCCTTTATACCTGCTTATACGCTGCTTGTGCTATAGTGCTACTATTTTGGTGTTTGGCACTTATTTTTAGCTTTCAATCTGCTGTTTCTTCAGATCAGAGGTTATATGACACACAGTACTCTAAAAATGGATCATTCAACAAAAATTCCAATCAGCTAGAACTATATATGTACTTAAATCTAAAACAGAAATGAGTGTTTTATTCAAATGTAACGCCACGTGTTTAACAGACTGCTCTTCTACTAACAACTTCATAAACCTCTGTCTGGTGTCTTAGTGCTTTGCACCTGTGTGCGGTATCATGGTGTGTCAAACATTTTCATTTAGTTTGTGCATGTTTGATAGAATATTGTGTGATTTGGTCGCTGTTTAGAAATGGCTTTTTGGAAATGGCCATACAACCCTTACCAGACTGATGGGCAGCACCAGTTGTTTCTCTAAGGTTATTGCACATGTCTGTCCCTTTTGACATTCTATTAACACACACCTGTATCATCCAGGCCAATGGCTAAAGTTCCTGCTCTTATCGAGGTGGTTATCTGATCAACTAATCAAATGAATTTGATTAGCAGCTCCTGGTTGCTATTTTCCAACTTGAATCCTTTGGATGCATCAAGGGTGTACTCAGTTTATCCTTACTTTACATTGCACATTTCCATACAAATGTGTCAAATAAATGCTGTAAAATACTATATTGGATGGCTACTGTTGCAGTACATTGTGTCTGACATATTGCACCATTCATTCAGCCATTTGAGGAATTATTTGAAATTTAAATTGAAAGAGGAACAAATTAATTTCTAAAATGTCTTATTTCGCATTTGGCTCCTACTCTGAGCAGAGGGTCTTTGATGGATCCTTCCAAAACTTTCTGTTCCTGTTTGGGAACAGACCGTTTATGAAAGACCAGAAGAGTGAGGTTTTCAGCCCACCCGTCACCTTCGTGGCAGATTGTACCAGACACAGCAGCTTGCATTTTGCCTCTAGAGACTCTGTTCAGACTTTGCTTGGTTCTCCTCTGAGTGTGTGCAGCATATTCACACCTGTCTGCAGGTTGAACTGAGGTGAGTAAAGCTGTTAAAACACCCCCTCAAGATTACTGAAGAAAGACCAAAAGAATTATGTATACAGCAACATTCACCGCACCCAGTCAGATATTTTTTGTGTACTTGTTAATAATCTTGTCTGTAGTTCAGGCTGGTTCATCCATACACGTTTGAGTCAGTATTTGAGTCTGATGATCCCTTAGCTACAATATGATATGAAAAAGCATCACAAATTATGGTAATTGTCTTAAGAACTGAAGATGGTACAACTATTTTTATATTCTGGTTCGGATTTTGTTTTCTATTTGATTAGTTACTTTGATTTTTACTTTATTTTAAAAAGGGAGAAAGTACAATTTAAACATAAATGTCACAAAACAATGCGTCGTACCAGATTATAGAATTTAGCTAGTTCCCATCTGCGGACCTGAGATAGGTCAAGATGAGAAAGGAAAGCTTATCAAGGCAAAAACAGTTGATAAATGTATAATCTTGCAAAACTGTCAGCCTATAACTGCCTAAAATTATTTTAAAAACCTCTTAATCAATGACAACAGCTCTGGACGGTCTTTAGCAAAATGGTTAGATTTAAAGGATCTAAAAGCAGGAATCTTAAAGGTTTCTGGCACAACTTTCACCGACTTTTAAGGTGCGTGGAGAGGGTAAAGAATCTGGTGCGATGAAGACTCTGCAACACTTGAAGTGCTACAAAACAACTTCATTGTAAACTGAGTTGTTTCAGCTTGTGGGCTACTTGAGGGTCATTACGAGCATCAGACAGTTTGTCTTTTAAATAAAAAGTACCATACAGAAAAAGAAAAACATTTAAATGAACCAATCACACATTGACCAATCAGTCAAGGGGATGGTGCTTTTAAATTGAACAAAATAAGTTCTGGGCTGAACCACTTCAAATTTGAAAAAGGGAGCGAATCGCCTTATAAATCCAAAAGTAGTAAATTCTTATGAGCAAATAAGCAAAGGCTATAGTGCATTGCCTTTATTCTAGATTTAAAAAATTTCCTTACATAAGAACTCAATGGGTCTTAATGTAGCAATTCCAGCCTGGTGTCACTGTAAGACATTTTTAGTCAAAATCGAAGCTAGCTTAAAAGCATCCTGAGGTAGACGGCTCCTAATATATCTAAGATTGTTTAAATGATGTGTTAATGTTTTTCTCCGTTTGAAACATGTTTGCATGTTTTCTGGTCATAACGGTCATATTTTGGTTCATGACCTCCTACTAGTGTGCATCTGTGGCATTGAAAATTGGTGATTCCATCCTGCCTTGGTCCTCCTTAGGAACTACTTCTATGGCTTTTTTTCCCTCATTAATTATCTTGAAATCCTGGCGGCGTTTTCACGTGTAGCGATAATAAAGACAGAAAGGTTTGTTATCTGTTCAAGTTGATCAATGTTATAAAATGTTATATCTGCTACAAACTGTATGTTTCAAAAATCTGTATGAAGGTTCCATACATGAAGCGGTCTTCCTGCAAAGTTTAAGAGCAGTGATGAGACGCACACTATTAAAATTCAGTTCTGGGCAGTTTAAAGAACTTGTTTCGAGCATCATTTAGATGTCTCTTACCTGACATAAATCTGACAGAAAGGTTTGGAAGAGAGAAAAATAAGGATGAGTTCTAAGGAGTAAGACCTTTACGTTCAGCAAGTTCTAACACCAGAAAACAGCGTTATTAAAAAAATCGAATCGGGTTACTTTAAAGCACACAATTTTTAAGAAGTCTGACCTTTTTATAAGTGTTTTTACTCTGAAGACCAAAACTGGTCCTTGATTTCAGCAGATGTTGAGGTGGGGAAATGGAAACGCCTTTCTTTCACCCCCTCAATGAACCTGATTGGGTTTCTGGACCTGTGGTTAAAACCATTCTGTTCCTTAGCTCTAATTAAATAGTTGCAAGAAGTAAAAAAAAAAAAAAAGCCATTAAAGATCTTGTTTGCAGCAACCGACAATACTGGTTTGGAAAGTAATGTTTTCAGGACCCAATTCTTGATTTGTATTCTTTTGTGCCATAAAGCTCCATGTCACCCACGGCTGCAGAGAGCACATCTGACCTTGAGCTGTGTTTATAGATCTTTGGCAGGATGATTATGATAGTCATTTTATCACACCTTTTTAAAACAAGGTTTTTGACAGAAACCTGCTGACCTTTGACAGGCAGCTCTGCAGCAAAGTACTTAAATCAACTTTTCCTTCCAAATAATAAGTGAAAAGAGAATAATCTGAACTCTGGTGTGACTCACTTTGCTTTAAGCTAACTTTTAGGGTGGTGAGCTTTTAAAGTCAGAACTGCCTGTAATTTAAATGTGACATGAAATACAAATTGCTTTTTTTAAAGGTTTTGTGGCCACAGTGGCCTTTATTTGAAAGTGGATAGTAGGGGGAAAGAAGTGGGGGAAGACATGTGGCAAAGGTCCACCGGGACGGGACTCGAACCCGGGACAACCTTGTCGAGAACTGAGGCCTCCATACATGCAGCGCCCGCACCAACCACTATGCTACGCGACGCCCCGAAATACAATTTGTTTTATTAATTTTGAAAGTGGATAAAACATTTAAAACCCTTGTCATAAGACATTATTATAACCACAATGTGTTTAGAAATGTTTCTCTTTTTTGTAGCACATATGTAAAATATTCAGAAAAATATTCAGAAAAACTGCAGCTTGGGAAGCTAGAATGTCCAGCTGCAATGCTGCTTGACTTGCTTTTTGCAAAGCAGCCAATCCTGAAGCTCCATTGATTTTTAGCTGGTGCTGATTGGTTGTACCAGAGCAGAAATATAGAAGACTGTACAAATTAGCTTTTGCGGTAGTGCTGAGACTGTGTTCATTGAGCATATTAAGGTATATTTGGCATGTGAACTATTCAAATGGATTGTTATAAGCATTTTTATAGCGGATCTCATTTATTTGTGGATTTTAACTATTTGTGGGTGACTGTAGTACCTAACCCCTTCGAATACCGGTGGTCCACTGTATATGCATGATTACTATTTTCTTTTAAGATGCAGTAAAATAACAAATGTAATCAGTATTATACTTACTCATCTATGGCCTTCCATTTTTCTTGATGGTGTTTTGTCCAAACTTGAGTTTCTACAGGACCGCTGTAATTTGCTGCTTCAACATGTGTCAACTCAGTTCAAAAAGCCAATATTTTCTGGAAACCGGCCACCGCACAGGCACATGGCTTTATAATTTGTTTCCAAAGATACTTTTTTATCTGACCCATCACATGCATAGCTACAGTCTGCATTAAAAGTTCTGGTCATGCTAGGAATGTTTTCATGTGGGACAGTTTTATGAAAATGCTTGGCCAATTTTAGCATGTTTGCTGTCAGTTATGATGTGACTAGGGCTGTCAAACGATTAAAAATCTTAATCTAAGTAATCAGTAGCTATGAATTAATCAAGATTAATTAACATTCCTAATATGACTGAAAAACTACAATCTTTGGTGTAAAGGACAAACCCAGATGCTGTTGCTCTTTTCTTACTAAAGGAAATCCAGGAGAGATCCATGGTTTTGTTTTGAACTCCCCAATCACATTTACATGTGGCCGTTTTAACCTATTCATCTCTTAGCCAGTTGCCAAGGCACACTAACTGGTTAACCTTTTCTGAATATTAAGCTGACCGTTTCTTTTTAATGTTGAGCAACCCTGAGGATCCCCTTCATTGGACTATCTTACAACAAGTGTTTTTTTCAGTCAGAAGCTTCAACAGTTTTGCTGCAACACAGACTGCATAACTCCAGTTCCAACTGTTATTATTTGTGATTATTTTGCAGCTGCAGTGTTGGTTTGCTATGTTAGCTTGTTTGTTAGCCAAGGCTTACCTGATGTGAATTGATAGCTGCAGATTGTTACATTTTTATTCATTTGGTCATTCCAATGGCTTCTTCTGATCGTTTACAACACCTGATCGTGTCTCTTTCTGCAGACTAAACGCGCAGCAGAGCAGGGAGTGACGTAGATTGATAATCTCTTTATCTGGCCTGCTGCTGAGATGAGACCTTAACATGGAACCGTGGATGCAGTTCTGATCTGGCGTGCTGTTTACGTGAGGAGCACTAAATGCAGCACGGGCTAAATTATTGGATAAACAGGGCGGGTCATCCTGTGCATGCATTAACCTGTTAAACCCCACTGCCCTGGGGCCGGGTCTGTGCCTACTTCCAGGTTGTAAATCAACCAATCTTCTTAACATACTTCTATGAACATATGCATATTTTACATTATTGGAAAGCTAAGAGTCTTGTGATTCCAATTATGGATACCAATCAAGGATACAATAATGACTATAGACACAGAGTGCGCTTTTGGCAACCACCCACTTCCCTCTCTTCCCGAAGTAAATAAAATGTGCAACTTACCGCTTTGTCATCCATTATATGTAACAAAACCAAATCATCTCGACCAAAAACTGTCTTTTTATATCCACATGGGTCCAATTAAAGTCCTCCATCAAAGGGGTTGTCCCAATCACAGCACAGAATTCTAATGAGTGACACATCAAATAGCCAATGGAAAGCTGAAAACGATAATCAAATCAAACTTTATTTATAAAGCGCTTTTCTCACAACAATTGCAGCTCAAAGTGTTTTACAGAATTAAAATGACTCCACGAAGACCACATTCCTATCCCTCCCCCACATAATTAAAAGCATGATCACAGTTATACCCCCCTCCTCCAGACCTAACCTTCATGCAGGCACACACTCAAGAGCAGCAATAAAAGGACATTGGGTTGAGTACAGATGAGCCAGGTAAGGAAAAGCCATCAAAGGAGCCATCTGCACCGGCAGCATCACATCAACTGCAGCAGCCAAGGCACTGACCTAGGGCGCCCAGTGGAGGCAAGGCTCAGACCCCCACCTCCACCCAAGTGCTACCTGGATAGTACCCAGACAGCTACAGCTGACCACCGCTTCCGAGGCAGAGGGCTCCCACAGAGGAAACACTGGAAGGAAGATTAAAATAACAGGTTAAAATATAAAGATAAATAGTGGATTTAAACAATAAGATTAAATGGTAAAATACTGATAACATGTATTAAGTAAAACATGCAGAGCAATTAAACAGACTATAATAACTAATAATCAGTTAAAAGCTAGACTAAAAAGGTGATTCATGAGCCTCCTCTTAAAAACATGAATCTTCTCTGCGGCCCTGAGGTCCTCCAGCAGCCTGTTGCAGAAGTGAGGGCCATAATAATGGAAAGACGCCTCCCCATGAGTTTGTGTCCTGACTTTAGGGATGACAAGGAGAAAGTTCATATGGTAAAAGCAGTTCTGAAAAATAAGAAGGCCCAAGACCATTAAGACACTTAAAAACCATTAAAAGAACCTTAAAATCAATCATAAAACATACCTGGAGCCAATGCAGTGATTTTAAGACAGGTGTAATGTGCTCCCGTCTCCTGGTCTTCGTCAGGACACGTGCTGCTGAATTTTGTAGAAGCTGTAAAGATAGATACTCTTTTAGGGAAGACCAGAAAGCAGGGCATTACAGTAATCCATTCTACTGGTGATAAAAACATGCATCAGTATTTCTGTGTCAGCTCACGATTGAATAGGGCGGACTCTGGTTATGTTCTTTTGATGATAAAAACTTATTTTTGTATAATACCTTATATGACGGGGTGAGCTTTATCACTGCCAGTGTAAAAGGCGAGCTTAGATTGCCATATCCAAAGACAGATAACTACACAATTTGTGCACCAGTAATGTACTCTTTCAGCAACATGTCAAAACACACTTTTAAAATAAGATATAACATAGAGGAAACCGTGGAGCTTTGATTTAGAAGAAACAGTAATGATTCTGACTATGTTTTTTTTAATTAGAGGGGAACAGTAAAGTCAACCTGTGGAGGGCACATTTGGCACACTTTTGGGACGTCTTGACCTTTTAGTTTGAAGAATATGTGCAAATACACATTTTTTGGTTTATTGCTGTCAAATGTGGTGTGGATAAAGGTAATATTTCAGGCTTTAGACCCACATTATAATAAAATGTAATCTTTTCCAGTGTATTAAAAATCATAAAACTTGGTAACAATAGGGCTTTGAAATTTCTCCCAGAACAAGGAGAATATGTCCAAAGAGACCCCAGCCATGTCTCTACTCCGAATGGTTCAAGAACAGCTTTAGTTTGAATTTGGGTATGTGTTTTTAAAACATTTAGGTGGAAATTGCAGTGGGGTTTGAGAGGTTAACAACATTTAAAAAAATGAATCTCCTTAGTTCTACAAATTAATTAACGTGCATTAACGCGTTAATTTTGACAGCCCTACATGTGACTTGTTATTTTTGCTTGCTACATATTGCAGTTGTGCTCCAGGTAAGACTGTGCTGACAAAATGTAAAGAAAAAGTTACTCTGCTTCTGAAGCTTTTGTTGCTTTGAATGTTTACATTTAAATGAGAAGTGTTTCGGCTGCTTTCTGCCCAGCTTTCCCTACCCCAAGAGCTATCTGAGCACGGCACACAGAGGAGATGAAATGCCATGTAGACAAAGCAGTCAATACAGTCTACCTTTTTACTGTGAATATCATTGTTGAGGGTGAAAAAATTTAAATCATTAAAAAAACAGATGTTTGATAAAACAATATGCTGTAATGTGGTACATTTGGATAGCTTTTTTCCCTTTTAATAAATGAAGTCCTCTTTTAAACAAGTGGTTTGATCCGAAACATGTTTGTGACAACAAAGCAAGAACAGGAGTGAAAAGGGGGCTGATTCTTTTTCACATTACTCCATATTGAGCCAGTTAGTTATTAAAGTTTCTTACAAAAGCAACAGGCGGTGTAAAGAACAGGTGAAAAATATCCTTTTAAGATGCTGAATGGTGTGTTACAGCAAGCACTGAAATCACATTGGGACTAATTTAGCCTCAGTCATTACTGCTTTATCTTTTTAGGGCAAACCATGAAACTCTATTCATGTTTCGAGCAATTAGTAACTAATTATTTTTTTTTATCAGAACTAATTTTGCTATTTAAAACACAAAATTCATTAAAAGGAGTACAGACATAAAAAATATTAAAGGATTCACCTGCAATGTGAAGGTCTTTTAAATTTGTAAAGCTTAAAAAAAAAAGCTAACGACCTTCTCAATCAAGTTTCTAAACTACTATATTGACCATTTTCATTTGATTAGGGCCTTAGGAAACAGTTTGAGTTAAACCTCATTTTCCTAAATTTTATGTATTTATTTATCTTCCTGAAGACAGAAGATTGAAGCATAACCGGGTCAAAGTTTCGCTTTTTGAATGCTGTTGTCAGGAAAGCTTTTGATGTTTATTAAGTCAAAAGCCAACAAAACCCCAGTCTTTGTAAGATGGAGCTGGGAAAGCTGAAAACTTTAGTAGCACTAAGTAGTTAAATTGTCAGTAGAAATTATTAGTTATAAAAAGGGCTTTCTAGAGAAGAAATCTCACCACTTTGTGAAATTAAAACAAATTTGGTAATATTTATAATCTGTGTTGTGCTATTATATTTAGAAAATTTACCTGTATATCTTCTCTTTGAGATGCCCAACACCTTTAATAAATAAATCTTCTGTCCCTCAGGCAGCTTTGTTCTACAGTCAGATGTGATTCTGAGTTTATACAAATCTTTGAACTCAAAAGTGCGGAATAAAACATTTTTGTTAAAGTACTTTTCCGCAAGCGCAAAAACAAGTTGAAACTCTATCATACAAAGTTAAGCAGCAGCCCTTTGTTCATTTGAACTTTTGTCTTGGGCATCGTTAGCTATTGGGACTAGTCTATTTGGACTAAAAGATGATTACATTTTCAAAATTGGACTGAAATATCCTACACTGATTACAGATTCCACTCCATCCATTTTCTGTACCCGTCCATCCTAAGCAGGGTTGCGGGGGGGCTGGTGCCTTTCTCCAGCAGTCACGGGGCGAGAGCCGGGGTACATCGCAGGGCAACACAGAGACGTACAGGACCAACAACCATACACGCGCACACTAATACCTAAGGGCAATGTTAGAGAGACCAATTCACCTAACAGTCATGTTTTTGGACTGTGGGAGGAAGCCGGAGTACCCGGGGAGAACCCACGCATGGACAGGGAGAACATGCAAACGTTCCTGCTTTCTTGCTGCAAAGCAACAGTGCTACAAACTGCGCCGCGGTGCAGCCTCTGATTACAGATTGTGAAGTCGAAAAAAACCTAAACTTTTCTTTGAAGTATTTAATAAAATTTGTTTTTGTTTTTTTCCAACACAAAATTGTCTATAATAATCATAGCGAATGTGTTAAACTCTCAGTAACTGTGCAAAATAGACTTTATGTCAGATGATTTCTTCAGTGAAAATCCAGAACCAAATAGAAAATTTTTTTTAAAATAATAGCGCGATCAAAAAGTCTACAATCTCAATTGTCTAGTATGGCTTTTAGAATATATGTATTTAAAATAAAAGATGTCCAAAGCTGAAAAAAGAGCAGAAATCATAGCAAAATTGGTTTTGTCGTGCCCTTGTTAGGTGACATCTGTGCATGAATAAAAAGATTCTGTAAAATCTTATTGATTAGACGAAAAGTGAGACGTTTTCCATTCAACTTTCTTTTTTGATTCCATCGCAAGTCCTAGTCTGTGCAATCCTAAAACCTATGGGTTGACTTTTAGGAAAGGAATTTGTAACATACCTTACTGTTATTCAGTCATATAATTTGTATTTTTCCTTTAATGCAGAACATGAACACTGTTTCTTCATTTAGTTCGCAGCCCAAATGCAACGCATGCAGGACTGCTAAGTCAACATCAAACACTCCCCAAATCAGGGGTTTCTGATGAAAAAGCACATCTCTGAGGGTCTGTGGGCTTTGATCTCAATTGGTAGCTCTGGCCCACAGTAGGTGTAGGTTTTACTGTCTCTTAATTATAGCCAGTCTGCAGTCTGGAAGTCTTTACTGCAAAAGGCAGGCAGGCAGGCAGGCGGCCTGGCTGCTAAATCCCTATGTGGCAAATAGTTCCCCTGCTTCAGCAGTAGTTTGGGGGTGAAGCATGAGTGATTCTCCCTCTCTCTCTCTGTGTCTCTTGTGTGGGAGATGGCTTTCATGCTGCCTGCATGTCAGCTGTTCTTTTAAACAAGATAAAATATCTGAACACTGAGCTTTTTTCTTAAGCGGTCTGTTTTTGTGTATGCAGCAGAAGTAATTCCACTATGATCATAACAGCATGTAAAGCTGTCAGGTCATTTAGCCATATATTTTCACCTTACAAATCATTAGAGTAATAACGGTCAGACTTTCTAAAATGTTCTTTGCAAATAGAGGCCTGCAGGTGTGAGATTTAAAAAGGACCACCTTGTTCAACAACAGGCACCCAAAGACCTGTTTGACATCAATTTTACCACGAAACCGAACTTTTATATTTTATTGAGGATGGTCATTTGGGAAATGGTGATCAGCCAAGTTAATTTACCACACATCATGACAGGTTGGATCAGATATTTATAGATTTTGCGGGTTTCACAGCCAGATTTTATCTTCAAAATGGTTTGAAAGGCCATCAAACAGCTAGGAAACTAAATGTTTATTATGTGGCTGCATGTTTAATACCATCCAACCTTTTTTCTGGCTGAGATTTTATAGCGTTCCTTTATCCCCTCTGCTGCTCTGTTTCTGCTGTTCAGCAATGAGCAGAAACTGTACCGTTTGTTTTTAGAGCTTTCCTGCATCCCAGAGCTTCCTGCGAAATTGGAGGACCGTGATCACTGAGAATAAACCAAAACAGAAGGCAAGAGTGGGTAAACGCTGGGAAAGTAAAATGCTGCAAGCCTTCATAGATCTCCAGTACTCACAGATTTATGTGGTAACTCTTGCAAGAACCAGAAGAAAAACCTTGGTTCTAATATATTATTGTTAAACTAGGAGATGCTGGTTACAAATGACCAAATAATGTTTGATAGACATAACCAATTTGGAGAGACATGGGAAATTCATAGGCCTTGGCAAAATCCATTTAATAGAAAGTTGAAAATTAAACATGCATAAAGTACTAGGGTTGGCTTTTTTTTTTTACATTCTCTTTACATAGGCCTAAAAAAAATTCTACTTAAAAAGTAGGAAAAAACTTAATTTCGTAAACTGTACTTTCGTTATTTTACTATACTAATACATTATAAGTTGTAATACGTTGTATGTTATAAGTTGTAATACACTCCATGCAGCTGCGTGAATCACTGAAAGCGTGAATGAAGTGGCCGCTTCAATGGGACCCACTGTACTCACCCGGGCTTTTCAATACGTGGCACTCGGTTGAACGTAAGGGGGAAAAAAAGAGACTGATGAACCGAGCTGTAAAGCACAAAAATTTATTTTCGTGGTTGACCAGTCGCTGATGCCAAAAAGTTAAAAAAAAGACATAAAACTTGACATCCGGATTTTGTCCTCAGTCACCCATAAGGAAGGCGGTCTTTGTATCAGGATCCTCCTACCACTCCAGGTCGTTTTCCTCCCAGGTAACAGCCTTACAATAAGTTCTTCCCACCGAGCAGCTCCACGACTCGCTCCTCCCCTGTGTCGCCTGACAGGCGAACAGCTGATCTACTTTGACGCTCTCACGTCTCCACCCTCGGCGTGCTACGCCTCCTTTCAGCCGAAAACAGCTGGAAAACAAAAGGCAGGTACCAATATACGCGCACCCTTGACTTATAGTGCGCATAGCGCAAGTTGTGCAACGATCCTCGCTCGCTTCTCAAAACGGAGGTGAAAGTGCCTGTCTCCCTCTCGCAGTTTTGCCGGAGACATGTGCGCCAGTCATCGCTCGAGGTGTTCCGGCCAGTGGGTTTTCCTGTCCTGCTTCAGCTCCTTTTAAGTGCAGCCTAACAAGTTTTTGCGGACCTGTGTTACACGCAGCACTGCATGTGTTTTACTTTTTCAACCCTTTTCCTCACTCTGCTAAGCAGTGCAGGCTGGTGCAGCTGTAACCAATTGAGCCAATCAGTCTGAGGTGGAGTATTTAAGGTCTGAAGGAGAACCTGCAGGGTGTGTTCAGACCTTGCTCAGACTGTGGTGTTGCTGCTTGTGTGCAGGTTGAGAGCTCTGGTCTGGCCACCTACCTCCAGCTATAGTGAAGGGTATTTCTTCTTTTATTTTAAAAGGAAGGTGCTTGTCACACTCCTTCACAAAGGAGTGTGACATTTGGAGGCCTGTTACTCCTTGATAAAGGAGGGGGTTTGTTGTTGTTGGTTACTCCTTGGTGAATGAGGGTGTTCTTTTGTGGCTATTTGCTTGTTCTCCTTTGTTACAGGTGGCTTCTTTTTGGCTGCTTTTTGCTTTTAAGTAAAAGGAGTTTGTTTTGAGTCAGTTGTTTTTTTTCTTTGCCTGCCCTGTTGATGGTGATTTTTCTTTCTTCCTCCCTATTTCTGTAGGCGCGAGGACTCCAGACTTTCTGAGCTGGAGTTTTGTTTTTGATGTACTTTCTTTGCTTACAGGGAGACCCAGCCACAGTAGTTTACTGTTATAAATAAACATACCTTTTTTTTGCTAAACACTCTTTAATCGTCTTGTCATTTGACCCCAGGTTAACTTTATTGTTACTACCTACCCCCCCCCCCCCCCCCCCCTCCTAGACACCATCTGGGGGCGGGACGTAACACCTGTAACAAAGCAGCTGCATTGCTGTGCTCCTCCTCCTGACTTAGTGTGTGTCTGACAGGGCGGGGGGCGTGACATCACAATGGTGGCTCTCCATTGTGATGTCGCTCAGCCATCGCGATGGACGATGACATCGTCCATCGGCACAACCCTAGTTAATACCATACTTAAATCCAAATGATGGTTTTATTTTGAAAAAGTGGAAGTTGTCCCAAGATCAGTATCCAATAGTTTTTTTCTTGATTGATTTTATTATCAGTAATTAGCACACCAAATTCTGAATAATTCACATTTTTCATTTGTATTCATTAAGTGCATGCAAACTCCCGTCATATTCCTTCCATGAATGTATCAATCAACATGTGTTGGTTATTTTGAACGTTGGACCAGGTTTGACATGCAAAGATATTGAGTCCAGTTAACCAAACAAAAAAAGTCAACACAACCTCAGTTCTGGAATACAGCCTCTGCCGGTTTATTGGTTTACATACCTTCTCTGAGCTAGACAGAGCATTGATGACATACAGTTCTGTCGTCTTCAAAAACCCCAGCAAGACTCTCCGGCAAACCCCCGACTAGACTCTTTTTCTCTTATTAACACACAGATTTCTATACCTATTTCGTGCGTCATATTGACGCAGATTTTTCCCGTTAGCTTATCAACGCACTCTGAGAGAAAATTTTCTGCCAGCCAGGGTTATAATTTATCTTGTCAGACTGACCCGACCTGAATAAACACACAAATTCCTTCACGTAGCATTTGATAAGAACATTTTCGACATTCATCGTCCTCCACAACACATGTATGTTAAGGCATGTTTTGAGTTAAATTCCAATCACATAAATATTCATTTTCAACAATATAGAATGAATAATTTGATCCCCAAATTAACCAGGTGACAACGGATGCTAGAAACTGAAATTGTAACTGACAGCGTGACCTACTTTCTGAATAACTCAGCTAACAATTGTCTGACTGCTTGGGGGCACATATGTAACATTGAGGGTTTTTTATCCTACGTAGTCAGTTGATCCTTACATCTGAAGAGACATAGAACAAGATTATTATTAAGGCAAAAGTAACCTTCCCCATTTTATTGCAGCAGAACATGCTGAATTCCACACCCTTGATCCGAATGGATATGCACTATTCAGCAATGGAGCACATCAAACACCACATACAGAGATCAAAGACGTGGCCGGACTTGATGTTCCATAAAATCTGCTTTATTTCTTCATGTTTAGGCCGACATACTGCGTTATTCAATACTGCAGCATAAAAGGGCCAGATACAGTATAAATCATTGTGACAGCAGCTGCAGTACCAAGTGTTGGAAGCATTAACATCGCAATCCAGTTTCTTAGTATTGTGCAGACTTACTCTTATGTATTAATACACCCGAAGTCAAAGTAAAGTGGCTTGTTGAGAACAGACTGCTGTTCATAGGGATTACAGCCGGAGCTGAAAGATATCTGAAGTCATTAATAAATGTGGATCAGTTTATGGCTTATAATGACAGCGTTTGGCCCTAGAAACACCTGGTTTGCATAAAAAGAAAACACAAAGAAGAACGTTTATATATTTTTACAAGATCACACAATACTTGAAGAACACTGTAGATTACGCGACAAAGAAAGGCTGACCTCGGCATTTGAAAAGTGGATTAAAACTGTATGATTCACATAATCTTCCCTCCTTCCATGTGACCCCTGAAGGTTCTATGCTCATGTGTGGTCAGAAACTCCAGTGGTTCACATAGTCCTGGCATTTTATTGTGAAGTCATTACCCTGAAAGGCAAAGACAGGAAGCTTCTCATGTCTGGTATATTTTTGGACTTGGACTCTGTGTTTCATCCTGCTATGAAGAGCAGCGAATACGACAGAAATAAATTAGCTACTTCTGAAGTGGGTTTCAGATGAGCATTCTTATTCATGAGCAATGAGTAAACATTTTGACTTAATTTGTTTCTTGACCATCAAAGATATTTAAAAGATTGTAAGCCATTTTGATTTTTACTCTATTTTGGGATTATGTCGGATCTAATAAGTGCTTCTAGAAGAGAGCCACATCTGAAATCCTACTGACTCACATATATGTAAGAATGAAACTCTGAGAAAGCAGAAATTCATATAAAGGTCACCTCATTACCGTCTCTCTTTAAGGTTTGATGGAGCATCTTTTTACCATACCAGTGGTTTGGACACCTATAATGAACCACTGCACATAGAGCGATTAATTTCAAAGGAAAAATCTTGACAGCTTTATTTGTGTTGGTGATTCTTAGTGTAATACATAAAATCTTTTGAGTTAATTGGGTTTGGTACATTGGTGTAGTAGTTAATCTGTAATTGGTTAGCAATTCTTATAATTGATAGTGTTGAATATACAGATTTATTTTGTCAAAAAATCTGTATATTTGGAAGGGGCTCAGCTTTGAGGCCAAAAGATTTAGGGAGAACCTTGTTTTAACCCATCCATGGATTCTAAATTGGCCCCCAAAACATTGTTCGTTCATTTATCCTTAACTGCCACTCAAATGGAAATAAATTAGCTCTTTGACAACTAATGATAATGATTTCTCCTTTCAATAGATTTGATAATTTATCAATCCTTTACTTACAAACATCCTAATGGCAGTTTTTAAACATTCAAATCAAAAATTCTTTATTGATCCCAGAGGGAAACCAAGTGTTGTTGTAGCTCATACAATTAATTCTTTAAGAAGTTGTAGATCATGATGGCTGTAGGCAGAAAGGATTTCAAGTAGCGGTCTGTGTTGCAGCGAAACTGAAGAAGCACTGTGTTGTCAACTGAAGACACTGTTGTTGTAGGATAGTCTCATAAAGAGGGTTCTCTGGGTTGTCCATATTTTTATTTTATTTTATGAAGAATCCATCTTTGCATCATCATCTCCAGTGGTTCTGGTTCTGTCCCCTGAACAGAACCAGAACCTTCTTTACCAGGTTTTTGAGCCTTTTTAAGTCCCTGGCTCTGATGCCGCTACCCCAACAGATGATGGCTGAAGAGATTACACTCTCCACAACAGACTTGTAGAAGGTTTGCAGCATCTTGCTGCAAACTTTGAAGGACCTAAGCTTCCTCAAGAAATACAGTCTCCTCTTTACCTTCTTGTAAACGGCTTCACTGATAGGCCCAACGTATTTTGTTGGTGAATATTAGAATAGAGCTAGTGGCTGTGCTTGGGTGTAGAGGAGACCTACCTGTTGTTTCATTAAAACCGTTCTGTGAAATTGGAGAATTTCTCTGTTGGGTGACTTAATGCAGGGTCATGGGCTGATTTCGAAACAGCGCCGCCACTGTTGCTGCGTTTGTCTGGAGTAACTGCAGATAAATCCCGACCACTGAGCGCATAGACTTGACAGACAGCACTGAAAGTATTTATTTATTCGTTTATTTATTTATTTGTATCCTCATCATGAGCCGGTGGCGGCAATAAATTAGACCGTGGCAGCCGCCACTGAGATCCCTATCTAGGAAAAACCTTGAATGTTAATCAGCTGATCCCTGCTGTAAACCACCTTGTTGCCATGGTTACGCATTATAAGAAGTTATCAAAAGTGAAAATGTAGCCGCAAAAATCCCTCCAGCTTCACCGCATCAAAAACTAGAAAGTATACAGGTCCAAAAATGCAATCTTTCTTCAAGAAAACGAAGAAACCAGAACAGAACTATTGAAACTAACTGATTTTGTATGCAAGCAATAGCAAGGGCTAATACAGATAGAAGACAGGATTACTAAAATGCCAGCTCTAAAGCCAAGTGTGAGATGGTAAACATAAAGCAAAAGGCCACTAGTGAACTGTGTGTGAGGTTGGACACTTAAGAGCAAAAGAGCTTCTTTTACTTGGCTAGACAGAGATTGAGCTAAAAAACAACGCTTGAAGTGATAAGAGGGAGAAAGGAATAGACTACTAGTAGGAGGAGGAGAGGGAAATGAACTGATACATTTTCAGAGCTTATCATAAGAAATGGGGAGAGGAGAACGAAAGGCAGTGGATCAGGAAGTGGTGAGGATTAAGATGGAAGTGAGGAAAGTTCATAAAGAGGATAAAGAGTTGAAAGGTAATTGATGCGAAAGCTAAATCTAAGGAGGTTTGAAGATTCATTGGAAAACAGGGCAGTGAGCTGTTTATCTTGATGGTTTAATTCAATTTTGGATGCTGAGAGGATGCCCAGACCAACAGGACTAGGATTGGTGACATAAGAAGAATCCAACAAGGAGTGGTTCGGAACGTCATTCAGAACATATGTGGAGCGAGGAACTGGTGTTGGTACTTATTTCAATGCAGTCCCTCCTGCAGATGAAGAACAATGACTTCATGACAGGATGAGTACAAAAGCAAACTCTGGGATCAGTGAAATTAACTAAACATGAATTATGCTGTGAGCAAGATCAAGATAACAAAAATACAAAGGCCTAAGATTTGGGGGCGGGGGGTGCAGAAATACAAAAAATATTTCAAATGTACACTAACTAAACTCAAGTCTCAACAGTACCTCGTTACCTGCACTCATGTATATATCAATCTGTCCAGCATATTATATTTTTATTTAAGTGTTTGTCTGTTTGTTCTTGTATGTTTGCACAAAGTACCGCAGCAATTTCCTAATGTTGTAAACCTACCCAACATTTGGCAATAAAAACCCTTTCTGATACTGATCATGTTTGTCTGTCCAGCTTTCCGTCCATCACTGCGTCCATGGCAGAACTGCAGGTAATTACTCAGAAACGTTCCCTTTTCTGTATGACCACCGCAAAGCATTGATATCCACATTGCATTGATATCAAACCAAAAATACACCATCTCTTCCCTCCTGGACCTCAGCATTTTCCACCCAACATGATTATCCAGAAGGAAAAACTGCAACAGCTTTGGTTTCCCCTGATCCAACTTGCTCTCAGTCCTCTTCCAGTGCTGGCTGGCAGTCAGGTGATGTAGAGGGTGTTGCAACACACCTCCAAACATGGACAGCTCTTCAATTTCCAAATCTGCAATTTAGTCCATAATGTTTCCAATCACCCACAATCCTATAATTCTCATCCACTGTTCAAGACTCTGTCGGTAAGGGAATTGATAACCAGAACCAGTCTTCTTTTTTTCTTTCTGTAGGTTCTTTTTCTCCAATTACTATCATGTTTTTCCAATTTTCCCAGTATTTATTTTTTCAAATCTTTTTATTATTTTACTTTACTATTTATCCCATTTTATCACTCTTACCAGACTTCTGTCACCAACTGCTTCTTGTTGAGGAACTTTGGATTACAGCATGTTTCCAAGGATCCACAGGGTTACCACTGGATGGGACCACCAGAACAGTATGAATTCCTCTCTCTGCCCTAATTTCAATACTTTACCCAAAACATTTTCTCAGCCTCAGCTATAAGGATAGAGAATTGCAAGGTTTTACGTGTTATATGAGCTTTTCTCAGCGTCTAATTTCAAGTTATGTGCTGTAGCTACCTGCTTTGCATTAAACAGCAGTCAAAATCATGGAAGTTTTATATATATTTTTTAAAACATTAACTCTTTAATTCAGTTTTTTGCCAACTTTAAAAAGCCTGGGTGCTTGTGTTTAAAGTTTTTAGGAAGCTTTGAAAGTTTGTTTTAAGCCAAAACTTACGAATACATTACCCCTGGCTCTTAATTCCAAGACACCAAGATAACAAGTGCATATTGTCATAAGAAGGGGAGCTGTCATTATGACAAGGTGTAAAAAGATCTCCTGAGGTTTAAGATATGGGCATTTGGAGTACTAAAGAAGTAAGTGAGGATCATGTGAGGTTATGTAAAAAGACACTGAGATGGTGGAGAAATGGGCAGTTGAAGTGACAGGTTGGTTTAAGGTGGGATAGGCTCACAGCATGCCCTGTCTTTCTGGCAGTGGTGACAGACAGGTTGACAGATATGGTCAGGCAGGAGCCTCCAAGGACTACATCCGTATAGTCAGGGAGATAAGGGAGCTAACATAGTTTTAGTTTACTTTTGTCCATTTGTTTTGTTCTTGAAGAGGGGGCTAGATTCAGGGAATGCCAGGACTAATGTAGCTACAGTAACACATCTCTAAGTAGAAAAGAACAGTTGATACTAACTATTCTGTCCTCGCACTCAGCTAGACAGATAGATGACCATCATCTCAAAGTAAACCACACTGTTGTTCCTTTCTGCCAGATTTATTTGTTGGATGCATGACATGGCTTTTGATGAAAGAGTGAATGGTAAAACTGTGAACAACACACAAAATAGCATATAAGCTGACATGTGTAAACAACATTTACACAATTAGAAAATACTATGACCTTTAAACATCACTAGATATAATTCCTTAATAGATAAGCTTAAACACAACTGAATAGGCCAGCAAGCTAATGTTAGCTGCTAGCTAACAGCCACCTAACAGTTAGAGGCTAACAGCTAATTAGCGTCTATGCTAACGTCTGAAAAAATGTATTTTTAAGGGAAATCACTTGTATACACTAACACAACCAAGTCACAAAAGTTAGTATTAAGCACAAACTATTAAAATAAATCATTTCTATTAACTTACAAACTGTGCTGGCTTAAGACATAACGTTGGAAGACAGAGGAGTTGGCAATTTTGTTTTCTTTCTCTTTTCTCGCTAAACAGGGAGTAGCTGGAGGCGCCACTTCTGGTAAAATGCCAAAATACAACAGACAGAGTTAAAATATCCCAGAGGACAAATAAAGGCTGTAAGAACCTATTTACCACAACGTATTGTCTAGGTTAACTCTTAAGGAGCCAGAACACTAACCTTACCACAAGGAAAAACCTACAAACCTACAACTTCACTCCCTCACATCATCATCAGAATCCCTGGTAATCTGTTGAATTACAGTTCAGCAGTGAAAGTATAACTGAAAAGGACAAAATCGAGAAAAGATGAGCCATCACAAGGCTGCGTTCATGGTTCTGTTGGCAGTTAAATCACCAAAAGACCTGGGAATGAATCACCGCTGTCCTGTGACATTTTAAATCCTCACTGACTTGTATTCCAGCTGCCAATTAGCGAGGAGGAGAAACCTAAGGAACAGCATTGGTGTCGAGAGACCAGTCCTACAGGGATCCTAACCAATTTGTAAAAGGGAGCAAATGAATGAGGGAACCTCTAAAGGTGGGGTTTTATTCTGGAGAGAAAAGGAACGAAAACACGACAATATCCATACATGTGAGGGGAGTTTGGCAGGTCCATACCACCGGATATTCAAAATAATTGGGGTTGAACTCCTCTCTCTACCCCTCGCCCTATCCCATGACACCTCTTTCAAGGATTAGTTAAAATATTCAATTCATAAAGTAAATCATCTTAAAGAAGCCAATGCATTATATAATACCAAATATTGTTTAAATTAGGTTATCAAACAGTACATTAGTGATTTTTATATTTTTATTCGTCTTTAAGAAGAATGTAACATTAAACCCAAAAAAAGAAGTTTGCATAAATCTAATCTTTTTATGTATGTTTGTGCTTACACTTAATAACGGTCATACTAAGCATAATAAATAAAAACACTCAAGTGTATAGTAATTATAATTATTACATTAGTGTGTTACCAAATCAAATGCCCTTGAATCATCCAATTTGTTAAGGTCTCTAAATTAAAGCCTAGTTTATACTTCTCCATCAGCACGTTTGCACAGGCACACACACACACACACACACACACACTTCTTCGTTTCCTGGAAAGTCTTGCAAAGTAATTCCCCTCCAGGACAGCAGGGGGTGTTGTGCTTTTTTGGGGGCGTACTGCCACCATCGGAGTCCACAGATTAAAAGTTTGCTTTGTACTCTTCTATTAAATGGGTTGTATGAATGTTCATATCTTCAGACTTCTTCCACAAGAGGTTTTTCGATCTGCTGCTGGATATCTTTAGCACTCTGGTTTTTTTGGAAATGTTGATTTAAAGGATGTGGCGTGCTGAGCAATCACAGGCTTTGGCAGTATGGCGATGCCCATATGGCATTCATGCCGGCATGCTTGATAGTAATTTTGGGGAAATATTGCCGCAACGCTGGTCTTATGAATGAAGATCACGCCTTAGCGCAACAGAGGGTGATGTCATGATGTGTGGAATATGCACTGAGGCCTGGCCGGCAACAATATTTTAAAATTCAGGTAAACATGGGGAGTTCATTTAGCGTTTGTAAACTGTATCAACTGAAATGGCAAACTGGAGTGATGCAGAGGTCCGGGAGCTTCTGGCCTTTAAAGCTGAAGACCAGATCACCAGACTGTTCCCAGGGACTGTGAAGGACAGCCACCTTTTGGAGCAGCTCGTAAAAAGACTTCAAGATTGGGGCTTAAATTGGGATAAAAACAACTTACATCCAAGCTATCTTGTCTGTTTACCATGGACTCTTCAGTCTCACGATTTATACGCAATCCTGCACGTCGATAGCCCGGACACCACCCCCAAACCCCACTTTTTCCCGCCATTGCGTAATCTTTTGTGAAAAACACCTGATCGAGCCACATTGCTGCCACAGGCTGACCACTTATGAATGACCAAAAGGCTCAACTGATGCCAGTATTGATGCCGGCACTGATGGCGGCATTGTCTTTTTAAACAGCCTATAGACTATGCTAAAGGGTATACTAAATTAGGAAAATATGCACTCTCAAAATTTGTTTTTGGATGTTGCGATGATGATGCTAGTTGAGAGAAACCTGCATTTCAGATGCTCCTTCTGAGTTGATGTTGAGTCGCGGCCTGAAACTGAGGTGTGCAGGTATTCTGTGTTTTAATGAGTGATGTCAGAACACAAAAAGATGGATCAAGACTTTGTCTGCTGTAGTGAAGACCCTTCTCAGTAGGATGTGGTGTAAAAGGAACTGAGATGATATGGATCATGACAGAAAGGGAGCGCCTTATTTCAGGTGACTGGAAGACAGTTCTTCCATTGCTTTACTGAACTCCGCCTTAAAGAGGATAAGTCATCTGGTTCCAGAAGCCTCTGCTGGGAATTCGAGCTATTGCTGCTCCTCATTGAATGGAGTCAGCTAAGGTGGTATCCCATCTGGTATCTGATCAGGATGCCTCATGGTTTTCCAGGCATATCTCAGTGGAAGAAGTCACTGGAACAGAAAACTTTACTGGAGGAGACTATATATTGCTTCAGGTCTAGAAATGACTTGGATCCTTCATAGAAGATCTGCAGAGTCTCACTGGTGATATGGATGCTTAAAGATTAGAGTTGTACTCCTCTTATACCGAGGTCATGGTTTTTAACTTAAAAAGTCTGGATTGCTATTCCTTATATTTAGGAAAGTAAGTCTTTGGGTATTTTTAATCATTAGTGATTGGAGAAGGAGCTAAAGACGGAAAGATGGACAGGGATGATTTGTCTGTTGTGATGTTAATGCAACTGACCCAAAAAACAAAGCTCTTCACTCAGGGTCATGAGACGTGTGAATACAAATTCCTTACACAAGCAGCTGAAATTCGTCCATTTGTTGGCCTACCTGCCGGAGCTTAAGATAGAGGTGCTGTTGCTCGACATGGAAATGAGTCAGCTGAAGTGGTTACGTCATCTGATCTGGAAGCCTCTAGGACCTTTGTTTTTGGAGTTATTCCAGGCTCATCCCACTGGAAGGAGACCCTGGAATTGATCCAGAACTTTCTCGACGTCTAACAACGTCTTTGACTCCTATAAAGTAGCTTGTAATAATAAACGAAATGTAAAACCTTTCTATGTTAAACAGGACAATGAAAGTTGAGAGTACATTCAGAGCATTTGTTGTGAGCAAAATGTTTCTATTTATGCAGATGATGTATTACTTTTTGTTTTGAATCTGCATAATATTTTTACCGCATGTGTCATCGCTTTTAACCCAGTTTGATTACTGCTCAGGTTCTGATTAAATTTCCATACAAGTTAATGGTGAGACAGAGAAAAAGTTGCTTTATGATCACAACCCAATCACAGATAAACAGAAGACAATGGCCAGATGAAGCTGAAAACCAAGTTCTAAGGAAAGTTGTATAGAAACAGACGCATATAAATCATGTAGAAATAATTAAAAGTAATTAAAACTTAGTATCTAGTTGTAAATCCTCCACTTACAATAACTACCCTCAATAACATTATCCAAGTTGAGCAGTTGTCTTTGCAGGTAATGGCTTAAACCACAGATTAATTGTAGTGTTTTTGTGGGTATTTTGTTTGATCCACCTTTAGAAGGACAGTAGAGCAACACAAACTGTATCAATCATTAATAAATATATTCACCCATAAATAAATAGTTTTAAATAACATATACTGTTAAGAGATGCAAATTCCTGTAAAATAAAAGCAGAATTTCTACCAATTTGCCAGAAATTGAGATTTTCCCAGCTCCCAAATGACTTTCTATGAGGCAAGACATTTGGAAGAAAATCTAATTCTACCACGTGTTGTATGAAGGAGACATTAATTTATATCAACAGGCCATTGCAGGTATGCTGAACATCTGATAAAGACAGACACAAGAGAGGTGACCTGAAAACAGCCCTTACTAGATGTCTGACTTTTGATATTAACCACCTCCCCGTCAGCTGCTTTGTAAAACCTTGGCCACCTACTAATGTGTGTCATGTTGCATAATCCTCTCTGTCAGCCAGAGGCTAAGGTACTCATGGTGTCTGTGTGCGAGTGTAAACACTCTCTGGGCCTGATGAGCAAAGCATCAGTCTCCAACCTTTCAGAGTAAGAGCATTTTTAGACCAAAACGCTCCTTCGTCGTTACCTCCACCTGAAATGCCTTCAACTCAACTTGCCTGAGAGGGAAGTTTCACAAGACTGAGACTCATAAAGAGGGACCAAATGAGCAAATAAGATACGCTGCTGTTTTGCTAAGAGCTCAGTGTGTTCAGTGGCCTAAACTTTTGGCCTCAGAGACGTGAGAAAGCATTCTTGATGTGCACAGTTCCTGACAAATCTGGAGCAGCAGCAGGCCAATGGGGGGAAAAAAGCAAAGAAAATATTCTATTTGATAAGAAAGAGAAATTGAGCTAGTTCCTCTTTGCAGTGAGCTGAAGCGGGGCACAAAAGTTTTATTCACTAATAGTTCTTAATGTTTCTTGTTGACTTAGGCAAGGCTTGTTGCAGAGGTTTGACCCCAGAGCTGTTTGGGTTTATGGTTTGAGGTAAGGAGGGGAGGCACACCAAGATATGCAAAGCCAAGCCGGCTCTCCTGTGCAGCCAGAGTGTTGAGCTGAGTTTGTGCTGCTTGGATGCTTTTATTGGTATTTGTGTATTCAAACATTTTTAATCATGACCTGTATAAACCTAAGAGAAGCCCACATTTTCTGTTGTCGTTTCAGACAGACATTGAGAGCCATTCACTGGCCTGAAGTTTTATTTTAAGGCCGAGTTCAAATGTCTGACTCCTCAGATTCTTCCGTAAATGTTGGCTCTGTCCAGCCAATCAGTACAAAAAGTGATTGCTGTTTTTCCTTGCTTCACTCTAAGCTTTTACCATATACTCTTTTATTCTTAAATACGTTTTGGAAATTGTCTTTGCAAAAGAAACAAAAGAATAATAGCTGAACATGAACTTTAAAACTTGTATACAGAAGCTGATAATATGGACGTTTTGAATCATAGCTCTGAACTTAACTTTTCTTCTTTTTTTTTTAGAGTCGATTTTCTTGTGGCTGAGAATACACAAAAGATATAGACAAAGATGATGGAAAACCATCACACCCAAAAATTAGGTCTTTTTTTCCCTGTTTTTTTTTTGGGGGGGGGGGGGGGGGGGTTTGAACTGGCAAAGCACGCAAAAAATGTTGTGTTTTTACTCTATGATGAACTCCGGCTTCCTCCCACAGTCCAAAAACATGACTGTTAGGTTAATTGGTCTCTCTAAAACTGCCCTTAGGTATGAGTGTGTGCATGCATGGTTGTTTGCCCTGTATGTCTCTGTGTTGCCCTGCAATGGACTGGCGACCTGTCCAGGGTGTCCAGGACCTGTTCGCCTCTCGTTCCCTGACTGCTGGACATAGGCACCAGCCCCCCGCCACCCTGCAGAGGATGGACTGTGTGATGATTTATACATACTTTTTTTCTTTTTCTTTTACTAAGCATTTTGTTTCATTTCAATATACAGGTCCTTCTCAAAAAATTAGCATATTGTGATAAAGTTCATTCTTTTCCATAATGTAATGCTATAAATTTAACTTTCATATATTTTAGATTCATTGCACACCAACTGAAATATTTCAGGTCTTTTATTGTTTTAAAACGGATGATTTTGGCATACAGCTCATGAAAACCCAAAATTCCTATCTCAAATAATTAGCATATCATGAAAAGGTTCTCTAAACGAGCTATTAATCTAATCATCTGAATCAACTAATTAACTCTAAACACCTGCAAAAGATTCCTAAGGCTTTTATAAACTCCCAGCCTGGTTCATTACTCAAAACCGCAATCATGGGTAAGACTGCTGACCTGACTGCTGCCCAGAAGGCCATCATTGACACCCTCAAAAAAGAGGGTAAGACACAGAAAGAAATTTCTGAACGAATAGGCTGTTCCCAGAGTGCTGTATCAAGGCACCTCAGTGGGAAGTCTGTGGGAAGGAAAAAGTGTGGCAGAAAACGCTGCACAACGAGAAGAGGTGACCGGACCCTGAGGAAGATTGTGGAGAAGGACCGATTCCAGACCTTGGGGGACCTGCGGAAGCAGTGGACTGAGTCTGGAGTAGAAACATCCAGAGCCACCGTGCACAGGCGTGTGCAGGAAATGGGCTACAGGTGCCGCATTCCCCAGGTCAAGCCACTTTTGAACCAGAAACAGCGGCAGAAGCGCCTGACCTGGGCTACAGAGAAGCAGCACTGGACTGTTGCTCAGTGGTCCAAAGTACTTGCATGTCATTCAGAAATCAAGGTGCCAGAGTCTGGAGGAAGACTGGGGAGAAGGAAATGCCAAAATGCCTGAAGTCCAGTGTCAAGTACCCACAGTCACTGATGGTCTGGGGTGCCATGTCAGCTGCTGGTGTTGGTCCACTGTGTTTTATCAAGGGCAGGGTCGATGCAGCTAGCTATCAGGAGATTTTGGAGCACTTCATGCTTCCATCTGCTTTAAAGCTTTATGGAGATGAAGATTTCGTTTTTCAGCACGACCTGGCACCTGCTCACTGTGCCAAAACCACTGGTAAATGGTTTACTGACCATGGTATTACTGTGCTCAATTGGCCTGCCAACTCTCCTGACCTGAACCCCGTAGAGAATCTGTGGGATATTGTGAAGAGGAAGTTGAGAGACACAAGACCCAACACTCTGGATGAGCTTAAGGCCGCTATCGAAGCATCCTGGGCCTCCATAACACCTCAGCAGTGCCACAGGCTGATTGCCTCCATGCCACGCCGCATTGAAGCAGTCATTTCTACAAAAGGATTCCCGACCAAGTATTGAGTGCATAACTGAACATAATTATTTGAAGGTTGACTTTTTTTGTATTAAAAACACTTTTCTTTTATTGGTGGGATGAAATATGCTAATTTTTTTAGATAGGAATTTTGGGTTTTCATGAGCTGTATGCCATAATCATCCGTTTTAAAACACTAAAAGACCTGAAATATTTCAGTTGGTGTGCAATGAATCTAAAATATATGAAAGTTAAATTTTTATCATTACATTATGGAAAAGAATGAACTTTATCACAATATGCTAATTTTTTTAGAAGGACCTGTAGTGTGCTTTGTTTAATGATGATCAGGTAAAGATAAAACATGTAATTATTTTTTTTTTATTAAAAAAAAGGTACTGTGGCCCATAAGTACTTTTAAACTTGACAGTTGCAAAAACTTTGGAGACCACTGGTTTAGGGTTGTTTTGCTCTGGCAACAATAGGAAGGTCCACCCCAATCTCAAAAGCCTTCCCTTAATATTGCACTGCCAGCATCATGTTTCACTGTAGTAAAGATGTGTTCCTGGTGATTTGGTGATATGTAAATTTTCTACATACAAAGCGTTTGCATGCAGACTAGAAAGGTTCAGATATGATTTCATCTGAGTATACAGTATTCTTTCAGATGTATCAGCAAACGTATTTGTCTATTGGTCTTGCTTTTCTTTCTCCTTACCCGAGGCCAGATTTCTGAAGTTTATAACTCATAGTTCTCTGGCTGACATCTTTTCTGCCTGAGCAGTGCACCCCTCTGGTTACTGCAGTGTTATCATTGGCCTCTTGACTGCTATTCTAGTTAATGCTGTCCTTGCATGGCCTGTTAGTTTAGGCTGACAGTCATTTCTTAGTAGGTTAGCTGTTAGCTTGTTTCATTTTAAGTTGATTGGTTGAACAATTTCTGTATAAGGGCCTGTATTTTGTCTGTATTATAAGGGCCTGTCTGTATTTTATAGCTAACCCTGCTCAAAACTTCTCCCTGACCTGTCTGCTGTGATCCTTGGTCTTGATGATGCTGGTTGTTCACCAGTGTTCTCTAACAATCCTCTGAGGCCTTCACAGAACAGCTATGTACGCATGTGGACTATTTACTAATTAGGTGACTTTAGAAGACAAAAGGTTGCATTGGATTGTACTTGAAGGCACCGGATTAAAGCCCCATTTAAAGACTCAGCCTTTAAATTTTTCTATAATTTTGAAAGCATATGTCAATTTTTTTTTCACATAATTGTTTACTACTCCGTGTAAATAATTAAATGTATTAAAGTCTGTGACTGAAATGTGATAAAATATAAAAAAAGACTTGTTTTTTTGTAGGCCGAAGACTTTCAAGACTGCCTGGAATCATAAGAATCCAGCTTGTGTGTTTTCTCGCCATAAAGTCCCTTTTAAAGGGAACTTTAGGATGAAAATGGCAGGGAATGACGAAGGCTCCCTTACATTTTTGAAAGCAAACACACCTTTGAACAACACCAAGGGTGAAAGGTGGCAGTGTCCTCAATGAATCCAGGCCTTTTTTCAACATTGCTGCCCCTCAACCCCCCCCCCCCCCCTCCTTTTAGCTAAAGCACATCCATACCAACCTCCTTAAGAAGTTTAGACTGAAAGAGACTGTTTTTCGAAAAACTGGAGCCCTTCAGCTGAATCCCATATGTTTTCTTTGGCAGACGAATGCTGTCTGCTTGGCCGGGGCTGATTTTGGGGATATTAAACTGTTGGAACACAGGACTCTTGATCCCTATTTTTAACAGTTGTGTGTAGGTACCAACTACTGGAGCTTCTGTCAAACACCTGCAATTGTTGCCTCTTGCTGCCAAGGGGAAGGCACCCAAGATATTTTAAAGCTATCACATTGGAAAAAAAGATTGTAATGATATATTCTGCTCAGCAGATGAGACCATATACCAAATTACGTTAACAAAAAAAGAGAGGAAGTGCGATTTTGGCATTTTAATGTCTTGAGATCTTGCTACAGTATTAGTTAGCTACACTTTTCAACAACATGAACAACACTGATTGACAACGATTCATTGATTCTGTCACGCGTTAAAGAGGCTATATGCAACTTTTTCCCCAAAATCAACGTAACAATAGCCTTTTTATTTGACCATTTATGACTCAAACATCTCCTGATGAGCAAACTTACATCTTGTCAGCTCACAGTGGGTGCACCTATAAGCCTGTATCCAATTTTTTCTATTTTCTCTCGGGTCCGATTTTTCCCGCGCTGTCTGCGGATGTGATGTCAACCGCGTTCATGTTGAATGTTTCAAATCACTCTGCCACCACCGCTAGTCAGCACTCGCAAGCAGTTAAATGGATTGTGCGAATACACAGAAGAGACCCAGGACAACTTTGACACCAACAGTAACTCCACATAAGAATAAGAAAGTTAAACCTCTGACAAGAGCCTGAAAAAGATAGAAGATTTAGAGCGACCGGCGCACGAGCGCGCGCTGCGAGAGCGAGCAGAAAGGAAGAGCAATTCCATTTATGGCCACATGGGGTCAGTCGCGAGTTTAAATTTCAGAAAATTGCATATAGCCCCTTTAAAAAAAATAAAACAATACAACAACCTGCCTGTAATAATATGACCCTAAGGAATGTGAAGAAATGTGTTGCATTTTGAAACTTTTGACACACTTAAGCTGCAGGAAATCGGATCAGGAGGTTGTGGATAATATAAATGTCACCGCTTGTTTGAATCAATTCTGGTTTTAATATTATGGGTTTATCTCTAAGAGGAGATGGGTACAATGCTTTTTAATAATTTTTTTTATTTGAACATAATTCATATCAATTTGAGAGTGCCATCTCAGAGCTGCTTTGCTTCTGTATTTTACAGATTTAGTATTTTATTACTACCTAATACTACCTAGAAATCCTGCTATCATTACCTCAGATTAGTCTTCTATGCAGTGCATTGCTGTAAAAACTAAAAAATGAGAGAAATTACATTTAGTCCCGTTTTTTTATTACCACTGAGATAAAATGATACCTGGGTTATATTAGTGTCTCTTGACCTTAGATTGAACATCAATGAGCAAATGTAATATTCTTCCTTTTGAATCAATATTTCAGAGGGCAGCAGCAGAGCGACAAGTGTCTTCACAGCTGACCTGGCATTTCTCAAACAGCATTCATTATCGATTTCCAGCCATCTATTGAATCCCATCTATAAGGTCTGTTACATTCTGATCCAGACCCCCAGTGCCAAAGGAATGACTTATCATCTTGCTCCTTGATTTGTGTAGTACTCATTAAAATGCTATGGAGGATTACCATACAGATAACAAAACAATAGTAAACTCATAAACTGTCATATAAATAAAATTGGAAAAAGATGAGAAACATTTCATGGGTTTAATCTTTGACACAGTGTCATACTTATTACCAGCGAAAATATGTCTGTAGTTAATCATGCATTAAGATGGAAAGATAAGTAATAGCATCAAAGTGATGGTCAATTGGGTCAGTGTGATTAGAAAAGCGCTACATAAATTCAGCCAATTTACTATTCAAATCAGTATTCACTGATTATCAATGAAATAGGGATGAGCATGGAAGGCTAAAACTGTTCAAATAAAGACTACATACAGTTTATCCAGAAGTTTACATACAGCTAACAAAAAAACGCAAACATCTTTTTTTTTTCTCACTGTCTGAAGCAAAGGTCGGCCAACAATTTATTTATTAATTTTTGTCAAAAGTTTTGACTGACGGAGTCAAAAAATCCGGTCACAATTTATTTCTACTAGTCAATTTTTTAAATAATGACACGTTTGGTAGTATTTAAAAAACAATATATTTTAAGTAATATTCAATCAGAAAAAAAACTAAAGAGAGAATCCGTGACTTGCAATGAGGTTCATGACATGATCTGGCTCCTCAAAACTCTCATATAAAATTTATTTTTGTTTGCCTTCATTTTTTAAAAATCTGGCTGCTACACTGGAGATGATCAATCAGGAGATTTGTCCGATAGTATTTTTTTTGTATTTTTCAAACCGTTTTCTGTCTTTTCAGTGCGTAGAAGAAGAGCATCTGTTGCCCAATGTGCTCAGCACTGCCCCCTATCAGTGTGGCACGTTATTTTCTAACTCACTCTGCACATATTGACTGCACATTTAGGGCTCACCAGAAAGACTAATATGTCACACACATTTGTTAGATATATTTTACAGACTGTGGAATGTCACGAGGTGTAGCTCATGTATATTGCCGTTATAAAGAGACAGAAATTAGTTTTCTCTAAATTGGTTTTCTATTTTCATTGTTTGTGCCGATTTTACTTGTCATGATCCTGACCGTACGTCAATACAGAGAATCCACAACTTGCTATCACTCATTGAGCAGGTCAATAGCCTACATGTTTTATGAACAGTCCACCTGCTGTGGCATTAACGCTCCTCATGGAGCTGAACTTCGCGTTACTTGTGCGTAATGGAGGGTTAGTCTGTGCTCTGTTGCCACACTGGAGACTGGAATTAAGAGCACCATCTCAGCCAAAGTTTTGAAATTGGGAAACATTTCTCCAATTGATGAATTCAGCAAGACTGTTTGATCACTTCAGCAGGAGGAAATCTCAGCATGTGCTCCTTCTGCATCAGTGGTTGGGTTAAGTTGCAGCGATCAGTCACTGCTGGTCTGTGTACGGTGCAGTCACAGATGCACTCCCAGAGAGCAAGATGCATTGAGTACAGTGTCCAGGTCTGAGATGAGGCTCAGGTGTTCTCATGGGAATATTTTTTTAACTGATTCAGTTTCTGAACTCTATTCGTAAAGCTATGTCCATGCTTCTGCACTAAGTGGTCAGGCGTGTGAATTTCAATCTGTCAAAATGATGAGTGGGCTTGGGATTTTTACATCACCGTTTAAAGAAGCCGCTCAAATACAGAAAATATTCGGTTAACGCAACCCCTTGTCTGAAGTTGGATCAGACCAAACGACTCTTATTTTAGGTCTGTTAGAATTACCAAAACTATTTCTATTTGTTAAATGCCACAATAATTAGAGAAAGAATATGTCAGATTGATTTATTAATTTCTTGAAAATCTACTGAATAGAATAGAATATAAATATTCTGTATTGTCCCGCAGAGGGGAAATTCAGGTGTAACAGCAGCACAGTGACAGGCAATCAGGGCACTTAGATTCACACACACAAAAATAATCTAATAAATTAACTTTTTTGTTATAATATATTATAATATTCAATAAAGACAAGGTTACAATACTGTGCAGTTATATAAAAAGTAGAAATATCAAATTCGGATCCAAGAAATGTGTAACTGAGAATTTAAAATGTTCACAAAATGTGCATGTGTATTTGTGCATTAAAAAACAAAAACAGACTATAAGAAGTAAAACATATGCAAACAACAAAAATGCAAACTACAGAGATTCAATTCAATTCAGTTTATTTATATAGCGCCAATTCACAACAGATGTCATCTCAAGGGACTTAACAAGAAGTCATTTCAATACATTTATACAAACATTCCAAACAGTTAAATGAGATGTGCAAATAACAGCTTGGATGTAAACATTCCTTTAGGTTGTTGGGAGCAGTGATGGTTATGAAGTCCAGCTGCTCATGCACCTAGGATGCAGCAGTCTGTTGCTGAACTGGAGAGCTCATTCAGTGACGGCTTCATGCATGGGGTGGGAGACACCATCCAACAGTGATGTTATTTTTCCCAAGGTCCTTCCTTCTCCCGTCACCTGCACTAGTCTTGGGCTTAAATGGTTAACAAGGGATGATCATTGTCAGTTGGATATCATCGGTAAACTGGATTTTTAAAATCTTGCCAATAATCTTGTTTTCATTTATAATAATCAATGACTCGGAGTTGCAATGATTTCTTGGTTGATACACTGGCTTTGCAGCCATAGATGCTAAATTATGAAACCAACTGCTCATTAGTGTATGACAACATTTTTTTATAATATAATTTTTATTCATTAGCTTTTAAATTAGAAGGTTGCATTGCCTTGCGAAATTGTTGATCCTACTTGAACTTTATCATATTTTATGATATTATAACCACAAGCTTTAGAAGCTTTAATTTTTTGGGGATTATTTTCAGAAATATCAACCTGAAAAGTGTGCCGTGCATTTTCACTACTCACAATAAGTTAGGGATATTGTGAGAGACTCAGTGGATGTCATATGTATGATGTTTGTTTCACTTCAGAGATTTTTGGTATATGGGGAGCAGTTGTATTGGGGTGATAAACACACCTCATTTTGTGTTTACCACGTAACGGTCTCACCGTGTACAGTGCGCCTTACATATTGGGGTCAACACCAAAAAATACTAAAGACAATCCTGTTGTCACATGTGGCATCAATTTCAACATTCTGTGGGTTTAAAAAGCTGATATTGTCAGTAAGTCATTCCAACTTCATCCTTTAAACAGCCAAGAACACACAATGTCACTTAACGGACGAGCAGCGCCACCTGGCCATAGCGTGCCTTCGGGTCGGTGGAAGGTAGTCAGATGTTGCACATGAACTTGGTGTGTCTCAGTGTCATCAGCAGACTTGGATCAAGACACAGAACTACTGGCAGAGTTCGTGACAGACCCAGGAGTGGAGCCCCATGAGTGACAGGCAGCAACAATGACCAGTACCTAAGGACCTATGCACTCAGAGATCGTCATGCAACTGCCACACAGCTGCAGGCCCGTTTACGAGATGTGAGGTTTACCAGGGTTTCCAGACCAACCATTCGCAACCGACTCCACCGCTTTGGCTTGAATGCCAGACAACCGTTGCAGGTGACTCCACTAACACCAAGACACCACTGTGAACGTTTTCCTTGGGCACAAGACCATGGGACCTGGACAATGCAGCAGTGGTCTACTGTCCTGTTCAGTGACGAGTGTCAGGTCACCTTGCACAGAAATGATGGTCGTCAGCATTGCTGGAGAAGGCGAGGTGACCGATACGCCGAGGTCAACATGGTCCCCAGAGTTAGCTTTGGTGGAGGAGGTGTAACAGTCTGGGCAGGCATCACCAGTCGGCGCAAAACTGATTTGGTTATTGTAGATGGCTCAGTCACTGCACGTTCTTACCTCAGAGACATCATAGAACCCATCATATTACCCCAATTCCACCAACACACCCCCAACTTTCTGTTCATGGATGATAATGCTCCACCACATCGTGCCAGAATTGTCACATCTCGACTTCAGTGCCTCATATGGTATGCCCAGCAATGTCCCCTGACCTGAACCCCATAGAGCACGTTTGGGACCAGCTGAAGCAGAGACTGGATGCGTTTATCTTTGGTCTGATTGATTACTGCAACAGCATCTTCACAGGTCTGCCTAAAAAGTCAGACAGCTGCAGCTGATGCAGAACGCTGACGCTCGCGTCCTCACTAGAACCAGGAAAGTAGAGCACATCACCCCAGTTCTAAAGTCCCTACACTGGCTCCCTGTAGCTCAGAGAATAGACTTCAAAATACTCCTACTAGTTTATAAATCATTACATGGCTTAGCGCCAAAATATGTTGAAGACCTGTTGTCACGGTACCAACCACCAAGACCACTCAGGTCCTCCAACTCTAGCCTACTAAACATCCGTAGACTCAGAACTAAACATGGAGAAGCAGCTTTCAGTTTCTATGCTCCCCTTATCTGGAACAGACTTCCTGACGAGTGTAGAGCTGCTGAAACTCTGAACTGCTTTAAATCGAGACTAAAAACCCATCTGTTTAGAATTGCCTTTGAGTAAATGCTTGATGTCATATGTATGAAATGTGTCATGCTCTCTTGCTTTATTGATCTTTCTCTTGCTTTATTGTGCATCATGTGTGTTTCTTTTACTTTTAATTTACAATGTTATATTCCATGTCTTTTTTTTTTCTTTTTTAAATCACCAAATCATGTAAAGCACCTTAAATTACCCTGCTGTTGAAAGTGTGCTATACAAATAAAATTGCCTTGCCTTGCCTTGCCTTGGATGATCGTACCCCACCCCCACGTGACCTGGCAGAACTCATGAGGCTAGTGAGGAGCATGAGACATCGCTGTCACTGCGGCAAATGGTGGAAACACCCGCTACTTACATAGTCAATTTGTGTAATTTGGGGCTACCCTTGTTGTTGTCTACATTTTTGGGGTAATAAATATTACACTATTGAAAATTGTTGTTTCACTTTCACTTTTACTTATTTCATTAAAGTTCAGACCAAATAAGAATAGCACTCATGTAAATAACAATATCCTTAACTAATTGTGAGTAGTGTATATTAAGCCATCTGGCTTAATAGTTTGTAGAAGAACCTTCAGGTGCAGTTACTGTACAGCTGAAGGTCTTTTGGATTCATCTCCACCAGCATCACACATCCAAAGTCTTAAATGTTTCCTCGATTTTCTTTCCAAAATAGCTGAAGCTCAGTCAGATTCAATGGTAAATATAATTGAGTTGCAATTTTGCCAGAGATTTTCAACTGGCTTTAGGTTTGGATTTTCAATCTGACAAATTAGTATGCTTTGATCTAAACCAATCCATTGTATCTCTGGCTGCTTGTTTAGTCGGAAGGTGAAACTCCTCCCTACTCTCAAGTCTTTTTCAGAATCAAACAGCTTTTCTTCAAGGATTGTTTTGTTTTTCACGGCTCCATTTACTTCCCAACAACTCTGACCAGTCCTTGCGTCGTATCTGTCTGAGTTACGACAGTGGATTCAGGGTAATGTTCAGTGTTAGTATTGTGCTGGAAATGTATGACAGAAAGTTAAATTTTGGCCTCAGCTGACCAGAACATCATCTTCCATGTCTGCTGGGTCCTCTATATGGTTTGTGGGAAATTTGGACTTATCATGGCTTTCTTTTTGACATTCCCTCATGAAAATCAGATTTGGGACTTGTGCAAAAAGTAGTTCTTGTCAGTTTAGGTGCACGGTGACACCTGGGTAGGTTTGTAGATGTGCCAATACTATTTCCATTTTTAGATGATTGATCAAACAGAGCTCAGTAGGTCATTCAAAGCTTGGGATATTATTTTAAAACCTGAAATTGTGACTATTTACTAAATATGCTATTGATTGTAATTAATTTTCAATATCAGAATAAAGAGCTGGAACTATTCGTATTTCTATTTGTTAAAATCATATATCATTTTCCTTTCACTTCGTAATTATCATCTATAATCCCAATAAAGCTGACGTTTGTGGTTGTAATGTAAGAACAAAGGAAAACATTCAAAGTGCAGTGATACTTTTAAAAAGCCCTTTATAAGAGTTAAATCTTTTACATTATTTATCAGGTTTAGTTGCTTGTTGTTTTATTATTTAGCTATTCTTTTTGAGACGGGTAGGTTTCTTTTCCTTGCTGTGCTTGGGTCAGCGGTTGTTCTTTTAAATGCACTTTAGAATGAAGGCCAACTTGACTTCAAGTTGTCAAACTGAAGATTTATAAAACATAATTTAAGCAATAAATAATCAACATGTACTTTCTTCTTCATTCGTCCTTCTTGGTCAAAAACTGAACCAAAGGGCTCTCATTTATTTAACAGTTCAATATTTTGCTTTGAAAATGTTCTCTGGTTAGTGTTTAAGGTGTGAAGAAGAATGAATGGAGGTGGAAGAGGAGAAGAATACTTAAAAACCCCAACATGTTTCATGTTTTCATTCACGCAACATCCCGTAAGCGTGCTGTCCCTCTAATTCTCCGTTCCTCAGTGCAGAGCTACTTTATTCAGCTCATCTCCGGCCGTAAGGAAGATCATTTGCGCTAAGCTGAAATTAATTTCCCTCTGCTGTCTCCTGCAATGTTTCCACATTAAGGATGGAGGAAGAATTGATGCGGTTAAATACAAGCTGTAGCTTTTTTTTTATGTGGTGTTGGGCTCGGTGTAGGTTTGGCTTAGACAGAGGACAGTTGTAGGTTGTTAAAACACACAATGAATCTTTCTGCTACATATTGACGTTTCTCTTGTGGTTTTTGTATGTGTTCATGATATACAACACAGCAGGAGTCTAAGAATATGCAGCTTGTTTTTCATCTCTGCTTTGTAAGGAAAGATGAAAGGCTCTCAAAACCATAGTAGCTAGATATATACACTGTATTGAGTTGTCTAATGCTTATGCAGAAGAGTTCAATGAAAAAAGTTTTTCGTAAAGATCATCTTTCAGCACACATTTGCTGTTAGTGTGACACAGAGCTTTGTTCTTCTCCAAACAATCCTTTGTTGGGCAGAAGGTTGCATAAATAAGCTTTCATCAATATGAACTGCCTTTCAATACATTTTTGTTGTGGCAGAATTACATTTTCAGCAGATAAGAGAACACCAATGGACTGAATCTTAATCTTTAGCCAAATATGTGATGGACAGTGGATGCTGCATTTCAGCGTGATTGTTTTGCTGACATGCAGAAAACGTAGATACTGTATGTGTCTGCAGGTATAAGATAAACACAAACAATATGCCTTCTGCAGATACATTTGAATAAACTTGCTTGGTTGGAAAGAAAGCCCAATGTACAATAATATTGGCGTACGTATTCCTTACTCCACCAGAAAGCACTGCTATGGGTGGTGTATTTCTTACAACCCACAGTAGCACTTTTATACTTTAAGTCCTTCATTGCCTATTCTCTGAAATGACAGTTGCGATGCTCTGCAGGAAAGACTGCAGATTATAATAACACATGTAACAAATCAGTACTCTTTATGTAAATATGGAGGTCTTTGGTGCATGAACAAATTCATAAATTTACATATTGTATGGAAGTCAGCGTTATTAAGGGCTATTCAGCTGCAGTCAGCAGGATTTTCTTTGGCTAAATGAGCTTTAATCAAGGCCTCCTTGTTTTTAAATGTTTTTTTTAGCGGGAGCTTTTTGGGTGCCCAGTGAAAACAACAAACTGACAAATTAGTCAATAGATGACTTCTTGATTTCTAATTTGCAGCTTTGAATACAGCACACTTTATAAAATGAAGCTTCTTAAAAGACATTTAAAATCCTTTTTATCTAATGCTGTTCCGTATAAAAACTATTTTACTGTTTCAGAAATGCATTTTTCACTCAACAGATTTATTGAAGTACAGCTTTGGGATTTCGGGAACCTTTACTCTAATTTTGGAAACGCAAAAAACATCAATTTCAGTACCTTCGAGAGTATAACACTCAATGTGTTTACATGCACATCTTTTTTAAAAGGTTTCTGTGGCCGCAGTGGCCTCTATTAGCAGTAGCTAGTTCAGAAACATGAGAGAAGTGGGGGAAGAGACATTCGGCAAATGTCCGCGGGATGGAATCGATCCCCGAGGACAACCGCTTCAAGGACTGAGGCCTCTGAACATGGGGCGCCCGTCTTAACCACTATGCTATGCGACGGCACTTTCACACACATCTAAATCTATAGCAATAATTGAGCTAATACCATGACCAGAACGGTAGCCTTTATCTGAGTTTGCATATCAGTTAAAAAAAATTTATTATTGAAAAAAATGCGTTTAGCTCCGCGACGCTAGGTGGCCACGCGCCCTGTCGCTTTCCTCCAGATGACTTATAGCTTCACATAAAAAGTAAACAACTGCCGGCCACAGTGAAGCCGATAGATTAAAAGCAGGATATGCACAATGAGCAAGAAATTGATGACAACAATGCTACAGCATAGTACATTTCGTATGTACTTTACAGTTTGATTGTGTTACGCATGTTATTGCTGCTGTGTTGAGGTCATACCAGTGTTGTTATTCCTTGTCTGCGGTTTCATCACTTCCAGAAGGGGGAGTGCCAGGTAGATCACATAGTGCATTCTATTTGAAGTCAGAACTTCCGACTACCCCGTTGGAAAAATCAACTGGAACGCCTCCTCGAAGTTGGACTTCCCACTCGCAAAATACGAGATTTTTTTTTATTGCGCTAACTTCCAGTTTCAATATGGCTACTCTTCTCATAAACACAGTAAGATGTGGAGGAAACATGTTTATTTTAAGAATGCATTCTTATCAATGTTCCATGTAGAGACTGCATCTCTAAATGTAACTACCAACAATCGCTACCTGGGTGTTGCCCTTTTGGAATCCCGACTTATCCCGACTTATCCCAACACGTTAACTGGAACACTGTTTACTTGGGTGTGACATCAAGCCCAGCACCAAGTTCTGACTTCCAAGGTAAATGGAACACACCATTAGCTGGATTTACGTGGGATGTCACAGAGAAATTTGTTTTTTGTGTGTCTTAGCTTGATTAGGAGTAAGCCAGTTTGGTTCCACTTCAGCCGGATTAAGTTGTATCCACAGATTTCAAAAATCTGAATTTAGTTGGACTAAGGCAATAATTTGGTTTTCTCTTACTGCATTTAAACCCATTGACTGAGCAGTGGTGGAACTGTAATATTGGGTGAGGAAGTCAGATACGGCAGAGAAGTGTACGGAGCATATAGTGGGACAGCGAGCGTGTGTGGTAGAATGCTGATTGCTTGTTCAGAGTAACATTTTATTAGAAAATAGTATACTGACAATTATTTTGACTCCTCATAATAATCAATGGAAAAACCTTTATTGGAATAACAGCAATCATATTCAGCTTACAAGTGCTAACCAGTCTTTTTTTGGTGTTTTCAAAGGTATCGGGATGGTTGGAGGTGGAAAGGCCTTTTTACCATCACCCTAATCTTTTTCTTCATGAACACACTCTCTATTAGATTCAAATCAGGACTCTTAAATGTTAATATTACTTCGGGTCAGAAGAAAAATGTTAGTCAAATTAAAACATTACTTTCAATAAAAATGTTGTCAAAAAAAAAGTTTAATCAAGACGTGGACAAGTTAGTTATGTTATGGTCAAATTCAAAGCACTATGAGCTTAATGCTTGTAATGAATACTAATTCTGCCCTTCGCCAGATGTGCAACAATGTGTTATTTCAACTCTGTCTACATGTACAATCTTCAGAAAGAAAGAGTTATGTAGCTGAACAAAGATGGAACAAAAATATGTGCTGCGAAAGTTTGTCCAAAAGGCAGAGGTGTCCAACTCCGTCCTCAAGGGCCGGTGTCCTGCAACTTTTAAATGTGTCATTGGTCCGACACGCCTGAATCAAATATTTTTATTACCTCCACAGCATGCTGTCAAGTTCTACAGAGTCTGACCAATAATCCAATTATTTGATTCGGGTGTGTTAAAACTGAGACACATGTAAAGGCAGCAGCACACCGGCCCTCAAGGACTGGAGTTTGATTTCTCACCACACTGAGGTGAACTCAGTTCAAGCTCCTCAGTTTTAATCTGAATCAGCTTTATCTGCCAAGTTTGTGCAGAAAAACAAGAAATTTGAAAGTTCACTTCCACTTCACTCTCAAGTATAAATACATAAAAAAAGGAAAAAAACATAACTATATATAAAGTATCTTATAAAGATGTGTGTACAGTGTTTTTACAAAGAAAAAAGACATGGTTGAATTACTGCAAAATTCTAAGTTTTCTGAATACATTAATTATGCTCATTGAAATAATTATTTGAATATTTTTGTGCAGAGTACTGATCAGGAGTTGTAACGAGAAAAGACGGCAACAAGTCGGGTTGCTACTGGCACTTAAAGGACTTACATTGACCTCATGATTTGGCGGTAAACTCCAAGTGGGATTAATCACATGGAAATTAGGCCCAAATTCATATAATTTGAGCTCTAAGGGTTTTTCTTCATAAGGAATGATGCCAAGTGGTAGACGGGCAGCTAAAATGATCCACTTTCTTATGTGATAAGGGAAAGCATCATTAAGTATGGAAAAGGTTTTGGCATGTACACCTGTTTTTGTCAGAAGACAGATGGTCCTGGAGGATTCAAACCACATTATGGTGTTGAAACGTAGCAGTAAGTTGTTATTATTGTTGGGTTTTCTTGTAAAAAAGATGTCTGAATGTCATTTTATTCACTGGCAGACTGTTCATCTATATGCGTCACACATACATAATTAGTTGTTTGTTTTATTAATGTAACCTGGGAGCTTCTGCCACAAACTTTCCAAGTTGCATGTTAAAGTGAACACAAACTTAAACTTGCTCAGCTAGCAGCTCCTTATGGTTATGGAGTAGATACAGGGAAGAGAGAACAAAGGTCACCAGATTGAGGACTGAGGGAGTTAAAAATCAGTTCACTTTGTGGGTTGCTTGCAAAGCTCATTTGGGCTCAGTGCTAAGAATAGGGAAAGAAGTGTCACGGAGCAGGCAGGATAGTCGTAGGCCCAAAAGTTGCAACAGAGGAGCTGCACCTTCCAGCCCTGGGCCAGAGTCGATTCCTCAGACGCCTCTCTAAAGCGGCATGTGTCCATGGATAGGTGAAGTGTTCTCTTTCTCTCTCCTGTCGTTAGACAAAAAAGTGATTTGGGTTTTCCTGTCTAGTCAGATGGTGCTGGTTATGGTACAAAAAGCAAGAAATGTATTAAATCCTCCTATTTTGTTAAAGGAAATATTCAATGGAGTCCACAGTTACTGTAGCCGTTGACATAGATGTGTGAAAAGGCCTCAAAGTTAACTCAGTTGCCTGATCTCACTCTAAGTTTAGATAAACCCAACCTTTATCTTCAGTGTATTTGTTTTGAAAAAAATCTCAAAGCTTACAGTTTGAAACCTGCAGCAAGGACTTGTAACTTGGGACTTGTAACTTTTTCTTGTTGTTTTATGAAAGTACACTTTCAATTTTAGAGCCACTTTATTTTTATTTAATAGATGCTCTTTAAAAAAAACACAATCACAAAGACAAAATCATAAAAAGCAGTTTATGTTCTTAACACAAGAGGAAATAAGACATTGGAAATTCAAATATATACAGTTGAAACCAGATATTTAAACGCAGAAAAAAAAAAAATCTTTAACATCGTCAAACATCAAGTCAGTCAACTTTTTAGTTTTAGATCAATGAATATTCAAACATATTTTATTATGTGAAATGTCAGAGTAAAAGTAATTTGTATTTTCTATTGCTCTGTTGCTTTTTTTTAATGGATACACTAAGTTTACTGTGTCTTTAAACAAAAGGAATACTCCAGATTATTCCATTCTGAGTTTAAGCAGCGTCGGATAGGTTAATAATTGAGTCCGTCCGAGTTAACTGTTGAAACCCCTGTGGATGCATATAAAGGCACACCCTAAACACATCATGGGAAGATCAAGAGAAATCAACCAAGACATCAGGAAAAGAAATGTGGATCTCCACATGTGTGGCTCATCCGAAATGCAAGCCTAAAACAGTGAAGAGGAAGCTGCAACATGGCCGCATCGAGTCTGGACACAGGAGATGTTCTGATGTAACACATTTTAGAAGATATCCAGATGTGCATCTCAGATTTACCACTTCAACTTTGAAGGAAAAATTCTTCCTACATGTTCGTACAAATTTCGTACTTTACATACCAGAGAAAAGTGTATGCAATTAATGGTCATTTTATGACTTTAATCATGGAGAGCTAAAATTGTTCTTGTCTTGCAGATGTAGGACTTTTTGATGTCAGAGAATGTCCAAGTTTTGTACTCCTCTGTGGCCACGTTATAATCATGCATTGCTAATTAATAAGAATATATTCTCTCTTCTGGTATAAAGTACTGTTGCTTCACTGTTTTACAATATCTGTTCAAATTTCACTGTTTAAGACAACTGTAATTGAGGTGATGTTTTTCCCTAAAAAGTTTGAGAACCGCTGAGAGAAATGACCAAAGGTTCTCTTTATTCTCCAACCCTGTGATATGTCATAGGAGAACACTGATTGGAGTCCCATTGGCAAAAGCAAATCCAGAGTAATAGTGGTCCGGCTGCTGAGAAGTGTGGCTCCTGTGATTTTATTGAAAACTTTTTTATTTTTTTGAGATTTGTTTTTCCTCCACTGAAATGAGACTGTGTGATATTATGTTATTACAATAAAACATTAATAATATAAAGGTCCTTTGCACATGTTTACCAGGGGTGCCTACAGTTGACCAGTGTAGGGTGCTGTATGATTATCATTAAAATGTTGATTTAAACGGTTACCAAGGGCTGTTTTTGAGTGAGATAACAGAAAAAAACATCTCCTTGGTGTTTGAGGATCGCTTACAGACATGACACTTGTTTCAGCACATCATTTAGATTTAATGAGTCCCACATCCAGTTTGTACATTATTTCACTTAAAAGTGGGACCCGAATATTTCCGCTCTAAATAAGAAACATGGCGGGTTTCTTATTGGAGGAAATCTGCTGCCTTCAGGTAGCCATCACTGAGCATGCTTGCTTCAGAGTGTCTCTAATGATGCTTTGGTTTTCTGATCTCCACCAACGGTTGTTGGGTAACAAGGCGATAATTGCAGACAGATGGAAAGCTGCTGAAAACCCCCCCAATAAAAAACAATGTGTGACAGTGTCATAGAGTCATTTTTACACTGGAAACAGATTTTTCTGGAAATAAACTGCTGAATATTGCATCAGCACTTCTGCTTTTTCCCGCTCCTATGTTTTATTCATATTTCACTAGGGCTTTGTTTTGTAAAACAGTTAGTAGTTGTGTGTGGATACACAATCAACATAAAAAACAAGCTCTAAATCTTTTTGCTCCGAACATATCCTCTGAAGTCAAATCAATCCTGCTGAATATATTTACAAGTTTATTTAGAAGAAAAAAAATCTGATATCTAGATATTAATGTTTGATCACGGTAACTAACAAAAAGACGTTAAAGCCAGATTTTTTTCTGTATCAATAAATATAGTTTTTTTTTCGTGTCAGAACTGCGTGTTGTGGTTTTGCACACTCAAAGCGACCCGGTGTTCTGTTCCAGGCTGGGATGATCCGAACCGACTCAGACGAGTACTTCATCGAGCCACTGGAGAAGGGCACTCAGGAGATGGAGGACCAGGGCAGGGTCCACGTGGTGTACCGCAGGTCTGCTCTGCTGCAGGCCTCCTCTGACAACTCTGTGGACTACCAGCTACACGGTAGGAGGCTCGTCCGAAGGCTTTCTTGCTTACTGGGTAAATTAATCTCATCTGGCCAGCTGGTATAGGCAAGCATTGCAAATACTCCCTGTTGGTGTTTTTAGATTGCAGAAACGTTGGCTCCTTTCTTGAAGTAGGAGTGTTCATGGAGCAATAAATACCCACAAATGACTAATCAGATGTGTGTACTTGTTTGCATGATTGCTGAAGTTTCTTTGCTATTTACTAAAGCTGAAAGTAAATTCTTGTTCATTTTGAAGCTGTGTGCAGTTGAAAAGATTTTAAAACGGTAGATTTAGCTTAAGAACAAAATAAAAAACAAGTAACTGATCCCCTTATTAGGTGTGGATTCACAGGACACATTACGACCACAAACTACTGCCTTTTTATTGGGATTTATAATTGATAGAGAGCTGATCTGAGCTGATTGAAGGATGAACAGAGTTTTTCCTTTTAGGGAAAAAAATAATACCTAAAGCACTGTTTCCCAACCCTGGCCTGCTAGTTTTAGTTGTTTCGGCGCTTTCACACCCCTGCTTGCAGATGTTTACAGTTCAGTAAGAGCCTGTTTATCAGCCATCAATTGAAATCCGATGTGCTGAAGCAGGGAAAGATCTAAAACATGCAGGACCATGAGCCTTCAGGAGCAGGGTTGAGAAGCACAGCCCTAAAGACTTGCTGTTGATATGTTATCAATGAATATAAATGCACACCAAACTTTTTTAATAGTAACATTGAAAGCACTCGATCCAAGTGTACAGGGGTGGATGCTCGGGATATAGCAACCCCCTTGTGGTGGTTAACTGCCACAACTTTCTCTTAATTTGAAGTTTTTTTTTTTTATTAATTGGAGGGGCAAAGACAACTGAAACTGTATTCACTTCATAATCCTGACAATGTGCAACCGAGCAATTGTGCTGTAGCACAGCTAACGATACAGGACGTTAGAAAAGTGGTTAAAAAAGTTATCAGCTCTGGTTGTTTGGATGTGTTATCCAGTAAGATGAATATCCAACATAGTCTGTAATCTGTAGTTCTCAGTGTTCCTATAGCAGGTTAAAAAGGTTTTAATTGTATCGATTGTTGACCTTATTGACCATGATGGTCCCGCCGGTGTTGGTATACATAAATACGGGCCGTACACCTTCAGCCCCTGGCCGTCTTCTGTCAAGCATCTATCAACGGGACAAAATCTACAAAAAATGTGTCCTCCAAACGGAAGTTAACAAATTGGTAAATGCACTCCACATAATAATTATTTTATCTCTGTATAAATTTAGCTGTTGTAAGAGATTTGCTGGAGAACATTAGTAATGAAGCAGCATCTTTTAGATCAAGGAACGCCAAAGACGGATCAGAAAGAAGTAGTGGAGAAGTTTAAACCAGTAGTAAAATGTTTTTCTACAAAGCATTGACTCAGGGGAGCTGAATGGAGGTGCATTGGAAACTTTTCCGATTTTTTAAAAATTATTCACCTCACAGAGTCATTCAGACATCTACATACACATGCTATGATGTAGACCTTGAAATCACACATGACATTATTGTGCATTTGCTCATGTGAAATCTGTGCTGGACGGCATACGTCTCTATATGCATTTATATGTTGAGCTAAAATGCTAATTTTAAGGCCGTATCTCATGCATGCTGTGAGTATGAAGTCGTCCTGAATGCAGAACAGCGGAAATGCTTGGTTTTGACGTTGGAACCAAGGTTCTGATAGACTCACTTAATGGCGCAAACCGGTTAAATGTTTTTCACAGACTATCTGCTAGTGGAGCTTTTTGCCCTGATTGCTTTTAGGGAAATGATGATCTCCAACAGATTTTACATTAAAAGAAGAAAAATCATCCAAAAGAAAATCAAAAACATGTTAATGTGGGTCCAACATTTTATTTTAGTTCTCTCTCTTTTTTTCATCATAAGCAAACTGGTATATGAGTTGTCAATACAGTACATGTGGAAGCTTTATTTATCTTAGAGTTTTTAGCATTTTTGGGTTCAGGTAGGCAGAAGTTAAAACCACATTGAGAAATAATTAACAAGACAATTATGTGTCCAGAATTTTATGGAAACTTACCTTAAAGGGACTAAATTACCGAACATTATTAATTTCTTTTTACATGTATTAGAGACTGGCATAGCCCACATATATACTTTGGACATACATTTCCCTTTTTAAAAACAAATGTTAGTAAAACTACAATTACAAAAAAATATGAAACACATACCTTTGTTGAATTTGTCCTGACTGCGTAACAGTAATAAGGAAATTCAAGTTGACTTTGCATGAACTGAACCAGTTGAAATTATCCAATATTTTACCATCAAGTCAAATAATTTTTTTATGATAGAAAAAAAGCTATTCCTTTTACAAATATTGTTATTTGCTAGCTACAATCACCCTGTTATTTTGTAAATGTCGTAAACAAAACATGTTGAATAGTAAGATCCTAGCAGAAACAACTAAAATAATAATAATTAAGTAAAGCTAGCTTAGCATTGGAGCCTAAACAGAGTTTTCTTTACTGTTGTATTAACACAACTGTGAAACTATTAAGCTTTTTTTGTATGATGAAAAGTAGCAACTTTTTCCTTTTTGAATAAATTAGTATGTTACATAAAACAACATCTACCTAATTTACCTGTCAGATACAAATTGTAAAGGTCATTTTGAGTTGTTTATTCTGTAAAAGGAGACAAGAGCTCTTTGAGGTGGCTTTGTCCTCACACATAATGCCCATTTTGTCAGGGATAATTATAAAGGTAATTTAAATTTTTGAGATCTGGTTCCTTGCAAATAATTTTATTTATTAACCCTTCAGGGGTCTGATAATGATGAGTTTGTAAGAATCTTGCAATTCATCCAAATCTGAAGTTTATAGACGTTAGTGGAGGGGGGCATAGTTTTCTACAGCCTTTTTAGGAAGTTGGTACACCTGTCATTCCTGTTAAAGGGGAGTTTTTCCTTTCCACTGTCGTTACATGCTTGCTCAGTATGAGGGGTTGCTGTGGCTGTTGTCTGTATAAACGGGGTGCAACTTCAAGTCAATGACTCAATGCAATTTACTCGGATTCCTTAAATAGAAAAGTTTCAAACTGATTGGAATGTTTTCATGATTGTGTTGAAATGAGTTTTCTTGTAAAGTGCCTTGAGATGACTTCTGTTGGGAATCAGTGCTATATAAATAAAAGGAATTTAATTGAATTCAATTTACGAGAGCAACTTGAGGCATTCTTGAGAAACTTAGGTGATTTTATGTCGTAGGCTGGCCATAGAGTTCTTACACTCTTTATAAGGGTGCCTTGGAACCTTCTTACAGTATACTTACAGCCATCTTACAAAAATTATTGTTGCAAGGTGGCCGTACGGCAATCCTATGAGCAACTCCAGGTAATCTCAAGTCGTTGGCAGGAAGATCTTACAGGTTTCTGAATGTTCTGTTTGGATAGTGGTGGCCATTCCAATATCTCCAAAATTTAGTGTCTCGATCAACACATCTGCTGGAAAATTTGCTGAATAGTTTGTAATTTTCAAGATAGGAATAATGCCAAGAAGACTACAGCTGCACCTTCTGCAGGCACAGTTACTGGACAAAGAAGAAGGTCTAGCGGTTGTAGCTGCTGCTTCAGTTCGACAGCAGCTGGAGGACCTGGAGCGAAGACGGATGGGTTCCGCCATGACGTACAAGACTCTTATCCATGACCTGGACTGTGAGTCAGAAGGTTGTATATGCGCCCCCTTTTCACGAAGGCACGGCCAAATGAATCTCCATTCATATGGCGTTCAAAGAGACACTGTAAGGGCCCCCAAGAATGACTTGATGTGTTCTTGCAGCACACTAATGGAATGATTTCCTGATCCTAAATAATCCACAAACATTGTGCATTGTTCTTTGGGTGTTCCTAAGGCATTTGTATCGAGGCCCTACAAAGACAATTTTCATACCGCGTCTAGAAAATCTTTGAGAAGACCATCGACCTGGCCACAAACTTCAGAACGGGCTATTCTTATAAGGCTGTCTTAATGAAGTTGTAGGAAATGGTCCAAAAAATGTTCATAGGGGGTTTGCAGCTGCTTGTACGGATCATTGTGATAGAGTCTTTAATGACCTTCCTTCGTTTTCTAGAGGACAATTGACCTGAACTTCTGGCAGACTTGAATTTATACTGGTGGAATGACCAATTTCATTTGATCAGGTGGTCGGCAATCACATAATAATCATGTTAAAGTCTTGATTGCAATCAACTCACATAAAATCCCAAGTTGCTTTTTAAGGAACTATTTTGAGAGTTAAACAACTGCTATATGATTTCTGCTTTCCTGCAAACGAAGTTCCTCATAAGTCCATCTGCTACAGGAAAAGTACAGATAATGGGAACCTGCTTCACAGAATCTCACGTCAATAAAAATCCAAACTATTTCAATTGAATTCAGTTTATTTATATGGCGCCAATTCACAACCGTCGTCTCAAGGCACTTCACAGAAAAAGTCATTTCAATTCAATCTTACTTACATTCCAATTAATTCTTAAATTAATTCTTCTAATTAGTTTAAAAGTTTTCTATCTGAGAAAGCCCAACAGATTGCATCGAGTCATTGACGTGCAGCGTTCACTCTTTGACGAACATGTAGCAACAGTAGACAGTTGCCTGGGTTGTCGTTGACTTCACAGCAATCGATCATACTGAGCAAGCATGCAGCACCATTGGAAAGGAAAAACTCCCCTTTAAGAGGAAGAAACCACCAGCAGAACCTGGCTCAGTGCGAGCGGCCGTCTGTCTGCAACTGACTCTGTCTTTTGCAGAGGAATACCTTAGGTTTTAGTTTTATCCTATATCTTCCAACTTAGCCCGTGTTTAACCTCTTCTTTTAGAAACCTGAAGTTAGCGTGCTGTTGCAGCGCACGGGAAGGGAGCCCCATTTATCACAGCAGGAAGAAAATTTGGCTAAAGGAAGGGCATCACTTTCTGATCTGAAGACATCCTCACATATCTAGAGGCGTTCTTCTTAACTTGATCAGGAAATTAATGAAGGGAAACAAAGGCAGCCAAAAGGAAATCAAGAAAACATGTTCACTACCCGATCAACGTATGTTTTCTTCTAAGTGAAAAAGGATGAACAGTAGACTAAAGGGTTAACGTGGTGTGTGATTGATGCTGTGGGAGATTAACACTGTAAGGCACAGTCATCATCTCTGTTGGATTCTTTTCCACGTTCCCCATATGGGATATTTTGTTCTTGATAAGATTTCTTACCTTTCACAAGTAGAGTTTCTGTCAGGCTCTGCAGCGGGAGGATTGTCGAATTTGTTTTATGGCTCTGGTGGCGATGACAGTGGATCCGTAATTCATCCTTTTCCTTATCATCTGCTGCCATGATCCTGGAGTTTAAGCCACAAACTGACCTTAAGACCACCTATGAATCTATTTAATGAACAGAAACAAATAAAATGAACACATCTGTTATTTTGTTATTAGTGAGTGTTGGCACAGATATGTTTGAAAAAAGCCTTTTTCTGTGAAATATTTTGCATTGTATATAAGCAGCAGAGATGCTGCACTTTGAGCCTTCTTTACTTAATAATCTGCAGTCCTGCTGGCGTTGTACCGGTCTGTCGTGGTGAAGAAAGAGCTGAGCTGAAAGGCGAAGCTCTCGATTTACCGGTCAATCTACGTTCCTACCCTCATCTATGGTCACGAACTCTGGGTAGTGACCGAAAGAACGAGATCACGGATACAAGCGGCTGAAATGAGTTTCCTCCGTAGAGTGTCTGAGCTCTCCCTTAGAGATAGGGTGAGAAGCTCAGTCATCCGGAGGGGGCTCCGAGTAGAGCCGCTGCTCCTCCACATAGAGAGGAGTCAGTTGAAGTGGCTCGGGCATCTAGTCAGGATGCCTCCTGGACGCCTCCCTGGTGAGGTGTTTCGGGCACATCCCACCGGGAGGAGGCCCAGGGGAAGATCCAAGATACGCTGGAGGGGACTATGTTACTCGGCTGGCCTGGGAGCGCCTTGGGATTCCTCCCGAGGAGCTGGAACAAGTGGCTGGGGAGAGGGAAGTCTGGGTCTCTTTGCTTAAGCTGCTGCCCCCTGCGACCCGACCCCGGATAAGCGGAAGAAAATGGATGGATGGATACTTAATAATGGTGTCCACACTAAAGAGTTTTGTTGTCTGCACAATGTTATTGTGCTTCATTTTTGCACCAATATTGTTCAATTCTTAGAGGGTCTGAAGCTGCACAGTACAGTTGAAACCAGATATTTACATATACTTAAGAAAAAACGCCAAAAATATTTATTTTATTTACTCTTAAACCTCAAATCTAGTAAATTTTCTTTTTTTAGATATTTTCTTTTTGAATATTAACATTTTTCTGTATTTTTGAAATGTCCGAATAAAGAGAGAGCGAATCATGTTTTTATTTTATTACTTTCATCAGTCAGAAGTATACATACACTCCCTTAGTATTTGGTAGAATTGCCCCTAAAATGTTTAACTTGGCCCAAACACTTCTTTTTTCCTTCCACCAGCTTTCTACAAAAGTTTGCTGGAATCTTGGCCCACTTCTCTTGATAGAACTGGTGGAACTGGGTCAGGTTTGTAGGCCTTCTTGTTTCTCGCTTTTTCAGTGATCCCCATAAGCTTTGTGATGGCCACTCCAATACTTTGACTTTGTTATCCATAAGCCACTTTGTAACTAACTTGGAGGTCACCTTGGGGTCATTGGAAGACCCATTTGCAACCAAGCTTCAACTTCCTGGCTGATTTCTTCAGACGTTGCTCCAATATGACCACATGATTTATTTTCTTATAATGCTATCTATTTTGTGACTTGCACCAGTTCCTCCTGCAGCCAAACAGCCCCACAGCATGAAACCACCAATGCCATACTTCACAGTTGGGATGTTGTTTTGAGGCTTCAAAGCTTCCCCCTTTTTCCTCCAAATATACTGTTTATCATTATGACCGAACAGTTACATTTTTGTTTCGTCAGACCACAGAACATGTCTCCAAAAATTCAGATTTGTGTCCCCTTATGCAGCTGCAAACTATACTCTGGCTTTTTATGGTGGTTTTGAAGTAATGTCCTCCTCCTTCCAGAATAACCCTTTCAGCTCATGGTGGTACGGACTGGTTTTACTGTGGATAGTGACATTGTCTTACTAGTTTCAGCCGGAATCTTCACAAGGTCTTTAGCTGTTGTCTGAGGTTGATTCGCACATTTCGCACCTAAAAACCTTACGCTCTGGGACCCAGAATCCGTTTACTTCCTGAGTGGTATGATGGTTGTACACTCCCATATTTTTTACATTTGCGTATAATTGTCTGAAATGATGAATGTGGGAACTTCAGGCATTTGGAAATTGCACCTGAGGATGGGTCACACTTGTTGAGGTTCTTTTCCTGATGGTTGGTTTCTCTTGATTTCACCATCATGTCAATTAAAGAGGCTCTGTGTTTGGGGGGGGTGCCTTTATATGCATCCGCATGTGTGTCACCAATTAACTCAGAGGGGCTCAATTAATCAGAAGCTTCTTAAGCTCAGAGTGGAATTATATGGAGTTTTTTTTTTTTTTAAATATGCAATAAACTTATAGTGTGTACACTTCTGACTTTGATGAAAACAAAAGGAAAAAAACAGTTCTCTCTCTCATTGTGGCATTTTACAAATACAAAAAATATGTTCAAATGTGTTGATCTAAAACCAAAACGTTTACTCTGATTTGATGTTTGACAGTAAAGAAACAATTTTGTTTCGTTGTTTTTGTTTGTCTCTGAGGTGTATGTAAATTAGGGGTGTCAAATCATCACGTTAATTGCGATTAATTACAGCCATATTTAATGTGGTATGTTTTTTAATCGCTTTAATCAAATTTTTCATCTTTGATTTTACTGTTTCTGCATATGAGTTGCCTTTAAATAAAATCAGTTTTTATGCTTTGGGCTTCTTGTGCTCAAGTTGGAAGTTAACCACACCCTGAAGTGGACATTGATTGGCTGTCTGTAGGCCTGCTTATCTTGAGCTGACGCTTCTGTTTTAGTGGCGAGGGCAAGATGAGTGAGGATGAGCGGTGAGTTGCAGACAGTATTGCCATTTAGCGTCTTTTTCGCTATATTTTGAGAGTTTTTAGACCCCTCCAGCGATTCTTTTTCAAAAAAAGCGCCTAGTGAAAAATCTAGCGACTTTCTCTGGGGTTATCAGAGAGTTTTGGGTTTAGCATGTATCCTTGTTACTCTTACTGAGCAGCAGTGCAGCCGAGGGTTCGTCTCCCGTCTCAGAATGTTTACAGCAGGCAGGCAGTCCACTAGTTGCAGCTCCGCCTGCCCCCAGGTCCATCTGAACTCAGAGCAGATATTTACCCCACAAAGTCCAGAATGTTAAAAAATCGCGCATACTTGAAGCCGAAGTTGCAGGCACACTGGGACTAGTTAAAAAACAGAAATACAATTGGCTGGGACTGGATCTGTTCAAGTCTGTTAAGAACAATAAATGACTTCATAAAGCCACTTTTTTGTTATGTATTTGTTCTGCCACACTAATGTGATGAATTTAAATGAAAATACTTCAAGATGAGGGCTTTTCTCAGCAATTATTAGGTTAAAAAAGAGATTAATTAGAATAATTAATTACAGATCATCATTAATTAATCTCAATGTTTTTTTATCTCTTGACAGCTCTAATGTAAATTAGGGTTGGGCGATGCCCCCCAATTTGTCAGTAGACGATGTTTACAGTAAAACATCAATTTCGTAAACTCTACTTTTGTTATTTTACTACACCAATACATTACAAGTTGTAATACGTTGTACATTTCAAGTTGTATTACACCTCACGCAGCTGCGTGAATAAGCGTAAATGAAGTGGCCACTTCAATGGGCCTTTTCAATACGTGGCACTCGGTTGCACATAAAGGAAAAGAAGAGACTGATGAACCGAGCTGTAAAGCACAACTTATTTTCGTGGCGGACCAGTCGCTGATGCCAAGAAGTTAAAAAATAAAAATAAAACTTGATGTCCAGATTTTGTCCTCGGTTAACCATAAGGAAGGCGGTCTTTGTATCAGGATCCACCTACCACTCCAGGTTGTTTTCCTCCCAGGTAACAGCCTTACAATAAGTTATTTTCACCGAGCAGCTCCACGACGCGCTCCTCCCCTGTGTTGGCTGGCAGGCGAACAGCTGATCTCCTTTGACGCTCTCACTTCTCCACCCTCAGCGTGTTTTTTTTTTTGGGGGGGGGGGGGGGGGGGGTGTTTGTATTTTTATTTTCTAGTTCTAGATCTTGTCTTGTTCATATATATGTTTGTTACGTATTGTTATGAGGCGGCATACACATTCCACAAAAGTGATGCACTATCTGAGTGGTAAGAGGGAGTGGCAGGAAGGAATATCTATTTAGTAAAAAATGTTATAGTATATTATTCATTATTTGAATGTATTATTTTTGTTGCAATAATTAAAAATATATTGAAAATGATCAGGACGAAGTATCTTCTGCACAAAAATAGCGTTATCTGCAGCCTGCTGTGATCTGCTGAGCTCCACAAACCAAGCTTCTACAGGTCCTTCTCAAAAAATTAGCATATTGTGATAAAGTTCATTATTTTCCATAATGTAATGATAAAAATTTTACTTTCATATATTTTAGATTCATTGCACACCAACTGAAATATTTCAGGTCTTTTATTGTTTTAAAACTGATGATTTTGGCATACAGCTCATGAAAACCCAAAATTCCTATCTAAAAAAATTAGCATATTTCATCCAACCAATAAAAGAAAAGTGTTTTTAATACAAAAAAAGTCAAATTAGCTTTCATCCGAAAAAAGTACTTTGGACCACTGAGCAACAGTCCAGTGCTGCTTCTCTGTAGCCCAGGTCAGGCGCTTCTGCCGCTGTTTCTGGTTCAAAAGTGGCTTGACCTGGGGAATGCGGCACCTGTAGCCCATTTCCTGCACACGCCTGTGCACGGTGGCTCTGGATGTTTCTACTCCAGACTCAGTCCACTGCTCCCGCAGGTCCCCCAAGGTCTGGAATCGGTCCTTCTCCACAATCTTCCTCAGGGTCCGGTCACCTCTTCTCGTTGTGCAGCGTTTTCTGCCACACTTTTTCCTTCCCACAGACTTCCCACTGAGGTGCCTTGATACAGCACTCTGGGAACAGCCTATTCGTTCAGAAATTTCTTTCTGTGTCTTACCCTCTTGCTTGAGGGTGTCAATGATGGCCTTCTGGGCAGCAGTCAGGTCGGCAGACTTACCCATGATTGCGGTTTTGAGTAATGAACCAGGCTGGGAGTTTTTAAAAGCCTCAGGAATCTTTTGCAGGTGTTTAGAGTTAATTAGTTGATTCAGATGATTAGGTTAATAGCTCGTTTAGAGAACCTTTTCATGATATGCTAATTTTTTGAGATAGGAATTTTGGGTTTTCATGAGCTGTATGCCAAAATCATCAGTTTTAAAACAATAAAAGACCTGAAATATTTCAGTTGGTGTGCAATGAATCTAAAATATATGAAAGTTTCATTTTTATCATTACATTATGGAAAATAATGAACTTTATCACAATATGCTAATTTTTTTAGAAGGACCTGTACACATATCGTCCTGCTTTTTCTCAATACTGTCAGACCTCCTATGACCAAGTTCAGTCTCAGGGTGGTGAAAGGACCCAGGACTGCTGCTGCAAGATGCGGAACAGGGAGACTGATGAGGAGGCACATCTGTGTGATCCAACAAAATGTAAAAAATTTTCAATCTGAAGAAAAGTAACCGATTTGATGTTTAATTTGTTCAGAGTAGTTAAGTGTTGCCACAGAAGTAAATAACAGCAAATTAAATAATTCTCTGCAACATATTGTAATGTTTACAGCAGGACAATAAGTCCGAACTCTGAGCCGAGAACAGACCTACTGAGTCTGCCTCTCCTGCGGGGCGAGAGAGGACGAGGAGGCATATGAAGCAGAAGAACAATGTTAGATTTATTGCTTGAAATAATGAGGAAAATATAACGGGTATTAAAGGGAGATTGCGTTATCCTGTTATTTGTTAAAACCTCCGTTACTTTTCATCGTATACTAGTCTTATCAGAAGTGCATCCACAGCTGATATGGGTCTTCTGTGTGGACGCTGCACGTGAATCTGCACATATCAGCTGACCGCTCACTGGAGCTTGTATGTTAGTCAAGCTGCCTTATTTGACTCTGCAGATCAGCCTCATATTAATGTGTTCTGTCCGTGTTTCATCACTTTCTCTTGCGCTGCTTGATGATTTACTCTTGCTGCGCTCGAGTTTACAGAGTCTGGGAAACATCTATGATTGTGTGTGTTCCGGTATCAGTGTTGGCCTCAGTGGACTCTGGTCTCACATAGCTACTTGCGTTCAGGTATCGTTTGATTTACAAATAACTATTTAGTAAAAGTAAAAATGATTTTGTTACAATAATTAAAAACATATTGAAAATGATCGGGATGGAGTATCTTCTTAATATCCCCTTCAGGAGATTCTAGCAGATGACAAAAATAGCATTATCTGCAGCCTGCTGTTATCTGCTGAGCTCCCCCCTTTTCTGATTGTTGTAGTGGTTCATCCCTCGTCTTGGAAGCCAATCAGCAGCGACATAACCTTACACGTAAAGTACGTGTTGTTTGCGCATAATTAACACGTTGTTTACGTATTGTTTTCACGTTGATTATCTTCACACGCAAAGTACGCGTTGTTTGCGCGTTTTTTACTGGTTGTTAACGTGTTGTTTACGTGTGAAAGACACACGAAATTTCGCACGTTTTTGGCCCTCTTGGCTTTCCATACAGTTTTGCCGGAGACACGTGCGCCAGTCATCGCTCATGGTGTTCCGGCCAGTGGGTTTTGCTGTCCTGCCTCGGCTCCTTTTATGTGCAGCCTAACAAGTTTTTGTGCACCTGTAACAAAGCAGCTGATTGCTGCGCTCCTCCTCCTGACTATACTATAGGATTAGTGTGTGTCTGACAGGGTGGGGGGCGTGACATCACGATGGTGGCTCTCCATCGTGATGTCGGTCAGCCATCACGATGGACACCGGCACAACCCTAATGTAAATGTACGGTTTCAACTTTAGATTAGGGTGTTAGGAGATTCTGTTTCTCACAATCATTCTGAACTCTGAGCCTTGTGTGCAGTCAGGATGCTGTGTTTGTTTTGACACCTCTTATTTCCTGTTGTGAGGCATAAGGGTCAAGCCGAAAGCTGCTGTGGTCCTCAGCAACTAAATGCTTCCAATTTCTGAAAAGCAGAATAGTTTCCTTGAAATGGACCTAAATTTCCTTTGTTTTACCTTGAAATGATGTGCTCGACCAAATAAATGAAATGTTTAGCACAGCGTTATTAATTGTTGTTGTGGTATCCCATTGTTTCTATTGAAACCCCTTCACAATGGTCCTGATGGGATTTATTTATTTTAAAGGGGTAAACATCAGGGATACACGATATATTGCCAATAAAATCAGCTGAGGTTTGTCATTTTTTAACATATCGGTCCCATAAGAAAAATTGGGTCAATATAAACAGCCCATCTTTATTTCCATCTTGTTGCTGTTTGTGTTTCTGAAGGGAGAGGAGAGGCAAAGCAATATTATTTGTATAGCACACTTTCAAAAACAGGGTAATTCAAGGTGCTTTACATGATTAGGTGATAAAGTAATAACAGCATAAAGCATAAGAGCATATGACACGTAAAGCACATCATAAAGCATGAAACACACAAAACATATTGTCTACGAAAAAATTAGTCCGCTCTAATCAGAGGGGTTTTTAGCCGCCTTGATTTAAAAGAACTCAGTCTTTCAGCAGATTTGCAGTTGTCTGGAAGTTTGTTGCAGATTAGAGGACATAGAAGTTGAAGGCTGCTTCTCCATGTATGGTTATAATTCTAAAGATGCTGAGTAGACTGGAATAGAGGACCTGAGTGGTCTGGGGGGTTGGTATGGTGACAGTAGATCCCCAATATACTTTGGTGCTAAGCCATTCAATGATTTATAAACTAGTAAAAGTATTTTGAAGTCTATTCTCTGAGCTACAGGAAGCCAGTGTAATGACTTTAGAACTGGGGTGATGTGCTCTACTTTCCTGGCTCTAGTGAGGAACACGAGCGGCAGCATTCTGGATCAGCTGGATCCAGCTAATTGACTTTTTAGGCAGACCTGTGAGGACACTGTTGCAGTAATCAATCCGACTAAAGATAAATGCAGAGAGGGGTTTGGCCATGTGGTATTTGTTCGGTCATGTGACAGTGATAGTTATGCAGTGCAGGATTATGGGGTGTTTAACTGAAGCACTGAAGCAACTGGTTGTTTTTTCATGCTGTCAAAGGGGTAGGGTAATGTATAGATCATATATTATATCGGTATATTATTATCAGATATCGATATTGGCCCAAATTTTCGTATCGGTCCATCCCTAGTGAACATCTCTTTGCTTTGGGCTACTATACTATAATTTCCACCAACCTTCCAATTTCTTTGCTACTCAACATTGTTTGACTGATATAGACCCAGAAATTGAGTTATTTCTGAAAAGAGATTTCTTTGAATTAGTCTATTAGTTGCTTGACATACTTTTCAAGCATTAATTGGGACCTCATTAAAATGTACATCCTCAAATTCAAATAATTTTGTGTTAAGCAGCCTCACTGCTGCAATGTTTTTGTTTCCTTCAGAGCAAATCTCTGTATTTTAGATCACTGTTTTCTTTGCCAGTTATGTGTTTGATACCAATTTTTAAATTGGAGGCTTACCATCACTTGTGCATTCTTGACGCACGCAATCTTCCACCTTCCTATGCAGGTAAAGATGGCAACATTTGCCTTAAACAAGTTTTTTTTTCATCAAGAAAATATAGCTTTTACCGTCGATTAGTCAAGCTCAGCTGCAATCATAAATGTACGCAAGTCAGTCATGGGTAACTTTTTTTTTACCCCAAGTTCTAATGGTAATACATCAACTTCCACAACTTGGTAAAATATCATTTTTGCAGTTCACCCACTTTCTTTACCAGAAATCTGCAACCTTCTACCATAATTCTGGCAGGATTTTCAACCACTCTTGTTGGCACAATCCTGCCACCACCATACTTCACAACCATTCCTAAGTACTTTGAAAACCTCACCCCCAAACAATCTTCTTAACATTGTGGCCAAATAGACCAATCTTTGCCTCCTCAGAGCATAATTGATTTCCATTGCAGATATTTGTCTTGTCTCTGTGTTCAGCTGTAGATTTCAGTTGATCCAGTAGCAGGCTGTTTTCTTGGTCAGTACCCTCTTAGTTCATAGTGATGATAAAATCAAATGACAAAACGAATTTCCTTTCATCTGAGAATAGCCATTTCAGTCCCATGTTGAAAACCTGGACACAGCTGAGTAGTTGGAAGTATGCGGACTAATTCTGTTTGGAAGAATTGTTAATAATTGTGCCAAAGCTGTGCAAGAAGCAAGCTGGCGGCTACAGGAAGTGTGGTTGAGGCGCATCTTTTAAAAATCTTCAAATTGTTTGTTTTGAAATCCATTCCCATTGAGGAAAGAATTATGCCGTTGTATTGGCCCTAATAATTATGAAATTCCTCTTTACACTGACTTTATAATAACTTGACGAACTTCTGTTCGGTATTTATTGATCCAAAAGCTCCCCAGTGTTTTAACAATGCCTAGTAGATTTCATTGCATGTGTGGAAACTGAGTGAAGAATTTGTACTTTGAAATCTCTTACTTTTCCTCTGATGCTCATGAGTAAAGCTTGAATGTAGGGAGCATGTTTTTGTTCATGTATTTCAGAGCAATCCCCATAGGCTGTTTCTGTTGTTAAGCGAAAGCAATTATTTCTTGTGTGGTAGTTTGAAGTCAGTCTGAAAGAACCTTCAGCATGCCCCCTGCTGGATCTGTGCTGCTCATAGAATTTAAGTTCCTCCTTTGATCAAAGTCAAAAGCAGACAGAAGTTAGAAAACCTCAATAAATTCACATTTAACCCATTCCCCCCAATTTCTGCCTTTAGTTCTGGATCTAATCTCTATACCTGTGTAGTGTTTCATCTTAAAACTATAGCCTTCTCTGCTGCTTTACCTGCAGCCATCTTTTGGGTCTTCCAGCTGCTTTTTGATTATGCCAATTAGGTTCACTGTATTTTGTCTCAATCAGTGCAAGGAATCTGTCAAAAATCTAATATGAACAACAAATTAATGACTTTTCAGATTGAATGACTTCTATCACAAATGTAAGTGGTTAAGATTTAGACTTTGTCTATTAGTTTGTTCCAAAGATTTAATTAATTCAAAGGCTATAGACAAAAGATAAAACACATTCTATGAGATAATTTTACAAGGAAAAATAAAACATTTCTGAAGTTTCAAAATATTATCAGAGCTGATTAAAGGTAGTAAAATTGTATTAAATGTTTACTAGACCGTGAGGAGTTTAACTAAAGGGGTGAACAGCTATACAAGCTCTAGACATAATGTTTGTTTGTTTTTATTACAAGGCAACTTTATTTGCGTAGCCAACTTTCACAATAAGACAATTCCAGGTGCTTTGGGTGATTAGGGGAAAAATAAAAGAAACAATAAAACAACAATAAAAACTGAAAAACACAACATTTAGAAGTCTATTCTCTGAGCTACAGGGAGCCAGTGTAAGGACTTTAGAACTGGGGTGAACTGGCTCTACTTTCCTGGTTCTAGTGAGGATGTGAGCAGCAATGTTCTGGATCAGTTGCAGCTGTCTAATTGACTTTTTTGGCATACTTGTGTAGACACTGTTGCAGTAATCAGTCCAACTGAAGATGAATGCATTGATTAATGCATTGATGAATTTCTCCAGATCTTGTTGGGATATTACTCTTTTAACCCTGGAAATGTTTTTCAGGTGGTAGAAGGCTGACCTTTTAATTGTCCATCACTACACCTAGATTTGGGGCCTGATCATTAGTTTCTAGCTGTATTAACTGAAGCTGTGTGCTGACTCTTGATCGTTCCTTTTTCGGTCCAAAAATTATTTCTTCAGTTTTGTTTTGACTCAGCTGGAGAAAGTTATGGCACATCCATCCATTGATTTGCTAAATGCATTTGCTTAGCATTTGGATGGGTTCAAACTAGTGGACAAACTACAAACTTCTTCAACAAGTGAATTTTGCTGGCACCAGTGGCTGACAAAAGAAACAATGAACAAAAACAAATATTTTAGTCTAGAGTGCTGTAGCTCATACAATTAATTCTATAAGGAGTTATTGTAGATCATGATGGCAGCGAAACTGAAGAAGCCTCCAACACTCTGTTGTTGTAGGATAGTCTCATGAAGAGGATGCTTTGGGTTGTCCATAATTTTTTGGATTTTATGAAGAATCTTTCTTTGCATCGTCATCTCCAGTGGCTCCATAGTGGTGCCAAGAACAGAATCAGCCTTCTTCCTCAGGTTGTTGAGCCTTTTTTAGTCCCTGGCTCTGATGCTGACTTCTGAAGATGACTTCAGTGGCTTTTGTGTGCAAGAGGAAGATGAAATTTGCGACCAATGACTTTTCTTGTAGGCTAAAGTATGTTTTCTTTTCTAACCAGGCATGTTACTGTCATGTTTTGTTGATGCCGTACTCCAGATTTTCAGGCAGAGTTTGAAAATAAAATAAAAAAAATTCCGTTTACCGTCTATCTGTGTAAATATCTCATGTTACAACATGAAAATGTGCGTCTTATATTCATGGAATGAACATTGTTGTATGTCATTTATTTCTTATTGAATTGTTTAAAACATCCATCCATCCATCCATCCATCCATCCATTTTCCTTACCCGTCCATCCTAATGGAGGGTTGCGGGGGGCTGGTGCCTATCTCCAGTGGTCAAGGGACGAGAGGCGGGGTACACCTGGACAGGTCGCCAGTCCATCGCAGGGCAACACAGACATACAGGACAAACAACCATACACGCACACACTCATACCTAAGGGCAATTTAGAGAGACCAATTCACCTAACAGTCATGTTTTGTTTAAAACGTTTAACTATTATTTTCTTAAGGGTTGTAGGATTATTGTTTTACCTTTTTAAGAAGTTTAAATGGATTTAATCCACACAGGCTCACATACGCACATTCAATCCCAAAATGATTCATACCCCTAGCAGATCTTTTTGCTTCTGACTGGAAGATTGATTGCTTTAATGATTAAAGAGTTTTGCACTAATTATTGAGAAGGGTTTATTTATACAAGTATACATACACATTTACATGTTACAACCAACAAGTCATCAAAATCCATCTAATATTCTGACAACCAGAATAAAATAAAATACAATACCAATAAAGAAATTTAGACCAGGACGAGCTTTCTCCATTGACCTTATGACATGTTCAAAACCCTTTGTGTCTTTCAGCTGCACAGCTTCAGGTTATGTTTTAATGTGTTCCAAGTATGGTGAGCAATGTAAGAAAATGCCTTTTTCAAATTCTGTGTGTACTGAGGGATCACAGAATGTAATAAAATCTTAAGCAAAGGCTGTAGTTTCACTGTTTACGTGACATACCGTGAGGAACATAAGTATTTGAACACCCTGTGATTTTGCAAGTTCTCCCACTTATAAATTATGGAGGGGTCTGAAATGCACATTGTAGGTGCATTTCCACTGTGAGAGACCGCTTTATTTTTTAATTCAGGAAATCACATTATCTGATTTTTAAAGAATGTATTTGTATTTTATTGCTGCACATAAGTATTTGATCACCTGGCAATCAGCCAGAATTCTGGCTCTAAAAGACCTGTTACGCTGCCTTTAAAAAGTCCAACTCTACTTCATTTATTAATCTAAATTATTAGCACCAGTCTGAGCCCGTTAAAGACACCTGTCCACCCCATAGTCAGTCAGACTCCAACTACTAGCATGGGCAAGATCAAAGAGCTGTCAATAGACACCAGAGACAAAATTGTAGTCCTCCAAAAGGCTGGAAAGGTAATTCCCAAGCAGCTTGGTGAAAATAGATCAACCTTTGGAGGAATTTGTTAGAAAGATCCCACCTGGTGGGGTATCAGTGATGATAAGAAAGGGGAGGAATCAGCCCAGTACTACACGGGAGGAGTTGGGATCACAGTTTCCTGCCATTTGTTGTGTGTTCATATTGCTCTGGTTTACTCGGAAGGACATCAGGACCGCTCCGATCACAAATCGTGATACTCCACAGATTTTCTTGGCTGGATATTGAAGCGTGTGTGGTATGTTGTGAGGACAAATGAGCACTCAGCCTGTTAAATGTGAGGTGTAGCCAATCAGAAAGCGAGGTAACGGGCAGCAGTATACCTTGGCAGAACCGGCTCACTTGACCTCCATCCACACACGTAGAAACGGAGATCAATCAAAGCAAAGTGTGTAACGACGTTTTCGAGTGGAGAAAAAAAGATACCTCTCTTCCATGTCTTTGTGTAGCAAGTAGAGCCCCTGCTCCCACTGTCTCCACTTCTTTATCCGACTGCTTTTGCTTTTATGTTGTTTTTTTCTACTTTAAAACTAGTCCACAAACTATTGCCAATGCCTCCTCCTCGGCCGTCATGTTTATTTACTCCTTTGACTTTACTAGTCATGTTTATCTTGTGACGTTTTGTGAGCTTTCCCTTCTGAACTCTGAATGTTTGAGTAAAATCTGTTTGTGTGTGCTGTTTCATCATTGCCTTGTGGCCGCACACCATATCTGTGGTCCCTCAAGGTTTGGAATTCTTACAACCATTTGAAAATCTAGCTGTGTGAACCGGCCTTAAGCAAACTCCTAGATGCTTCTCCATGGCCATCCCGCCAAACATGGATGTTAGGATTTGTTTCCCCACTATACTGAAATTAGAGAAGCTATAAGGCATATATCTTAAGTCGTATGCATTACTTTCACAATTGAATTGATGTCAAGGAAATGAGGTGTGCTGGGGACAAGAAAAAGAGGTTCTATGCAAAGAAAATTGTGATTTTAAGTTTTGGCTCAGTAGGGAATAATTGAGTAAGACCTAAGTTAAAGAAATTAATTTAGGCAAATCAGGAAAAAATGGGAAAAAGTTTAGCTGGAAATTTATTGGGCCTTAAAGGCATACTCCGCAACTTTTACACCTTAATATAATGTTTTTTTCAAAAGGTATGGTGGAATTTTATCATCTATTATGTTCATTTTTAGAGTTATCACCACCATACAGGGGTCCTTGGGTTGTTTCTGCACTATAGAACTTTCGAGCGGCGACCCGCTGCTGGAAGTGTTCTGCTTTACGGCAGAGTCATACAGCCTAGCTGTTTAGAGACTGTAGAGATGGCTGATCCACCAAAGAGACAGAGAAATCCCATATCAGAAGAAGCTAGAAAAAGAAAAAGAGAACGTGATAGAGAGAAAGAGCTAAGACCAGAGTAAATATTGGGCAGTTTTTTCCTCGTTGGAGAGTTCTTTTGGAACGAACGTCATGTACTACGGACGCCGAGTTAGCCGTGCTGCTAATGGATAGGTAAGTAATCAATGATTTCACCGGGGTCATAGTGTTTGGTCTGGCATGATGTTTTTATACAGTCCTGAAAGCTATTTATTCAATGTGTGGAGATGGATGAACATAGTTTGCACGGTATGCCTTACAGTAGTAATGGGAATTACACAACCGAGTCAATCTCCGTTAGCCATCTAGAGGCTAATGTGATGCTAACGTGTAAGACTCGGTTCTGTACATAAAGCTGCAAACTCCGGCGTACTCGCTGTATTTCAGCATATAAGTCAAACTTTTTTCTTTTGGTTTTGTCAAGCTAGTGATTTATATTTTTTATATCAAACACCTAAAGATGTAGGCTGATTCTATTGTCGGGAGGTGTTTGCTATGTGGCGCTTAGACATTCTCTGTATCTAATCCCGCTGTTTTTCCAATTACCCCGACCTTCCCCACAAACTGAGTACCTAGCTGTGAGATCTTTACTCTAAATTATCCCGATTGTTACAGTTGAATTGCGAACTGAAACGCCGCTTGTTTGTTGTTGGGGCAAGCGATTTGGAAAGCAGCCACTGACTGAAACATGCCTCTTATGAGCGACAGAGAGATTTGATTTTACGACAGTGTTGTTGCGCGGCAAGCCTGAAGAGGGCGGCAGAGAGCCAATATCGTGAAAGTTGCAGAGTATGCCTTTAATGTTTCAAAAGTATATGATAAGTATAAAAAATTTCTGGCTCTTACCTCCAGTAGAAGACATGTGGAAGTGAATTTTTTGTATTACTCGATTTGTTAAGCGAATCGACAATGCACCAAACAAGTCACGAGTAAAGTTGTGAAGGATGCATATTTGAATGCTATCTACCTCCTAAAGTCTCCCTCTCATTAGTGTTTCTTTTAGACGGGAAATAAATTATTTCTGACTTAGTATGAACATCTGCAATGCAAAATGCTGCACCATAAACTAAGTCTGTGACCAGAGCATTCTGTCATATGTTGGGAAGGTCCATTCCCATACAGCCAGTTTTAACTCTGCTTTTGTGTAGCTGTTTAACATGCAGCATTTCCTCTGGACCCTGGAGCGTATTCAGATTTTAAAAGCATTAAACCGGGTTTTTGTGTAATTCCTTGGGATTCCTTTGATTTCTGAAAATCATTGCTCCAGCAAAACATCCCAGCTGAATCGAAGTCGTAAAGTAGGTGGATGATGGTGTCTGAGTGAAGATCCGGAGTCTGGAGTCAATGCCAGAGAGATGAAGAGAGAGCATTCTGTAATTTGTTTAATTTTGAAGGAGATGGATATATTGAACATGATGGATGAGTCAAGAATTTCATTTCTGAGACCTAATGGTGAATCAAAAAGGACCGGAGCTACACAATATTGAGAGCCTCACTGTTTGCAATAGTACAATCACAAAGCAATGTTTGATTGCGGTATCCAGTACACTTTTATGTTTCAAGTAACATGCATTTACATTCTGCTCTTCAGTTTTATCTTTTACCAGTTGGATGGGCTTTAACTGTCCTTTAAGGCCACACAAGGGATCAAGATGAAAGGGAGATTTCTAATATATAAAAGGGAGAGGAGAGTGAGGAAATTGTCTTATCATTTGCAATCAATATTGTCATATTGGTATTTCCCCAGTTGCATGTTTTAAAGTTACTTATAGTCATGATAAAACTAAAGTAGACACTCCTACAGTGGCAATAATCTTACGCTAAAGGAATGCCACTTTTAGCCCTGCTGATATAAAATAAAATTTGTCTAGAGGAATACTGGTGGCAGAGGAATTTACCTGGGGAGACAGTGGCTTATTCCGAGGGGGCCCAGTAAACAGTCTTTTTACTGAACCCCTTCACGTTTTTACGTCCCATTGGTGGTACCTTACATACTTCTGCCTTTTTTATGACACCCTTTCTACGTACACATACATATTATATATTATTAGAAAGCTGAGATTCTTGTGATTCCGTTGACGTATGCCAATCTACGATCCAATCATAACTGTAGACACCGTAAACACCTTTGTCAAACCACTCAAAGAAAAATAATGTGTAACTCACTGTTTGAAGCCACATATTATTGACAGAAACAAGCCATGTTGAAGAAAAGCTGTCTTTTTACATCCACAACGGTCCAAGGAATGTACTCCAGTACAATAGCTAGTCCACAACAAGTCTTATGTGTACATTATAACTACCATTAGCATTCTGATATCCCCTTCTTCATTTTTGGGATGTTTATTGGCCGCTGGCAAACAAAAAATCGGTACATTATTGCTAAATGCATTTGTATAGTGCTTTTTCAGTCAGAGGACCACAAAGCGCTTTACACTACATTCACCCATTCACACATCGGTGGTGGTGAGCTACGTTTTAGCTACAGCTGCCCTGGGGCACGCTGACAGAAGCCGAACACACAGGCGCCACCAGGCCCTCTGACCACCAGCAGGTAAGGTGGGCGAAGTGTCTTGCAGACAACGTCCAAGATGAACGTTAAAAAGTCAATCAGACAGCTGCAGCTGATCCAGAATGCTGCTGCTCGTGCCTACTAAACATCCCTAGACTCAAAACAAAACATGGAGAAGCAGCTTTCAATTTCTATGCTCCCCTTATCTGGAACAGACTTCCTGGTGACTGCAGAGCTGCTGAAACACTGAGCTGCTTTAAATTAAAACTAATCTGCTTAGAATTGCCTTTGAGTAAATGATTGTCATATGTAACATTTGTGTTCGTGCTTTGTTACTTTATATCGCTGTTTTTCATGCTTTATTGAGTATCATGTGTTGTGTGTGTTTCATGCTATGTTTTTCTTTATCACCAAATCATGTAAAGCACCTTGAATTACCTTTGCAACCCAATGATTACGAACTCCTACCACCTGAGCCACGGTCGCCCCGATAATCGCCACAGACTGGTATGGAGTGTGGACCAGAATGTCATTCAAGCTTGCACTTGCTGGGAATGTATTAGCATCATTCCTGCTATTAGAGCCATATCAAAGAATCTTCTGTACTGCCTCCAAAAGTCCTGTTTAATAGCCTTTAGCACCCTCTGCTGGTTGTCTTGGGTCAATACATTAATCTACATAGGTGTGGTAATCTGTACCCCCCCCCACCACAACCCCCTGCCTGTCCCCATTAGCGCCAGGTGTTCTAGAACTATAAAAATGATAGATTTAATAAATGTGTACTACATTACATTTTATTTTGAAAGCTAATGATGACTTTAAGAAAAAATGAATCGTCAAACTTTTTCACAAGAAAACAAAACCCCTTGATTTGAATAAGCCCTTTCCATAAATAAAAGCCATGTACCATTGGCGATATTCTATGCATAAATTGCATTAAAAAATACAGAAGAACTGCTAAATAAATTTTCTTTATAATTTGTAATACATGTCTTATTTGGATTTATGAGAGCCGTAGTGGAGGGGCCATAGAGCCACATGTGCCTCTTAGGCCGCAGGTCGCAGATCCTGCTCTAAATGTAGAAAATTAACATCTTTAGTTTGAGTAAGTGTATTCCTTTTTTGCTTTTTTTTTTTTTTTTAAGATAAGATAAGATAAGATAAGAGATACTTTAATAATCCCCGTGGGGAAATTAAGTTTCGGTACAACCAATCCAAGATCATACAAACAATTACAAACATTAACACATTACAGGATTTGGAAGACCGCGGTAGCAGCCGGCTTTACCAGCGCCCCTTTTAGCAGATAGAAATGATTCACAATAGGAGGGGGGGTGAACAGGGGGAAAAAAAAGGAAACTCAGCCCAGCCCCCTACAGGGAGCCGAGCCGAGGTGCTGAAAAAAACACTGCAAAAACATATAAAAACATATAACCACATGTATCGGTCATAACATATGAGAACACAAATGGGACGGGGGGAGTTGTTCTTTCCGGAGGAGAATGCAAAGAGAGGCTCCAAAAATAGTTGACAAGACAAAAGAATGCAGAAGTAGACAACAGTAGGGAGGGAAAGAGAAAAGCGTCCATCCTCGCGGAGAGCAGGAAGAGAACGCCAGCCTGTCCCTTTTAGCAAAGGGACAGGCTAGCAATAGGGAGGTTCGGGAGTTTTCCCGAAGGGCTGGTGTGTTCTAGGGCCGGTGGCCGGAAGGGTTTTTTTGTACTCCAAAAGTAGCTGCGGTTGAGCTACTGTGACGATCCTGTTGTGTGTCTGTGATCGTGAGCGCCACAACACGTGACTGAGGCGTCTTCCTTCATAGCAGATCTTTACGAGCATTAGGCTACAATTGCAGAACACCTTCGCTGAGCTCTGCTGTCAGTATGCAGAGCTGCAGTTCTGCTCATGTTATGATTATATATTTCTGTACTATTTTGACTTGTCGTTTGATTCAGAATGTGGGTTAAAAGTTTTCCATGCAAGGCAATAATTTTTTGAATGAGATTTATTTTCAGCTGAATTTTCTCTAACATGCTGAATATAATAAATAATTTCCATTTTATTTGCCTGGAATGTTGCTACTCACCGCTGCCATTTATTTAATCCGGAGATTGTTGTACAAAAAATAAATATGGCCCACTGTCCCTGGTTTAAGAATTTTTTTCCATTCTTGAATCATGAATACAGCCGCAGGAAAATCTCTCTCTCTGGTACTCTCAATCACGCAACCTTTTGAGGTATTCCGGCATGTTTTTATGTTGCGACCAGAGGTGGCTAGAGTACGCAAAAATTTTTCTCAATTAAGAGTAGTATTACTGCAAGATATTTTTGTTCATCTAAAAGTTAAAAGTAGACATCCAAGAAATTACTCAAGTTAGAGTCAAATAGTAATATGTAAAAAGGCTGCTCAAGTAGCCTACTGAGTAACTGATCAGAACATCAGTTTAACTCTATAGTCTCTTATTTTTGGAAAATGATTTAATCAGACAGACAAAAATACAAAATTATGTTTAAATTCTGGTATTTTAAAGAATACAATAAAATAATTGATACATATAGCCTAAATATAATGACAAAATAACAAATTTGAAGCAGAGGAAACTTTTTCAAATCAAAATGTTCATCATAATGCTTATTAAACTAATACAACAAGTAATGTATCTATGTTAGAACAAGGTTAAGTGCTTCCAGTGGCAATATATAGTGTTAACCATATATTCAGAACATCAACAAAGCTCAGGAGCTAGAAAATAACACTAGAGCAACAAAGTTCATGTACAAACAAGAGGTCTCTTTTTAACATAAACTCTAGGTTTGTGTCCTGTGTCTGATTCATTTTTGGTCAGAACAAGTTTGTTTTGATTCAGTCAAATACTCGCAGTACGTAGAATATCCAGATTTTTTTTCTCAAGAGTAGCGATACTTCATGATAATTACTTTAATAATCATATTTACTTAAGTAAAAGTTAAAACTATGATGCAGTAAAATTAGTGGTAAGTAAATGTAGGCTAATTGAGTAAATGTAACTAGTCACTAACTTGTTACTATATATATATATATGTGTGTATGTATGTATGTGTGTATGTATGTATGTATGTATGTATGTATGTATGTATGTATGTATGTATGTATGTATGTATGTATGTATGTATGTATGTATGTATGTATGTATGTATGTATGTATGTATGTATGTATGTATGTATGTATGTATGTATGTATGTATGTATGTATGTATGTATGTATGTATATATATGTATATATATATATGTATATATATATATATGTATATGTATATATATATATATATGTATATGTATATATATATGTATATGTATATATATATATGTATATGTATATATATATATGTAATATAATATATATAATTATATATATATATATATATATATATATATATATATATATATATATATATATATATAAACATGGATGACCCTAAACTTTTTGCTTTTAAATTCTGACCAAACAGAAGTTGCTGTCTTTGGACCAGAAGTTCTTAAACAGAAACTGATTAGTCAATCACTTCATCTGGATGGCATTAAATTGGCCCCCAGTAATAACGTAAAGAACCTCGGCGTTA